>PYHW01009633.1:485088-498518 GCA_013186435.1 Turdus rufiventris
AGAAAGAAAGAAAGAAAGAAAGAAAGAAAGAAAGAAAGAAAGAAAGAAAGAAAGAAAGAAAGAAAGAAAGAAAGAAAGAAAAAAAGAAGGAAAGAAAGAAAGAAAGAAAGAAAGAGAAAGAGAGAGAAAGAAAAAGACACAACACCCTCTCCCCAAACCTACCAAAATTAAACTGTCTCCTGCACATCAAGTGCTCCCACTTTTCAAGGGGATGGTGATGGGAAAAGTGATAGGGAGAACAGTTCTTGATGTGACAGTTGTTAGTCACAGTGCTTAAATGCTCTACTGGAAAGCACTCAAAATGTGCAGTGATAAAGGCTCGTTATGAAGCAGAGTAGAACGTAATTCTTCCTTTTCCCATCATGTTTTGGAGTCTACATCCTCTGCTCTCTCTCAAACGTGATGAACTTTCTCTCTCATTAGATACAAATGTAATTTGACAAACATTCACACATCGATTTAGCTCGTTCACTCAGCCGAATACACAGGACTAGGAAAATAATCCTTTGGTGGCCTAAATCAAAGATTTACACTTTACTTTGCATATAGGAAACCCTTAAAAGATCACAATTCCCACGAGGCAATAAATCTAACTGAATAACAAAACAATCCCTCCTTTTCTTTCCTCATTATTTCTGCTCTCCTTCATGTAATTATTTCATTATTTATTCAGCAGAGTCAATGTACTCAGAAAAAGACACAACTAAAATGACAGTTCCTAATCCCTAAAAAGCTTGATAAAAGCAAGTATTACACATTACTCTGGCTCTCCTTATTTTTGACAGTTCCTTATTTTTCTGTCCTGAATTAGTGGACCCAAGATGCCACTCACAACATTACATGATGTAGAAAAGACTTTTTGCCCAATGCTGCACATTTTACAGGGCTGACCATGCTGTCACTGTGAGGAAAATCCCCAATACTCTCAGTCTGACATAGTCATATTTAATAAGGTTGAATTTGCAACTCAGAGATCTAAATTTTTTCAGCTGCATATATTTCCTAAAGGATTACTTCAGCAATCAATGGCAATATTTTTCATTTTTTTCTCTGAAATAATTTAAATCAAAATCCTGTGTTCTGTTCCTATGACCCCTTTTTTATTAGTGATTTTCATCACTAAATACCTAAGTATATAATAATAAATACTTTTAGAGTCATTAGAGATGTTTTATAGTTGAGAAGGTGAGTGAAAGGGTGCAAACCCAGCAAACCTGGGATTATTGCCCGACAGGATCTTCCAGAAAAATCAGCTATGGTAATATCTCAGGTAATAATAAATACCATTGTGCTCTGCTTAGTTCTGAATGAACCAATGCATCAGCTTATCCTCAGCTTATTTTTTTTTTTAAAGTTAATGATTATATTCAGTGCTAACATCTAAGAGGGAAAAAAACTAAGAGGAAAAATAATCTTCAGTTATTAGCAAGGTTTGTGTGTAATTCATGCTGTATGAATAAAATTAAAAGGTATTTGTTTCAGTATTTCTAATGGGATACTGAATATCATTGTTTATTTTGATACCAGCTGATTTGAGATGGAAGAGAAGAATGGAAACTTTTGCTCTGAGCGTTGGGTGTCAATAATTGGCGATTCTGTATTGATTAATTTAATTTATTTTAATTTTAATTTTAATTTTAATTTTAATTTTCATTTTCATTTTCATTTTCATTTTCATTTTCATTTTCTTTATTATTACTTACTCAGTTTTATTTATGTTGTTTTAATCTGGTTTGGATTTTTTGTTTTGTTTTGGTCTTTTTAAATTTCCTTGGGCATTATTGGACTTAAAATAATTCAAATATAGAAACTTTTATTTAGCAAATATGACCATGACACAGCCATACAACATGGCCATTTCAAGAACAAAATTAAGTAATAACTGAAGCTCAGGTCTCCTTTTCCATTAGCCATCGTGAATTTGTGTCTTAAAATAACTCCAGAGATTTCAACCTTCCCTCCAAACCCGGGATCATCTGAGTACACACGATAGAACATACCCCTGGACAAACAAAAGGAAGACAGATTCAACAAAGACTGAGCAAGAATGAGAGGTACCAGCATTGTAAATCTAATGTGACATTTGAAAAAATTCCCTTTTCTGCTCATTTCTGACTCTTTTGCCTTTTACTTATTCAGCCTGCAAAAATTGCCTTTTTTTCAGGTCAAGGGTTATGTTTTATTCTCATTGCTGAACATAAGAGGGACCCAATTTAGGGTATTTTTCTAGTGTAAAAGAAATGATAAACATCACCAACATGGAGATTTTTTTCAGGAGGGAGTACTGGCGTTTCACAGAGCTGCTTCTTTATCTGTATTTTTGATTAAACTGTCAGTGACTTTTTCTGTGGTTACATGTTTGGAAACATTGAGAAACAACATAGGAGGAAAATTCAGAGGTGGTTCCTGGAAAAGGGCTGCTATATTTCAGCACAAGACAAATCTGTACAAAACCAACTAAACTCCCAAGCCCGTATTTCCTGATAGCCAGCACGGTCCTGCAGAAGAGGAGCCCGTGGGACACTGAATTCCAGTATCTCACTTCAGCATCACGGCTGACAAACTTCCCGGTGTCACACAACTACACCGACCTGTCTGCATCTGCCTAAGGAGCAGCTACAGCAAGACACATCCTGCAGCCTTATCACCCTCTAGTTAAATGAAGAAGACAAAGCTCAAGACAGAGAACAGAAAATAAGACAACCCAGGTGGCTCAGCAGCAAGAAAGGCTGATACAGATATCACCTGCTACATGTGCGGCTGAAAGTGAGAGCCACTGCAGGAGGTTGAACAAGGACAAGCAATGTTTGGGATTGCTCCAGAAATCCTGATTAAAACCTGTACAATACTGTGTGAGGGAAAACTAAAAGTAGGAGGCAAGTTGGTCTCTCATTATGGGTTAAGAAAAGCTTCAAAAAGGAAGCAGGACATATACAAGAGAGTAGGAGAGGGACTTTTGACAAGGGCATGGAGTGATAGGGTAAGGGGGGGTGGCTTCAAACAGAAAGAGTGAAGGTTCAGGTTGGGTATTAGGAAGAATTCTTTACTGTGAGGGTGGTGAGGCACTGGAATAGGCTGCTCAGAGAAATTGTGGCGGCCCTGTGCCTGGAGGTGCTCAAGGCCAGGTTGGATGGGCCTTTGAGCAGCCTGGTCCAGTGGAAGGAATTCCTGCCCACAATGGGGGGGGGGTTGGAAATAGATGATATGTGGGGCCCACTCCAACCCAAAAGTTTCTGTGATTCTATAATATGTAAGTAAATAGCAGATAACTTTATGTGTGTCAAGGATTAAAAACTCCCTTTTGCTTTAGTGACTGAGTTTAGTGGGGGGAGGGAATTCCAAAGCCTTTGTTTTATTGTTCTTTCCCCAGGAAAAAAAAAAATATTCAAAGGGAGACTTTGGTCAGGATTAATTATTGAGTGTTCCAGAGCTTTATAATATATTTATGTACTCCCTTGAGCTTGGCAAGCTCTTTGTCTCTTTCTTTCTCTTTTACTCTGTCGTCTCCAACCCAGCACTTTTCACTCAAACACCCAATGAGACCCTTTGTGGTAACAGAAGAGATGGAGGTGCTGGGGGAAATGCTGGAACACTGTACTAGCCTTGCTCCAGCTAAGGGCTTCCTGAGCACCTCCTGCAAACAGCCTTGCTGCCAGGATTCAGGAACATGGCTGCAGAGAAAAATATTAATGCCTAGGTCTAATACTTAAAATAGAAGTTCATCTAGAAAAAGATTTTACTGCCATAATTATTACCCCCTGCCACAGAATTTTATTTGCTTGTGTCCCTTTTCTACATAGTTTAGATTTTCACTTTAATCTTATCCCTCTCTCCCATTACAGCACTGAGAAGAAAAACCAGATTAAAATGCATTTTAAGTTTGAAATAAGGATGGCCAGAGGATTTTGATAAATATCTGTCTCAGGAGCATGAATTTTATTATGGAAAAAAAGCTGCTGAACAACTCAGGTGACCCAGATGAAGCTGGAAAGACTACAGCTGATGCATGAGAAGGAAGAGCAGCAACTGTGCTTCCAGGGCTGAGGAGTGAAGACACAGTTCTGATGTTTGCCACTGTTAATGAGCCCTTTGGAGGTACACAGCCTCTCCAAAACCCTAAGCAAACAATGATTAACACACTCAGTGGGGCCCTCCACTTGCAGGGACAGGGAAAGAGATAAAGAAGGTGAAAACTTGGCCCTATTGACCTCAGCAGTGGCTAGATCACTATTGTAGAGCCCAAAATTCACCCCAAAGTGTTTTTCTATGGACTACACTGAAAACAGCATTCTTGTGGCTTTTCACTGTTGTTATGCTGGTGGATAGCAGGTGCCTTGCTTTACATGGTCAAGCAGGACAACTGGACATTATTTCATATAAATGTTCTAGACATTTGATTTACCTCTGGAGCTTGGGACAGTAGCAAGAAAAATCAACCCTGATTTAAAATACCTTCTACTCTTTCCCTGTTTTGTAGTTTGGGCTGCATTCAAGAAGTACCATGGCTCTTTCTTCATTCAGACTGACATGGAAGCAGTGGAGAAATGTCTCTGAGACACTGCCTACACGTGTTCAAAATATTTCTCATTGCTAAATTATGCCCTGGTTAAATTGCATTTTAAAAATTGGTGTCCTGCAGAATCCATATTATTTGTATGTTAAAGCACAACTAGGCTTGTGTATTGGGCATTGTGTACTTACATGTACTTCAGTATAGACACAGGTTGTGAGTATGAGAATATGTCACAATCTATTGAACAAATAGCATGAATTTAAAATTACATGATAAAGCATTCACACAAGGGATAACAGCTTTGTTGAACTACCAAAACAAGCACAGTTTGCAAGTGACTTAAATTCTGCATTTAAAAGTAGGGAGGCCATTGTTGTCTGCTATCTAGAGAATATAGATATGGCTGCAGAGGAGGAATATTTGCCTAAACACAAACTTCCACAATGTGTAGATATCTTCATCTGAGTTAGCCAATATGAGCTTCTTTTGTGCTTCTCTGACTTCATGTAGAGGAAACACATCTCCAGAAGCAGAATCACTTAATCTTAAAACAAACTTTTGAAATACATAAAATGAATATTTTCCTGATTTTCTTGACTCACTCTGGAGGGATCCAGGCAACCAGCTTACATACTGTTACCTACACTGCAGATATCTGAAATTAGGGGAGGCAAATCTTATGCCTGGTAGTTTATTTTACTCCCCCAGCAGCATCTCAAGTCAATACATCCAAAGTCTTTAGAAATACTTATCAGAGAAATAATCTAATCCAAACTGGCTAATGGAGAGAGATAGCTACATACAGACAACCAGCTCTGTCCAACATGAGATACTGTCCTGTGGAGTTACATTTCACTCTCTATCTCCTCTGACTAGATAAGATACTGAAATTTCATGTGGCTACAGTCAGGGAAAAAAAGTCCCCCAAGGCTGAATGTCTTCCTGTGGTTCAATGAATGAAGAATGATTTCAGTTTTAATTCTCTCTCATAGTGTTTAAGGAGTGTGGAAGAGTTTAGCTTTAGTCTTGCTACATCCTGCCTCTCCTACAAAGGATGGAAATTAAGTGAGTGATAAAAAGTGGGAATTTAAAACTATGACTTGCTTTGCACAAGGTTACATTTTAAAAACACTGATGAACTTGGATGGCTCGACATTCACAGGTCAGACAGGGATACCCAAAGAGGTATTTCAGAACTCCTCTTTGGCCCTGATGAAGTCTACTGACTTTTATTAAATACTTTGGTCTGAGAAGTCAAAATAACAACTTGTTTTGTAAATGCAGTTCCGAGTATAAGCAGTGCTTACAGAAAACTGTAACAACACTAGAACCCACAACCCCATGTCAATACGTTAACACTTCAATTACATCTGTTGCATGCCAATATTTTAAAATAATTCAATTTTCAAACTCATGGCCAGATCCTGACTTAATTAAAGGCATACTTCTTTCTAGGAGTATTTAAATTCTATAAAAATATTCTCAGAAGAGGCAAGAGGAAGAAATACTTTCAATTATCATAAAACCAGCATAAGAAGTTGAGTATCTCACATGCTGTCTCCCTGTTAACATGTGAAGACAAACAGGGTAAAATAGGACCACACTCCAAAAAATACTCCCTAGAGGCCATCACTTCCTGTCATAAGAAGTTATTCTTTATACTAATTTTGCAAATAGTGATTCAAAATATTCCCTATTCCCCCTACACTTCCTTGTCAGCTTGCCTTCACCTTCTGCCAGATGAATCTTGATGCAAGAAAGTCTCAGTTCTGTCAGTCTCAGATATTTCTTGTCATCAAAATTAACTTGCAAATCAAGAAAAAGAAGCATCATTTATCTTGCTAGGGGTAAGCAATGAAGAGCATTTTACAGTGGCCCACCCTCCGATTTTAATGTGGCAATTAAGCAGCTGAAATCAGCTTCAGCCTCCTGAGAGTCATGCAACAGAGTTGATCAGTGAATGTCCCTAACTCAGCACTCAAACACAGATTAGTGCTGCCCACTCCAATTCAGTTCAGACCAAGTCTTCACCGTGTGTTCCTTTATATTCCATGTTTCTTTAAGGGCAGTGTCACAAAAACTTTTTACTCATTTAAGTCATAACAAGCCTGCTGCCATTTCAGTTAAACTTCCACAAGTTTATCTTGCACATTTGTGTTAGAGGACAAGACTGTATTCGACCACAGTTCACAATAGTAATCCCTTTTAATACATTTGATAGAAGAGGAACGCATCTCCCATCTCCCTTCCTGTTCCAGCTTTCAAGACTTATGTATTGACAGTACTTCTTTCCTGACAATAATTTTCTTAATCACTGGATTTTTCCAAGATGCCCTCCCAGAGCTTTGCTTTGGTTTTGTGTTTACTCAGTCTCCAACAACATGACTTGCCTCATCACCGTATTTAGTCAGGCACTTCTCTAGCTCCATTGTCATTAGGCTTAAAGGAAGTGACCCATTCTCCTTCCAACAATAATTCTGGAGTGTATCCAACACATTTTGTTGCTGTTTTCCTCCCATTGAATAACTCTTGCTTTCCAGCGGAATTTCTCTGGTTTTATGCATCATTCAGTACTTTCACTCAATCACTACTTGGATTGAAGTAAAAAAATAAACAGCATAATAAGACAAAGTACCACTAATAGTATATATATATATATTAAGAAGAATTAACTATTTATTTTGCTATTTTTTGACTATTGGCTTTTCAAAGTTTTTATCTGTCTTAAAAGTCTTACAAGAAAAAAAACCCCTCAAACTATGCCAGGCATAATTCAATCCATAATAATAAAATTCACTACTTTGGGCCAGAAGAGATTTGCATGAGCCAAAAAGAAAGTCTGCTCTAAAATTTCAACTCCTGCCTCTTGGACATATCGCTGCTGGCCTCAGCCAATTTGATACTGAAATTTGTTGCCAAAACTGTCTCCAACACTTCAACACCTCAGTTATTTCTTTGCTGTGGACAAGTGGATAAGCAAGGGTGATGTCCAACTTCAGCCTGGTTCAGCAAGTGGGAGACTTGGGTAAAATGATTTCCCTTGTTGAAAACACAGTTCACAGTTCTGTAGGGTGCCCTGAGGACAGACTAGGCTGTGCTCTGGTTCCCTGCTCAAAGTACCCAACAGGCAGGAGGAAACCACATGGTGTGATTCCTGGTGTTGTCCTCTTCAGGGCCAGGAGCTGAACTCAATGATCCTCATGGGTCCCTTCCAGCTCAGGAATTCTATGGCTCTATAGCTCTACATTATTCTATGAAATGAGATGGCCAGAGGTAAATCCTGTGTCTCAGGGACATGAGAACCCTGCCAGGAGCAAGTAGCCCTCATTTCAGTTTCTGGTCTGATTCTGTGAGCCACATGGATGCGTTCCTGGCTGCCCTGTATGTATGAAATAAACTTATTACTGTGGGTAGGCCACAGTTTTGAGACAGTCCTAGAAACCTTGGATTCCATGCAGTTTTCCAAGTCAGATGTCCCTGTGCCATTCTGCTCTGTGCAGTGTCAACAGCTTGTCATTTGATTTGATTTCTGAATGGCTCAAAACGATGTCAGCGCTAAAATTCAGTGTAAAGTAATAGGTACCTGAATCTTTTCTGGATGTAATTGCCTGGGCTTCATCTCTGATCATCTAACATGTTATAACGTACCAGGAGAGAGATTGAGTGAATTTCCCAGTACCTAACAAGGAGGCTGCTGCAGACAGAGATTTAAGCATTGCTATCTGTCATTTCCATGAAGACACTGCTATCTCTATTTTTTCTGAAGTTGAAATTTGCACAAGAACTACCTGGGTGGTATGCAAAAGGAGAAAATAGAAATTTCAGAAAGGAAAAAAAAAAGGCTAATCATTGTTTCTAAACAAAAATTATGATAAAAATTGCCTACTATATTGCAAGATTAAAATGGTTTGATTTTTTTCTGTTGTATCTATAAATACAGGAGAGAGATTAATAAGACATTGTAAGTATAAGCAATAGATTAATACATTCAGATGCATCTCCCTGATTTGAAGATGATTCAGATCTCAGCCTAGACTGATGCCTTTTATAATTCCAAAGTGTTCACACTTGAGATTTCAAGGATGGGGCTTTGAGCAACCTAGTCTAATAGAACATATCCCTGCCATTGGCAGGGGTGGGAATTGAAAAAGGATGATCTTTAAATCCCTTTCAAGCCAAATTATTCTATGATTCCATCATTCTATGAGATTTTTTTTTCCAGCCATAATTTTCATTATTTTATTCAGGAGCTTGTCCTTCTAAAGAGGAAACTGGTGGAATTTAATAAATTTCATTGTTTTATAGACCTTATTATAATTTGTCAGCAATTTTAAACGGGTTTTTAGGGAAGGATGAGTAATATTTCTGGACTGGGGTCAGTGAACCATGCTGCCACTGAGAGTCAGTCATCCCTTGTTGCCAGTGAAAGCCTTGTGTAAAGATGAAAAGTAAATAATTATCCCAATGAATAGCAAATGTATCTTATCAATTACCCAATTTTTCAAAATGGCATTTTCACCTCTAAAATCAGGTTTTTTTATTCTTCATGTTTCTCTTTGTGCTTTTCTTCTAATTCTTTTTATTCATTTCTCTCTCTTTCTTTGTCCTTTCACATTTCTTTACTATAGCAGCTCCTAGTTTCCCATCTTGGTTTTTACCTTAGTCTCATAAAAGAGAAATGATTTCATAGTGAATTATTACTTAAAAAAACCTGTAGTAGAAATTTGAGATGAGAAATAAGCATATTCCAAACACATGGGTTTAGGTTACTGATTCGGTAAAAGAAAATCTGAATCAGTACATATGAACATTTGGAAAGTTTCTTCCCAACTAGCAAATATAATTAAATTATTTTTTTAAAATCAACCTATCCCTTAAATTTTTCCAAATCTGAAGGTGCAATTAACACAAAAAGCAGAATGGAATCAGCCCTCAAAAAGGATTTTCAACACCTCTGTTCTTCACATCATCTTGTCTCTATTCAGGCAAACTGTAAAAAACTCACTGCCAACCTTACAGGACTCTTTTGCCTCTGTGTTTATCCAAGAATTTGTAGAAATTATCTTCACAACTGCTGGGTACGGTAGGCACACAACTGCTCCTTGTTTTATGACTGGGGAAGTGGATTGGTTTCACCAGAAGTCACTCAGAGAAAGTGTCAGAGCAAAGTGCAAACCTGATGATCCCAGCTCTGCCTCATGAATCAATTGATTATGCTTTCTCCTTATTGGTTGTTCTACAAGGACACACTAAATATGTTGAATTATGTTTTGACACTTTTGAAAGACTTTTTTAAAATAAGTTTTTATATATTCCTTTTATACCATCTGCAGAAATTCTGAAAGCTGCAGTTTAATTTGGCTTTTGTTGTATTGCACTGAGATATAGAAGATTTAGTGAAACTCATATTCCATTCCATTCCCTTCACAGTGAAGAATAAATCCTACTTTGCAGTACAACAATTAATATTGATTATATTACTTGAAAATGTAAGAGACTGCCCATATATATATTTTCCATGAACCAGTGTTCTAGGAAGGCCCTCTATTTATTATAGCTGCTGAATATGATCAAAGAAGCAACTTTTAAAATAAGATAGTTTAAAATATGGAATAAAATATCAAGATTCAGTCTTCTTAGAGGAACAGCACTTCTATCTACAAAGGAAAAATCGGACAGAAAACCTATGATAAGAATAGCTCGCAGTTAAGTGGGACAGTTTGGAATATAGAGCTTGTCTCTGGTGGAACAGGAGACAAAGCTGAAGGTTTTGAAGATGGCAGACAGTGCACAAGCAGGAGTGGAGCATCCTATGGATGTCAGAAGCTGATGAGTTGTGTGAGTCTCAGATAATTTTCCATCTCAGCATCCATGATGAATGGTACCAGCTCAGTTCATTTGGTACTCTCACACATCGCTGCACTACTTTTCTTCCTCCTCAAATTTCTTTGCCACCTTGTCTCCCTCTCCAATCCCATCCTCTTCTCTTATCCTTATCCTGCCCTATGGATGGCGAACTGCACATTTCAAAAAAGCAGAATCAGCAATGGGGCAGGAATCACAGAATTCAGAATGATCGAATATCCTCTGTTGAAAGGGATCCCCCAAGAATCCTCAACTTCAACTCCTGGCCCAGCACAGAATGGCCCTCAGAATCACACCATGTACCTGAGAGCATTGTGCAAACACTTCTTGAACTCTGTAAAGCTTGGTGCTGTTACCACCTTTTGGGAAGCTGAGTGTGTGGTCCCTTTAAAGAAGTTTTGAGTTGCTCAAAAGCCAGTGTAGCTGTACCAAGATAATATCTGCAGGGATTTTGTGGCATAGGTGCACGTACAATGAGTTTGGTTGGGTTTTTTTTCTTTTTTTCCTTTTTTACTAGCTATCCAATTTAACTGCATTTTGATTGTGTCAATAATTCATATCAATGTGTAACGACTGTATTTCAGGTGTTTGAGATCCTGTCATTTAATTTCACCATGTTTTCATATCATATGTTTACAAAATACAGACAAGCAAACAATTCCAATTGTGCATTAAGGAAGCCATGCATTTTGGAATTGAGGTAACCCAACACAGGACTCAATGCACTTTTGGGAATAGCATGCTTTTCTCAGAGCCAAGTTGATAGAGGTCACCCTACCAAACAAAGCACTTCAGATACTGTCCAGCAGAGATCAGCAGTGAATGGACCTCTGTCAATCAACAGAACCACCTTTCTGCTGATAGTGGCAGACAGCATTTGCCAAGGGCTGTGCACCAAATCCAGACTGCTGAAACATCAGCACAATGACTTAGTCATGAAATCATCCCACTTCTTTGCAAATAGAGTTGGATACTGTTAGGAGACAGGTTTAAGAGAAGGGGGGAGGACATTCTTCTTGACAACTAAAATTCATAAATCAGAGCCAAAAGAAGCAGCAGGTTTCTGGCTACACTGCATTTAGATCAAAGGCTCTGTTATAGCTTATATGAGTAATGAAAGAAGAACAGCATTCCAAAGATTAACAAATTTAATTCCTGAGAGTGTAGCAGTTATCTGTGTGGGCAGACTGACCCCTAATCTCTGACTTGGTGCTGGACTGTGCCATCCTCACGTGTCTTCTCTGCTCCCCCTCCACCATCACCATCATTCTGGCAACTGTAAGATGACATTGAGTAGATGGGCTCAGAGCAGAAAGATAAAACAATGTGAAAGGAGGGAGATTGGGAGCT
Organism: Turdus rufiventris; assembly: GCA_013186435.1. NCBI lineage: Eukaryota > Metazoa > Chordata > Aves > Passeriformes > Turdidae > Turdus > Turdus rufiventris. The sequence goes on from PYHW01009633.1 coordinate 496,817, forward strand.
TATCAGCCAAGTAGGACACCGGATATAAAAAGTAATCAACTTAAAGCTCTTATCAAAATGTTTCCTGGGAACAGTTTTGTTTGGTATTGTTGGTTTTTTGCTGGGTTTTTTAAAAATAAAAAATCTGTCGTTGCTGAGGAAAAATTACAGGATTATTTTGAAGTAATTGCATCTGATATATTTGCACGTAGGTGTTTATGTATTCCCTGAAGAATGCACGTGGTTTGTAACTCGATGTGTTTTAAGCCAAGGGAATTAAGTTATCATGTACAAAAGGAGTTTATCTGCAAGAGGAACCCAGACATGACTTTTTCTGTCCTATTTAAAGGATGAATGGGAAAATACTGTAAAGGAATGTAGACACTGCAATATGTTAAGAATATAAACAATTAACAAAATATTTAGACAAATTGCATATAATTATGTGCTAAAACAAAATAGTTGCCCGTAAAATCGTCCTTATCAGAATTCTCTGGAACTTCATTTGTGGAAGTTCTTTGAGAAGGTTTTGAAATCTTACAGAGAATCCTTTAATATGATGACAATGAACAACTTTTAAAGTAGAATATTTTTTGATTTCTGTTGCTGTTAGAGTCAGCTTTTGGGATTAATAATTTTCAGTTTACATACCTACTCTAGTATGAAACCATCCTGTTCTCCACTGCTTAGGACCTACATTTCCTAATCTTGAGAATATAATTCCACTAATTTAAACAGTCTACTGCTCATCAGAGAAAAAAATAAAAGTAATATTACTTCATGCATTTTTTTCTAACCATCCTTTTTTATTATTATTGCAAAGAAAAAGTTATTGGGCATGTGAGGGCTGGTTTTACAATGAAGGGAAAATACTTCTTAATCAGCTAGATAATATGATAGCACTAAAAGAGTGATAATAAGAAAACAGAGTAGAAGAATACAGTCACATGGAAAATGTTGCAATAAAGACAGAGAGATAATTTCAGCATCTTGATTCCTTGATTCCATCCTCATTTCATCATGGCATTTGGCATAGCTTGCCTGGGGATGGGTTGAAGGCAAATTAGCTTTATGCAACGTTTGTATTCCAGCAATTCATTTGTTTGCCAGCATAAATCATGGGAGCCTTAGGGTTTTTACTTAACTTCCTATGCCCAGATTCCAGACTATGTTGTGGTTTAGATTCTGTGCTGGCCAAAAGACCCTTGTGTGTTGGAAGCCCACCAACAACACAGCAAAGGGGGGTATGGTTTTGGTAGTGTTTAAATTAAGTCCTTCAGTCAGATGGATCTCCTAGCTGGATACCACAAGGTGATCTTGTTAGAGAAGGACACAACTCCAGTTGCCCCATCTGCTCTTCCAGAAGACAGGAAGTTAATGTCTTCTGGTAACAAAAAGAACCTGTGCAAAACACACCACAGCTCTGCCTGGTGCTCCTGCCCTGGCTTTCACATCCTTACAAGAAGAGGTTCAATCAGGCTTGAATTCTGCAGGAGGTATGTCCTTAATATTCAATTTCTTATGAATATTTAAAAGTAATAAATGTCAAATTTAATGTTTAACGATCTTGTTTTGACTAAAAAGACCTTGAGGAGGATCAGGAAGAAGCCAAGTTATATAAATTGGCCAGTCAGCGAGCTCAGAGGAACACGTCCCACAATTTCTACTGCTCTGGAGCAGGTACCCTGTGGTAGCAATTGTGGTTGAATCACAAGACAGGCAC
>PYHW01009633.1:498537-532899 GCA_013186435.1 Turdus rufiventris
ACTCTTAGAAGCAATAAAAATGTCTGTGCTGTGCTCTATTCCAACAGACCTACTCTACATGGAAGCCAAAATAAGGACGCAACACACAACATCTTCAGTGATTCCTTTTCTTATTTTCTCATAGTAGCTATGAGATAGTGTTATGACTTCTTGACACACTGAGGTGTATGCAGTAGATTTCAGTAATTTGAAGTAAATTTACCCTCTTGAACTACCCATTTCTATGACTCTTTATCTTGATCCCCTTGGATCTACTTGGGTCTAGCCTGCAAACCATAGTTGTGGAAAAGAAACCTCCCACATCCACTGGAAGGTGGAGTTATCTGCCCAGACAGAGATATCCAGAAGATTTTTTTTTTAATGGCCATCTAGCAGCTGCCTTATTATAGCCTATTTTTTAAGAAAGTGAGAGCTCAGGCCTCATTACTGCAAGCTGTGGAAACAACATCCATAATCTCAACTATTAAGGAACAGGGAAAAAAAGTTAATTATGTACAATTACAGTTATCTTCACCTTGGTGTGCTTTAATGAACTACAGGAGTTTAATTCTGTACACATAACTTTTACAGAGGTGAATAGATTTGAGACAAACTTGTGAATGACCTTTGAGACTGCAGAGTGGAAGTTGGTAGTGGGGGAGCAAAAGTGGCAGCTGGAATCATGAGGAGGGAGCACAGCCTCTTTGCATTTAGTCTCTTCTCTGTTCAGCTCTTACGGGCTTGAATTATTGCTGCATTCTCTTGAAAACTAGCCAAGCTTTTGAAATCATGGCAGAGAAATAAACTTTTAATTATTTTGTTCTTTCTAACTGTCTTGGATTTTTTAGGTTTGAATGAAAAAAAAAAATAAAAGGAAAAAAAAAAGCAGGCATTCAGCTCAAAGCCACTTGTCCTATTCACACACCCCAGTGTGGCATTTGCCTCTGGACTAATCAAGTTAGTCTTGCTTTGCCAGTCAAAGCTGAAGACAAACAAAAGTCTCACTTCAGTTAATTGAATCCCACTTATGCTGTCCGACAAGAATGCAGATACTTAATTTGTTATCACATTATTCCCACATTGCAACTACCTAAAAGTTCATATGTGGGTTGGGAATCCAGAGGCATTTCCCAATCACACAATTAAAGGACAGTTTCAAACTTCAAGACCTTATTTTATAAGTGAGATCTCTGGAGGACAGCAATGCTGAACTGTCTGTACTTCCTCTGTTGACAATTTCTGGTGGAATTTCTTTTTTTTTTTTTTTTTTGCTTGTTTATCTAAAGTAAAGTGTAAGTTTTTCTTCATGCCTGTAGGAAACCTTTATTTGACCCATTTCCTGAACCAAGCAAACAGTCATCAGCTTATAATTGGGTGAATTAGCCACAGGAGAGAAAGCAAACTTTAAAATAATTGCTCTTTTTCCTCATTTATATCAACTTTTTTTTTTTTTTCTGCAACAAGCCACCTGGCTCCAAATATTTGTTTTTTAATCACCCGAGAACAAAACTCACCAGACAGCAGATCCTGAAAAGTCCTAGAGCGAAATTCTGCTCAAATCACATCATCAGCTTTCAAAAGCCATTCAAAAGCAGAAGATCAGCAGAGCATACCCCCATACTGTGCATCCTTTGGTTGAGGAAGTGAGGCCTCCTGCAGCTCAGAGCCAAGGAAGAGGGAATTTTACTCTTTAATTCTCATGAAGTACACAGAGAAAAGGAGGGAGGGAATGAAGGGAAACTAGTCCTGATCACAGGAACTACTAATGGAACAGCAGAGTTTGAAGATGTCTGATCTCTCTCCTCTGCCATGAGTGCAGACGGTCTCAGATGAATTATGAAACACAGATCCTTGTCATGCCCCCCATGCAAGTTCAAGAGATAGCACAGTTGTGTACTCCTCACAGGGCACTCTGCCAATGTTCTATCCATTCCCCATCCACTTTATAGAAAAAGATATTTTATATATTTTCTGCAGACAATACAAACCTATTTTTACCAGTTTTTCTCTGATGTGCTCAGATCAAGCATAAACATATTTAAAAATATATTAATATTAAATATTTAAAATGCTCCTTGAGTTTTTGCCCCTGTCGAGGGAGGCCATTGGAAATCATTATACTGCAAGCTCTGCTCTGATTTGAACATTTTGGGTTCCAAGAAGGTTCCCCTGTACCCTGCTGCCTGCACACCTACAGCTACGGGAGTCATCTCACCTCACTTTCACTCATCTCCAGGGCCAACATCTGCATGCAAGCTCGTTTTCACCTTCTCCTCCTTACAGTCACAGGAAAGAAGTCCTCCTAGGGAATGATTAATTTGACTGATTTCAAATGGCTGCCGTATGGTGAGATAATTAGGCCTTAGAAAAGCCTAATTATTTCTGTTAACTATAAGGGGAACCTTGATGATTCCTAGACGTACAGAAGCCTACTCTGGCTCTGGCATTTCCTGAGCTGCAGATCATCAATAGCTGCAGGAAAGAGTTCCATGCTTGCCTTGTACTTTTGCTTTTCCCTCAACACCCACCATCTACTGCTGCTTATGGACAAAATGTGAAATTCAAGTTTCACCAAATTGTGCAACCCTTCAGGAGTCCTCTCATCCCTGGCTCTATCCATGACACCTGCTGCAAGGCAGGAGCTCCAAAAAGTCTTCAAACATACCCCAACTCCCAGTAAAGTAGGAAGCAATAACCCTTTGAGAGCTGCAAGTCTGCTTGTAGAATGTACTCTTGATGTGTAGCAGTGCAGACATTCTCCGTGATTGCTTTGTGTATGTAGGAAACAGGGACTGTTTTCAGAGGGGAAGGGAAGCTGGGGTCCCTACCTGCCTGGTTTTTCCAGTGAGTCAGCTGAAAGAGACAATTTATCCATCAGGCTGTTTCTTCCCCACTAAGACAAGGCGAGGTTTTAATTGACATCATGTGGTGGATGGACTGTGGTTTAGCACCATGAGTCCACCAAGATGCTATCTCACTCTTTCTCATCAAGATGGGAGAAAATACAGTAAAAACTCATTGGTTAAGATACAGACAGGGAGATCACTCACCTTCACACACTTTTCTTGGGGAAGCTAATTTAATTTCTAGATAATTAATACAAACATAGGATGGGGATAAGTAAAACAAATCTAAAATCACCATACACTTACTCCTCCCTTCCTCCCAGGCTCAACTTCCCTCAAGACCTCTCCACTGCTTTCTCCCTGAGCAGTGCAGGGTAATGGATGGGAGTTGTAGTCAGCCCATAACATTTCATCTCCGCTGCTCCAGCATGGTGTCCCTCCCACAGGACAAAGTGAGATCTGTGTGAACCTCTCTGAAGTGGGTTCTTCCCATTGGCTTCAAGGAATAGTTCAGCGTGCTTTTTTCCCATGGGTTGCAGTCCTTAAGGAGCTGACAGCTCAAGTGCGCTTTGGTGTCTCTCAAACTCAAGGAGACCTGATCCTGCAGGCTCCTCTTGATAAGCCACAGTTCTTGCCAGAAGCCTGTTCTGGGCCCTCATGGGCTGCAGATGGAATTCTGCTCCACCTGCATCTTCATGTGCTGCAGGGGCACAGCTGCCTCACCATGGGCTTCATCATGGGCTGCAGGGGAATCTCAGCTCTGGTGCTTGGAGCACCTCCTCCCTCTCCCTCACTGACCTTGGTGTCTGCAGGGCTGTTCTCACATTTTTCTCATCCCCCCCTCTCACTGAATAGCATTTTTAGCCCTTTTTTCCATATGTTATCATGGAGGCACCACCAATATTGCTCATCTGCTCAGCTCGAAGAGTGACAAGTTCATCTAGGAGCCAGCTGAAAAGGGAGCTTCTGTCTTCCCACAGAATCCACCCCTGCAACCCCCTCGCTATCAAAACCTTTTCATTTAAACAAAATACTCTTCACAAGGGCCAGGATTTTCATCCATGTCATTTCCTACATTTTTCAGTCAGTCTGTCTATCCGTCCATCCATCCATCCATTCATCCATCCATCCATCCATCCATCCATCCATCCATCCATCCATCCATCCATCCATCCATCCATCCATATATCCATCCTCTCCTTTTTGCACTCCAGACTCTTCTCTCAGGCATATTTTTCCTTATTCCTCTTCATAACCTCAATTTAGGGCTGTAGTAATTAGCCACAGGTGCAAAGAGTACAGCTTCACAGTCTTTCCAAAGAAGAAAGTGATAAATTAATTTTCCATGTCTCTCTGCAACGTGCCTTTTAGGCTCCTTATCAGGGCAATACTTCATCAGCACTGGTCCCTTTGCTACTGTCAGTTATTTCAGGAATGCTATGAAATTAATGAGACTAATGGCTTTTGCTTCTTTGTTGTTTGGGTTATTTTTTTATGTGGGTTTTTTTAAAGGTATAATTTGTTTAGAGGTGTTTTTTAGCCCTCATAACTCCCATTACACAACTCCCATTATGTGCTCTGACTGCCCACGGCCTTCTTTTGAAAAAGAATAATTTGGGAAGTAGATATATGCAGTCAACCTCTCCTCTGAGGAAGCTAAATGGAAAATCTAAATTAAGCTGTTTCAGAAACACTTCCGTACAGAAATTTTAAAATGTGATTTAACAGACAAGGTTAACAGGCATTTCAGGATGGCTACAATAAAATCACAGGTGTAGCACAGTATCTATAACCCTATTCTGTCATTCTTCGATGGATCATGAAATAACTTTGCAGCTTTCATTGTGCTGTGGAATTGGGCCTTTCATGCCCTCATCTTATATGCCTATATATGTATATATATATATATACACATCAAAGTCCTTTGCATAAGCATATAAATTAATATATGTATACATAAAAATTAATGGAACCAAAATGTGAATGTCACTAACCAACATAATCCCAAGAAGACAAAATACATGATATTACCTCTGACTTCACTTTTTTTTTCTCTGTATTTCCTGTTCTGTTGGAACTTTCATACTTTCATTGCTAGTGTAATTTAAGTATTTGATAATTTTTCAGCAGACAAGATTTTATAGACTATGGAGAGCATGAACTACATGTTCTGCGGGAGATTAGCGGTTTTAAGGCAGTAGTGGGAGGAAGTCAGGATTTTTCTTTTTCTGTAAACCTATCTTTAGGATTAGTGTCAGGTTTTATTTTGAAAGACTGTTATCTTAAAATCTTTTTCTAGTGTTACAGTTGTCTGTGTCAGAGAATCTCCAAGAAAAACTTGCCTAGAAGTCACTGAAACTGCTTTTCCAGCAGAAAGAAGGAGCTGCAGGAAGAAAAGTATTCAGAGCTGTTATTCGAGTCCTTGCTCTCCACCCAGAGGTATGCAGGATGCACTGAAGTCTGTTTGAGGTGCAGACTCCACAAAAAACTTTTATGGACATAAACACTGACTGATGTGGTCATGGAGCTTCTCTCACTGGTAGGAATGCTCCTGTGGAAGCTACCTTCACTCTCTGAGGAGACAAGGAAGTAGGAAACTGTACTGGTGGAGGCTCGGTCACTGGTGCAGCTGACCATTTTTATTTTTTGCTTCTTCTTAAACATGAGAGCAAGGAAGAACATGTTCTATGACACTTACACTAAAGTAGCCACGACAGCTCCTGCATATAGTTATGCATATACATGCACATATATATATATATTTAATTATCTGGGAAAGTGATCTAATCATGTATAGCAGATCCCTAGTCTCTCTCTAATCCTGTGTTTTCTTTTCTCCTTGTATAGGAAAGTGTCTATCATATGACAAGCAATAGCAGTCTGCAACAGAGGCTCATCACATTAATAAAAACACAACACCACCAAACAAGGAATTCTTCCTTCCACTTCAATGCACAGTGAAACATCTCCCAGTATGCACACACAGACACACAAATAAACCTATAGTAACAGATGAAAATAAAATACAGTGAGGGATGAGCTCCTTTGTACTCATGTAGCAGGGGCTGTGTAGCTACAGACTCATTTTACTTAGATTTGAATTATATTTACAGTCAGAATACATTAGCAAGCCACATCCCAAAGTCTGTGACTGCTCCTCTAGCATGATATTCCATGAGAAGGTCTTTCTACTCCCACCTACAGAGTACGTTCCTTGGCTGATGTGCCAGTAAACTCCTCTTGCTAAGAACTTCATATTGCTCAGCTGGTATCACAGAGCCATAGAACCCTAGAATGGTTTGGGTTGGAAGGGATCTTCAAGATCAGCTGGTTCAAACCCCCCTGTCATGGGCAGGGACACCTTCCACTAGAACAGATTGCTCCAAGCCCTATCCAGCCTGGCCTTGGACACTTCCAGGGATGGGGCAGTGTAATGGTTCTTCCTTTCCCTTCCTCCCCCAGGCCACACTATGATTCTTGAAATGACCTTAAAAGGCTCATTCACAAGAGGCAGCCTCTGGGCAACATGTGACAGTGCCTTCCTTACCACTCTCACAGGAAAGAATTTCTTCCTAATATCCGGTCTAAACCTGCTCTCTTTCAGTTGAAAGTAATTCTCCTTTGGCCTGTTGAACTACCATTTTACTCTAGCAGCTTGTGGTAGCCTTCCTAAGTGCCAGGTATAATTACAATTGTAAGAGTAGGATTATTGTGCAGAAAGATCAACATTTTAACCACTGAAATGTCTGGATCTGCTCTGAGTAGATGATACACCAACTCTCCCACCAAAATAGGCTTACTGGACTGGCTAAGAACTGAGTTGCACCAAGGAAATTCTAAAGGAAAATTATGCTAGTCTAGACATATAAATGCACTGGTAGTATAGGAAAATCACTTTTTTTGCTAGTATGTTGTGAATTTTATGTAAAGGATAACAGAAAATAAAGACAAACAGAGAAAAACCAAGCAGGATGTTGAGAAATCGTGACAAGGACAGTTTTGAGATTGTGAAATATTCAGAGGAATGCAAAAGTACTAAAGAGGCTGAAAGATATTTTTATTTTGCCTTCACCAATTTGAGCTGGCTGCTAATCTGGGAAGCAGCCAGATTTTTATTTTCCTTCTCTTGTGCCTTGTAAACACTTACTTATTTAGTTAAAATGCAGAGATTGTTAAAAACACTTTACCAGATGCTTCCCTGGGTTCAAAACACAATTGCCTTTGGAACTCACATTTGGTCTTTTTATTCTGCTTGTAGTAATTTAGTAAACCTATGTGATAGCAGTTAAATGCTCAAAACCTTGCTTCTAAGACGTATGCTCTAGGTCAAGTGTATCCTCAGAGATTGTGCCTAGGAAATCAGGGCTATAAATATGGATACCACAATCTAAAATAATATAAAGAGAACCTTACTGAGAACACAGTGTATATGACAGCCTGAAACAATATACAAAATTCATTCTCGTTTTATTTGCGCTTTTGCATCCATAAAAGCAAATTAAAGGACATGTCTGCACAGAGCTTTGGGTATACAGGTCCAATCTAGAAACTACTGTAAATTTTCTAAAAAATTTAAGGAACTCTGACTGAGGTGGGTGTTTCTATGCCTCTCCACTCAGCCTGTTTCACTACAATGATCCTTGAAGAGAAAGCATTGCTCTGGAGAATATTCAAGCCAAAGGATGACTACTTGTAATTCAAATGAAACGCCTTCATACTTCATCAAGGGAGGAGAAGGGAGTCACAGAAATGTCACTGTCAAGAATTATCTCTCTTTTTGCATGGTATCTTTATGCTGAATTTTTAAGGGTCAGGGGGAGGATTGCCAGTTCAGTTGCTGAGTTATTGAGATCTGATATGTCTGTCAGGGTGCTTTCATAGCAGCTGTGGACCAAGAAGACAATGACATGGGGTATTTCTACTGGAGACCAAACCTCTTTTCAAGTGAAGCAGGCCAAGACCACATGTCCTTTTGAACTTTAGAGCTCTAATCTGTGTTGTTGCTTTCAGCTTTGCCAGGGAAATGAATTTTGTGGTGGAAAGTGCTTACTTAACCTATCTGAATCACTTCATGCAATATCAAGAAATACTGATACCTGGAAAACTTTCCATGACCTGTTGATAGCATGTGAACTTACTCCAAGGTAACAAGCTGGCGTATGTCCCTTCTCCAAATAAGAAGTGTTTATAGCAGAGAAATTCAGTGATCAGCTAAAAACCACACAAGCTTGATTAGGAAGAGAAGAGAATCGGTATTTCCTATGTCACTCGACTGATGATTCCCTCAAACTCTGAATGTGCAAATAATTTTTTCTAATGGAATAACTGACTCTGAAGGAATCCAGTGAGAGTTTGTTATAATACCTTAAGATTTGTAGCCCACTAGTAGGTAAGAGGCAGACCAGACCTCCATCTTATAATTTAGGTAAGACACAGTAGTTTCTAGTCCTCATTTTCAGAAATATATCTAATGGAAATATGAGGAATAGTAATGACTGTCCCCTCCACCTCCATCTCTCGCATACATATTTCACACCTCCGTATCTCAACTTGGAAGATTATCATATGCATCTCTGTAATGCTCAGAGCTCCAATCTGCTTGTAAGATCTACACAGTTTAAATAATGAGGTTTTATTTTGTGAGTATCCTTGAAGGAACTGGCTAACAATGCGAATATTTTTTATACTGCTTAACAAAATATCCCTAAGATGGCATTTCATGACCTGTAATGATGTCTTAAAGATGAAGAATCTGTGCCCTGCACTTTTCCTTTACTTCAAGTAACGAGACTAAAGCAAAACCAGTTTGCAGTTCCCACTACTGGTTTTGTCCAGGAATCAAGGGATTAAAAAAACCCACTATATTGCTTAGAAGCAAGGCAGCAACATTACTGATCATGATCCCCTAAAGCTGGAGGCCTTGTTATAAGTAATTTCCAGCTGCGCTCCTAGTGGATGCTTCCACCCTGGTCCAGCAGGATCCCAAAGGGCATGTCTACACTTCAGCTGCTGAGGCACCCTTAGATTTATTGTCATAACCAGGAGTGTGTTCTCTGTAATGAATAAACATTGCTGGGGCTCTGTCACTTTCTGATTGCATCAGTTAACAGATGGACATACAAATTTGGGTTGGCACCTGCTACTGCACAGTTTTCCCCCTTGTTTTCCCTAAAGGGAGAGAGTTTTGTTTGATCTTGGGTGTTTAAGAGGAGAATCAGACCCTCAAAACTCGTAAGTAAGGAAACACAAGTGTCTGAAAAGATAATGGCTTGCACAGCCCTGGAAAATACAAATGTAGATTGTTTTAAATACAAATAAACCTCAGCGAGCTCAAGCAATTAGCTTGGCACAGCCCTGAAATGTGTTTAATGGCTGAGTGATCAAAAGGTTTTCCATCAACTTTAGCTGAATCAAACTGGTAAGTAAATCTTTCCTTCCACATAATTTTCTGTAGTTTGAAGTGACAAATTGGACTGAACTCAATTAAAGCAGCAGGTTCTGTACGTTTAATTGCAAGCAGTGTCTATGATTGTGAAGGAATCCAATTCAGAATGAAAACACAGATGTGGCTGTGACGGAGCTCTGTGAAACACAAAGAGGCAAAATGAAGTTCAATCAGAAAAAAAGTTACAGGCAATGTAAAATTATGTGTTCTGCTGTACTTCTGGAGCACTGGCTGTAGGCAAGTATTAGAATATAAAATTAGGAAATGTTCACCTAGTTACACCACTGCAGTCCACAAAATGCTATGTGCAAAAAGTAAGTAAATATTTGTAAAGCAGTTTGACTGTGGAAAACACCAGAAAATATTAATGGTGTTTTCTATTGCTATGCAATGACACTTCAAAGAATTAGCAGTACCATCAGTTAAACTAGATTAAAAGGAAAAGTTTGTGCTAAAAATGGCAATTAAAGAATGACTGTAATAGGACACTCAGTCATTATGGGGGAAGTGCTTAGGGGGTAAATTTAGTATTTAGTCCTCCAGTGCACACACATGGCTCCCATTGATATTAATGGGACACATACACACGTTCAAGGGCAGGTTTCAACCTACACCAGGAAAGCTAAACTAAAAAGGAAGCAAATCTAGCAGATCAAGTTATTCTTAAAATTGACCCAGGTGAACACGACATGTGCTAGCATTTTAAGCCCTGCACTCAGTGAAAATTAGAGTTGTTAAATAAGCAATGGAATCAATTTTAAGCAATTGCAGTGTGTATTTATAGAAACAGCACCTCCATCAAATGTCTAAACAACTAAAAAGGGACCTATTAGTGTTTAATTTTGGTCCTTGGAAGAAGATGATTTCCATAGTAAGGCAAGTGTAAGAATAATTTTAAAATCTCAGCAGGGAATTTCTGTACAGCCTATGAGTTCTGTTTGAAATTGGGAGCTTTTTATATGTATCTGTGTCAAACCACAGACACTGTTTTGGATGTGGGATTTTTTGTCCTTTCACATCATGGTTGGGGGTGAATAGTGAGGCTGTTGTGAAAGGGCTAACCTATCAAAAAGAATAGAAAGATTAAGAAAAAGAAAAAAGGAAAGAAAAAAGGCCAAAACACCAAAGATAATGTGGTAAAACAACTAAAGTGAAAACCCCTATTTGAACTGAAAAGATAATTCTCAGAAAGCAGAATGAAACCTTCTAAAATAGAGAAAGAAAAAAGAACTAGTTAAATATAAAAGTATAATACAGCAGGACAAAGGTAGGGAAAAAAAATCAAGAATGTACTGGTAAAACCATAAAAATTATTTCTTTTTTTTTCCCCAGCATGCCAGCATTTCTAGGTCTGAGATGATCAAGAAATAAAAAGATCATACAGAGAAGATTGAGCTATAGGGAAAAAAAAATCTTTACCACGATCATTATTGATAATTTTGGGGAGATTGCCACACCAGAAACTTTCCTTAAAAAGAGGTGAATTTGAATAGTTGTTTCAAATTAGACTATCAGTAGAAAATTTTAGAGGGAATCAATAAAATTGCATCACCAGGACCAGATGGTATTCATCCAAGAGTTCCAGAAGAACTGAAGTATGAAATTGTCATTATTAATTATGTTGAGTAATTTGTTTTTGCCTAAAACAGAGTTGCCATTACAGAAACAGGATGCCAATGTGGAAGAGAAAAAAAGGGAAAAGGGAAAATAAAGATTGGGTTTTTTTTCAGAGGAGATATTGGAAAAAACAGATGATAACATTGTACTCGTCGATTTGATAAAAGTTGTAATACAGAATGGAAACAGGATACACATGAAAAATGGGAAATAATGGAAAGTGATAATTTTTGGGGGGAGACAGACTGTGATTCCCAAATATGTCAGAGCTCTTGTTATTTTCTGAGTTTTTTTAAAACACTTTTTTTTGTTATATTTTGCCTCCTGCTAAGTATCTTCCTAAGGGTAGAAGACAGTGAGAGAAGAGTAATCTCTTCCTGAGGAGGATATACAAGGAAAGAAAACATTGAAGTCTTCCAGGGTAGGAAGAAGAAGGCAGTGTCAGAGTGAGATTTCATTATTCTCCACAGTTACAGATCTCCAATAAAACCTTGGTAAACTTATCTGAGAAGTGCAAAGGCTGGAAGTGGATTTCATAAGGTATCTAGACAGGGTATGTGCTGGTATAGGCAAGGAGCAAGCAGTCTTGTCTTGTAAAAGTATGTACTCAATAGGCAAGTAATAAAATTTACTACTTTTCAAACTTTCATGACTATTTTAAATTTTTTTTTTTTTATGAGGAAGCTTGAGAAGTGAAAGGTGATGATGAATATTGAGAACACACAGGCTTGCCCACCCAGTTAATTTTTCTTATGTTTCCCAGCATCTGCAATGACTCTGTTAGGGTAGTAACTATAGGTTTATTTAGGCATATTTCCCCTTAATATCTGTTATGGGACTTCATGCCAATTTATTCAGTCCCTTTTTGATTCTGCTGATGGCATCTGCCTTTATGACCACTCATTAAGAAAGTGACTGTAATTTCCTGCTCAAGAAGAGGTTTTTTCCATGCTAAACCCATCTTCTGCATGCTCTGATTAAGTGTCCACCCAGCTCTGGTATTGCTAAATAGCAGAATTTCTAAATTCACTTTACCCACTGTCTTCATGACTTCAAGTCACTTGATCCCCTGATCATTTCAGTTGCCCTTTTCAGTTTCTGGTCTACATACACTGTACCCTCTTGATCCGGGGAAAAGAGGTCTGGATGTAGTATCCATAACGTGGGTGCACACCAGCAGGGATATAATGCACAGTGTCTTATCTTCTGTCCTCTTCTGATGACAATGTTATTGACCTTTTTGGGTCTCATTACCTGTTGAAATTATTGCTTCAGGAAAATACGCATAGTGACTTGAATATCTCCTTGCAATTCCCTTTTCTGAGTGCCACATCGTATTTCTGTGCTTCACAGTAGTTTCTCCAGATTCATTCATTGCCTTATATATATATTTTTATATAGGAACTCGTCTGCAAGCTTGCAGTCCCTTTGCTCAGTTTTGTTAGGTTATAAAGCATTTGACTACCTGATAGAGCCTAATATATCATTGGTAATCATAAATATTTCACCATTTTCTGCTTCCTCAAGGGCATTGATGACAATATCAAATAAAACTGACACCAGTCCCAGGGCATCCCAGTGCATACTATGCTCCATCCTGAAAAGTAACAAATAAGCCTTTGCTACTTATCCTTTTCTTACCTTTCAGAATTCTTTCCTCTATTCCCATAGCAGCTTACTTTCTTTAATAATATTTGACATAAAGGCTTACCAAAGGTAGGCTTTTCATTTATTTTTTTTCAAAATCTGTATATATTATGACTACTCTATCCTTTTTTATTAAGGTGCTTGCAACTTCATGTTAAAACAGCAGCATATGGTAAGACAGCATTTCCCTTTACAAAAGCTAAGCTAATTCTTTCCTAAGAAGGTAATCCTTATCTGTGTGCTCACTGTGCAGTCTCAATGTTCAGAACAGAAAAAGATACACCTCAGGTGTTTAAGACATGAGGAAACAACAAAAATGATCATAAACTAGTCAGCCTACTAGAGTGTGATATGAGAGAAATAGGAGTTGCACTGAATGACAGTATTATTTCTTATTATAATTTTATATCTTTTAGCAAATTAGATGGAAGAATACTGAACTTGCTACTGAAAATCAATTGATTTCAGATCTGTTAGACAAAAAACAAAGCTATTTATTATAATTTAATATTAAAAGTATGACAATTAATGAGTCATAAAGCATGACCTTTACTTTATCTCTCTTGTAGTAGCTGAAAGCTTCTTGACTGGATGAAGGCTGAGTTGTTTTTTACAACTTTACGGCAACCAAACCAGTCCTAAATCTGAAGTAGTTTGTTTATCACTTATTTGGTGCACCTGTGAAATTTCCTTGTCAACAGTTTCTGCTTTAAAGGATGATACTAGATCTTAGTTGTGAATTTAGATATAGCTCATCTGAGAGGAAGATTATATTCAGAACTGAGGACACTTTACATCTGAATAAGAGTTTCCACATGGGGTTTTAAGATGCTTGAACTGTGATGCTCCAAGTTCACACCTCCAATTAGTTTGAATTAATTTTCCTAAGTGTCTAGATGTCAGCTGGCTCCAGAACTCTAGATATAAACAACTTCACACTCTGGCAAAGCCTAGATGTAAACTTGACAGCTTGGATGCATTTCTGTTGACTTGAAGCCAGGACTTGAAGCAGACAGAACAAATTAATGTGTGAAATACCCTTAACCAGTATTTCAGAATTCTGAGAAACAAGTTTTACCAAAAACTGCTTGGAAAAGTCTGAACCCTATTTCGACAGTTATCATGTTTTAATAAGGTTTATCTAAGCTCAGCCTCTGGAAACCTTGAATTTGCCGTCTTGATGAAACTTGTTTCTTTCCATAGCTACACATTCCGTGCTTAAACGGGCTTGGCACACTTCACATCAGCTAATGCTGCACTAAAGAACTGTATATGACACAAAAATGTCAAAGGCAGCTTTATAATGTAATGAAAATGCTCTGAATGGAGACTTGGGAAAAGATTCCTTTGCTGTTACATATTGGTACATGTAATACTGCACCAAGAGATATCAGAGCTTTGATCTTACATGCACCTAAAAATATCCAGCTTCAATAGAGCACTCAAACAATTCTTCTCCCTCACAATGAACCCATATGTTCTTCCAGCACAAAAGAAAATTAGCTTTTACTGCTCAAAATTAAATGTTGGAGAACAAGCCAAATATAGGTCATTTCTAGCAGGGCTGTGATCCTGTTAGATAACAGACAGCTAAGAAGGCTCAGGTCCGGGCAGCACACACATGGAAGACAGCCAGAGGGTTGAAGAAAACTGTAATTTGGCAAATAAATTGGAAATGGAGCAAGTGATGCAACCCAGTATTGCACCGTGCCCTTCCACTGTCGAAATGCAACTTCTCAGTACAGAGGCAGGACACACTGGCATGAAAACTTGTGGTCACTAATGATGACTTAGCACTTGCACAGAAAGAGGTTTATTAGCTCCAGTGTCCCAGATTTGATGCAATTTCACTAATGATATTCCACTGACCTACATTTCCCTTGCAGTGTGAGCTGGCTGAGGTTTTCCTCCTGTTTGTGCCTCGGTGACAATTTATTACTGCAGTGTGTTGACACACAGCTGTTCTGCTCTACCCAGGAGATGTGTGCACTGCACACAGCATCCAATAGCTGTGATACAATAAACTCAGAACAAGGGAGGTTGGACATATGGTGGCTCTACACCTTTCTCATCCACCCATGCCTTTTGTCATGTCAGTACAGCATGATGTGGCCTCAGAGGACACTGCTTTATGGGTCAGTCCTATTACTGATATGTTTAAATAACAATAGGAAGAGCCTGTATTGTTTGGTATAAAAATTGTTATGTGATTGTTTGGTGGTCAGGCACTGGAACAGATTGCCCAGAGAAGTCTGGATGCCTGAATGTTCAAATCCAGGTTGGATGGAGCTCTGAGCAACCTGATTTTGTGAAATGTGTACCTGTCCATGGCAGAGGGTTGTAATTAGATGATTTTGAAGGTCCCTTCCAACCCAAACCATCCTACGATAATTTATTTTGTATAAGAATTTCTACCCTTATAGTAAAAAAGAAGTTCAGGACAAAAATTTTTTTGGATAAAAGAGCTACTTTCGCCTGTGTTTTCTACACATGTTAACAGAGGTGCAAGCTTCTTCCAGCATCAGCTCATTGTTACACACATCTACTTTTCAAGTCAGACCCGCAGTTACAGTTTGAGTGTACGACCAAAAGCTCCAGTGGTCATTGCCTATGAAAGAGGTTTGAAATGGACAACAAACTGATTGCCAAGACAAAGGTGAAGTGAGGTACTCGCAGTGACTTGGGAGCAATGAAGCGCTACCAGGTAGGAGTAAGTGAGAATATAAAAGACGACGGAGAAGGCAGGAGACAAGAAAGATGAAAAAGAGGGCAAGGGGGTCTAATGAAAACTTAATGCGTTTGTGCTGGTGAGTGGTGCTCCTCTGTCACAGCAATCTTCAGTGTGAAGCAGCAAGACTCTTCTTGCTGTATGTAATCGTGCCAGGGAGAGCGTATAACAAATAGGAAGAGACAAGGCTGTATGCATTCACAATAAAGCCTTATTCTTGTACTTCCCCTTTGCAGAAAATATCAACTCAGAGGCTAATCTAAAGTTTTGGTAGGGCTGAGTTCTGTCAGCAGGTGTACCCCCTGACAGCATGGAGCACAGAGCCATGGGTGCTGAGCAGGTAGCTCAGAAACAGGATTCAGAAACTTTCTCCTGTCTGTCAAGAGTTAAATGTCTCCTCCATGCCGGCTGAGGTGGTCCCAGCTGATTCCTGCAAACGGGCTGTTTCGAGGCTGACATGAAATTAATTTGTCATCCTAAACCAACAGCAGGTCAATTGAATATCTTCCCTCCCATGGTGAATGATGCAAGACATGACAAAAAGAAAAAATAAAAGGAATATGGAGCACCTGTCTCCTCCGCAAAATGATGTCTCTTGTGGGACTTTTTCAGTGCCAAATGACTACATTTTCCCTGCACACATACTTGGAAAAAGGCTTCATTTTACAGTGCAGCCACAGCCAAGTATCTTCTAAAAGTACAGTGAAAAAAGGGAGGAAGAAATCAAATAGGGTAAAAAATAAATATTGAGGTAAGTCAGGAGCATGCAGCAAACAGCCTAGTTTTCTATCACCAGTTCCCTGGTCTGGCTGAGGAGTATTTTCACTTGGGTTACACTCTGGAGTATGACCTGGCTGCTCCTATTACATTGGTTTCTTCTAGGGAAATGAAATATTAGCCTTTTTTCTTAACTTGTGTATTAAGAAGACAAGTTAATTTTTCACCCCTCTAGTGAATTATTATATGATCAGTTTATATGAGAGATGTCCCAGGAGTAAGAAAATGAGTCATAACTCAAAGGAGGTGAAGCTACAAGTGAGTAATGAAGAATATGAAGATCATTCTTTCCCCTCAGTGCCTGCACTGGCTTGTTCTGCAATTAAAAGGGCAGGGGAATAGGTAAATACACAGTTGAGCCACGAGTCATCTCCGTATGTTGTGATCTTTGGGAAAAAGTCTTACGAAATTTATTTTTGTTGGAAATGAGCATGTGCAGCTATAAAACACATTAAAAGCCCTTCACTTTCTACCTATGAGCTTTATTAGAGTGCCAGGTTGTTGAGCAGCTCTTACAGGAGAGTTTCCTGAGGACATGACTGTGACTCATTTCAGAGCTCTTTTCTTCTCCACTCCTATATACCCGCTATCTCTTCCTTGGATGTTCAGAAAAAGTTTACTCTGTAAACTCAGCTTCCAAAAGAAACATTGAAAATGTATTCTAAGCCTTCACTATTATGGGTGTGATCTGTGTGGTACAGGGGGGAACTCCAGAGTGAGTGGAAATATGTTTTAGGTGTCCTGACTTGCCTTAGTTCTCCATCACCTGCCCACAGGCTGTCCATTTTCACTGCCTAAAATTCCTTCCTCACCCATCTAGCTGCTTGCAGTACAGCAGTCAGGGTCTGACCTGTTCTCACTGCAGGTTTAATTCCATAAGATGCAAAGACATGATTTCAAGATCCCCACACTTACAATGTTTATTCCAGCATAGATGCTATTTGGAATGCTGTAAAGAAGAGCCTTCATATTTTTTCAGTATGCCATAAAATCATGGAATCTCTGAATGGTTTGGGTTGGAAGGACCTTAAAGATTATCTAGCTCAACACTCCTGCCATGGGCCAGGGTACCTCCCACTGGAAGGTTGTTCAAAGCCCCATCTACCCTGGTCTTGAACACTGCCAGGGATGTATTCCAAGCCCCCTGCAGTGGATTTTTTTTTTAAATATGGATAGTGGTACAATTTATGTACAGAATCTGGTGTCTCATGGAAAGATGGTGTAAGCAGGTTTCATAAATCTGCTTTTAGTGGAAAACTAGATATCAGCACCTCAGGATGAAATGGAAAGTCCCAGTGTGGACAGTAGAGCAGACACTGATGAGCAGAAAGTTGAGGAAACCTTCAATGATTCAGAAACTGCACCTGGAAAGTGCATTCCTCTAAGCCACCAGACATCTGCAAGATTTGCTTTTTGATGTAATAAAACTGATAGTTTTTGGAGGTATGTTGTCTTTGTTTGAATTGTCTTCTGACCAGGCCAAGGTAACCTCAAGGACATCTGGTTTTCTTGTTGTTGCAGAGTTTGGGACAAAAAGTCTTTGCTCTCTGAAATTCAAATATCACTGAACCCTTGGAGAAATGTGCCTCCACCAGTTGTCTCAGTTTCTCCTTCGTTGAAGCAGTGTTTCTTAATAGTCTTCTTGATACCTGCATTGATATATTGGCTAAATTTGTTATAAAGAAAGGATGCAGATGCAAACAGCTACTGATGAGAGTGAGCTAGAGACTTAGATTGTCTGCAAAGCTGTATCCGGTTCACTGATAATTCAGTATAAATCCATTTGCTCAGCCCATTTGGTAACATTTTACATACTATGCCAGTGTGACTGTTAGAGAAAGAAGAGGAAAAGGAGCAGTAAGGAGACTTTTTCATAGACAGGACTCAGATTGGCAGCAAATCTCAAGAAAGATGTGCTAGAAACCACACATCTGCTGACATCACTATCTAAATACAAGGGTTTGTCCGTCATGCTGTGAAAGCCAGCAGCTACTGGCATCCCTCCATGAATACTGAATGAAACTATTTGCTACAAAAGGGACCTCTCTAGATCAATCTAAAAATCACTACCATAGGCCTGGAAGCAGATGTGACATGCAAAACTTGACACCATCAACCCTACAAGGGTTTGTTCATTCTAATGATGCCTGATGGATTGTTCCTCAGCATGTGGAAAAGTGCTTAAACAGGCTTTAAATAGCAGCATATCAAAATCACCAACTACACAAGGTGGTTTCCTTCCACTCCTTTAGTAGATTGGGCATTTGGTATATTTTGGAGACATGTAATAGATAAAAGTTGCTTTTTCCTTTGCTCTACATACTCGGAATAACTCGATGCTGATACATCTATGTGTGCACTTGGAGGGTTTACCTTCCATCCGCTGTCATGGATGATGCTTGAAGGTCATGTAGTGCCCCTCCCATTTCTCAGATACATCTGTTTGCTAAACACATTTTTCTTATTACAGGCTACTGATTTCACTTGCATTCCACAGCAATTGCCCCTTGAGGTTAACAAATACAATAAGAACCATCTACTTAAAGTAACTCGAATTTTGAAGGCTCCTAGCAGAACTTCCCAGCTGACCTTATGCTCCTATCTGTATGATCAGTTCCCCTCAAAGCCATATTATTCCCTTCCAAGAAGCCACATTTTAACCCTGTATCTGAAAAAAGAGCAGAGAGGTAAAGAATAAGCAACTGCTCAAATCTTCTTTAGCAGAGTCATCATACCCACTTCAGAGGTCATCTGCAGTGACTTGTAATTCTAGTTCATAATGTTAAAACACAAAACAATATAGAAAATAATGTTTTTATTTTTCAAAATAGAAGAAAGGATGCAGAATTCCAACATATCCACCTTTTGAAATTAATATATTTATTAGGAATCACAGAATCATGGGATCATGGCATAGTTGGAACAGACCTAAAAGATCTTCTCATTCCATCACCGCTGACATGGGTGGGGACACCCTCCACTAATCCAGGTTTCCCAGACCCTTGTCCAGCCTGACCTGGAAAACTTCCAGGGATGAAAATACAGTAATTTCACGACTATAAGGCGCACCCTTTTGACTAAAATTTTGATGGAAACATGGAAGTGTGCCTTATAATCCAGTGCACCTTATAGATGGACAAAGTTTGGAAATTTGCCAACCCAGAAGTGCAAGCCACGACAGCCGCAGGGGGAGCTGGCAGCGCCGCAGCCGGCAGGGGCAGGCAGGGCCATGGCCGGACCCACACAGGGGGAGCCAGTGGCAGATCCTCACAGAAAAAAAAAAAAGTGCGCCTTATAGTCCGGTGCACCTTATATATGGGCAAAGTTCAGAAATTTGCCGACACCCAGAAGCGCACCTTATAATCCGGTGCACCTTATAGTCGTGAAAGTACTGTACATACATATTCCATTATGGGAAAAAAGCAATGCTCCTCTAAAAACATTACATGTACAGATTTTTTAGGATACAATCTAGCCAAATTCTGTATTGCCTACTTGTGTTTCATGGAGTACCCTGTAGCTGTTGAGGCTGTTGAAGTTGTTTTATTGGGGAATTTTTCCAACATTTGTGGTGAATGGCAAATCCGTTACCAGGCAGCACTCTAGAAATGGAGCCTTGCAAAGTCAGAGAACACGAGGCGCTCTGACTGGGGAAAATCTTATTCAGTTTTAGCAACCAGGCACAGGCAGGGCTATGATGCAGCAGAGCTATAGCTCAGGCTAGATATAGTCACTGGTAACAAAAATTTTGCCCAGAAATCTGGAAATTTTGTTTTGACTTCATGCAGCAAGACTGTGGTCCAAGTGATACAGGCACTTCAAACTCTGTATTGCCACTCCTAGCATAGACTATGTGTGTCTTGCACTCTCACTGCCACTGTGACATCTAAGTTAGGCCAGGGAGAGCCAGCAAACAACACCAAGCCACAGTACCTGCCATTATGCTAGTTATTAAGCAATCTAAATTGGAGAAACATATTCTGAAGGTTTGACTATTACAGAAGTTGCCCTCATATTTTTGTGCCATCTAAAGCACAAGATAAAATTCCAAATATTCACTGAGAAGTAATAAGATGCGAAGTCTTTTCCTATCAGATAATTTTCAACTTATTCTCCCAAGTGGATTTTTGAGTTTCTAATACAGAGTTGACCTAAAAGCAGAGTTTTCCTCTCAGCAGGGGGGATTTTTGAGGCAGCGTTACATTACATACCTGTTTATTTGCATGAATCTTATGAAAAAAATAAAGTTGATCCCTTATATTTGTGCCAAACATCTCGGTTAAGCCCATCTTTTCAGAGACTCCAAGAAAGCAGACTGAAGGAAGGAGAAGTTGACATACAATATCACTACAGCAGGCTTTTTCCTGAAATGCCAGACTAAAACTCACCCCTAGATTGTAGACACTGTCTGGTTTGCATCACGATGTTCTGAATGAGCTCATTAAGGTGTGGGATGCAGTGACACCGAGCTCAGTGCTGCAGCTGAGATGGGGCTTCCTGCTCCAGAGAGATTACTGCAGGTCCAATACCAGAGCAACTCGTTGAAATTTTATGGCTAAGCTATAAAGGAGGCAAGACTTACGGCTTTGGAACATTGAGGAGTTATGGGAGCCTAATAAGTTACTGTCTCTTGGAGGAGGCATATTTTTGGGAGGTAACTGCCCATTTGCCTGCTCCTAATCTGTCCCAATTGCAAGGTAACAGAACTTAGCCTGAAAGTTTTCCAGTGAAGTTTAAGCTTCAATGCATGACATCAGTTTTAGGGTGGCCCATGAGCATGCCCCACAACTGTGCCAGTGGCTCAGAGTCAGGGGTAATTTGTTAAGCCATGCTAATGCAGCTGTGGAGCTGTGAGACTTCAGCCTGTGATCTAACCATTCCTTCCAGCAGCAAACCCCATGAATCACATCCCTGGCAGAAAGCAGAAAGGGAAGGGGAAAGGGATAATAGAAAACTGAGTAAACAGTGTCAGTATCATTGTTCTACTGTTACATTTTAATTTTTATATGGATGATTGTGGTACAGGCAGCACAAACTTCTAATGTAGAAGCATGCCAATCAAATTAAGCACCACTATCTTCTGCTTTGCTTACTTAAGGCTTTTGCTTACCTTTGCCAAAGCAATTCAAGCAAGGGTTAAAAGAAGGCATCTGGTCTTCACTAACTGGCTTAGTTTCAAATTAATTTAGTTAAACCAAAGCAGTATTTCAGGTCTTCACAAGCTCCTAACTAGTTGAATAAACATTTTTTTGACACTGTGCAGGCTTATTTCTGCCTAAGCTTTCTGCATGCAGATAGGTGCCACACTTTCTATAGCTAAAGGACAATATATGTTGTAAGAAAATACTTAGTAGTTTGGATTTCTGTTTATTTAGTTTTGGGTTTGTTGGATTTTTTTCCTAAACAGAAAATCATCTTGAGACATGAAGGAGGCAAATTCAGAATCATGGAATCATGAATGATTTGGGTTGGAGAGACCTTAAAGATGGATCACCTAGTTCCAACCCCCTGCCATGAACATTAAGTCAATTTTTTAAATGCTCAAAGCATCTATACTGTATTCAGAGGATTGTAAATAGTTAAAAGTCTTAATGGGAGGATAGAAATTGTCTGCATGGATGCCAAGAGATTCCGCTTCAAGATGGGAATACCTTCGATCTGCACAGATGATATTCTTGGATTCAGTCTTCTCGTACAGCTTTCACCCTCCTTACAAACACCCCTTTTTATTAAATAACTGGTTTATTTCATAACCCCTGTTGCTGATTAAAGTGATGATTACTGGCCAAAAAGAGTCATACCTACTCTATTTATACCAGATGCAGCCAAAAGTTTTGAAGTTTACAGTGTTTTCTTAAAAATTAAAAATAAAAAATCAGGTGTGTGGAAGAATTTACTGAGGACACTTCAAAGATATTTCAGGAAAACATAATGAACATAACATGACCATTCTTCGGGTTTCATTCAGAATTTAGGATCTACAAATACATATCAGAAGATCAGGTCTAAGCTATCCTTTACCCAATTATACTAGTTGCATATAGAGGTAAAAAAACCACAGCAAAAACCAAAGAAATCCCATTATTAGACATTTCCTTCCAAATCAGTCAAGACAAAGTTAATCAGGATTCATTAACGCTGCAGTTCTGTGCCTTACTCCTGTGTAAATAAGAGAAAGACAATGTGTAATGATGCAAATTTGTGGTGTGATCAACCATGAAGAGAGGAGGAGGGGAAGTGCTTGTTGAACCTTACTAATGTGAGGCTTTTTGGGGAGCAGTGTGAAATGAAGAAAACAGGCTCCGGAAAGTGGTGTCCTACTGAGCAACATTTCCACAGGAGGAAATTTGCACGACGAGCAGCTGACTGTCTATACAGCTCATTCTGTCACAAAAGACTCCCTTAAAATTTAATAGGACTGGAACGAACAGAAATCTTTAGAAGGGTTTAAGACAAAATTAAGACAGAAGACTTTAAGACAAAGAGATGGAATAATCCCCTTTACATGAAATACTTAATGACTGAGGTCCTTTCTCTGCAATTTTAAGTTGGTCAAAGGAATTTAATAAAGATTGCATATTTGAAGAAAGATTTCTGTAGGGAAGCTTAAATTTCTATAGGAAAGTTAATGTTCTTTTTTATAGTCTGTACTGCATTTCCAGAGGGGCTAACAGAACATCATGGCTAAAATGACTGAAAACAGAATTGTTTTGCTTTGCAAAGTGGTTTGAGTGGTAGCTCACATATACAACATAGCCACATTGTGTAAGCATAGACTTGCATGGTCAGGATTTACAGAATATACAAGGAAACCAAAATTGCATTCTGTGCCTTTAATACACTTACAGGCAAATGTAGATAACCACAGATAAAAGGACAAAGTCAAGGGGTTTGGCTGATGAAGACATTAGACTGGGAATGTTGCAAGATTAAATAAAAGGAATATTGCTGAACTCTCTTGTTTCAGTACGCCAGATAAATCAACTCCCCTGCATCTCTTCTGTAGCACTTATTTTCTTTTTTTGGCATCACAAGTGTTTACTTCCTAATTTTTTTTTCCAGTTACAGGAATGATGTGGAAAAAAGCCCCACTACATTTAGGATAACAGAAAAAAAATTATTAGGGAAAATATTTTTAATCTTTTTGTTATTCCAGACATATTTAGAATAACAGAATATCCCGAGTTGGAAGAGACCCACAAGGATCACCGAGTCCCACTCCTGGTCTTACACACGACAGCCCCAAGAGTCACACCATGTGACTGACAGTATTGTCCAAACACTTCCTGAGCTCAGAAACATCAGGCTTGGTGACCACTTCCCTGGGGACCCTCTTCCAGTGCCCAAACACCCTCTGAGTGAAAAAGTTTCTGAGTTCTGAAGTTTCTGAAGCTACAAAATAATTTTTCTCTTTGTGCCTCAGAAGTAGTCATTTAGGATGTAGAAGCATTTATTTAGTGTAGAATTACTGAAACAGAACATGAAAAAGCTCAGGAGATATCAAGTTTCTTACATTAACATGTGCATTTCCCTTGATGAGTACCTTCTCTGTTTCAGTAGATATCTTATTTGTTACCTTCAGGTTCATCTATTTTCTAGTAGTTGAATCATCCACAATTAACACCTTAATTATTAAATGTCTTCTGCTTGAATTTCTCTGAATCTGGAGGGGAATTCCACTGGCTGCAAAAGTACTCCTTATTGTTATAGTAGAGTCACCCATAAGGAGAAAAATCAGCATATCAAAACCACTGGATACCAATAGACTACAGGGTTTATAGTTCTAGTTCCTCCAGAAAAAAGTAGGAGTTTGAAAACACTAATAGAAAAAAAAAGAAATGTTAGAATAATTTTGGAGAATCCTAGAATGATTTGGGCTGTAACAGGCCATAAAGATGAACTAGTTGCAACCCCCCTGCCATGGGCAGGGACATTTTCCACTAAACCAGATTGCTCAGAGCCCCATCCAACCTGGCCTTGAACACAGCCAGGGATGGGGCAGCCACAGCTTCACTGGGCAACCTGTGCCAGGGCCTCTCCACTTTCACAAGAAAGAATTTCTTCCTAATATTTAATCTAAATTTTTCCTCCTTCAGTTTAGTCATCCCCCCTTCTCCTATCATTGCAAGGCCTTATCAAAAGTAGCAATTACTAAGGCACTGTGCATGACATTTTTCTGAATGGACTTCGTGTCATCTCGTGGCAATTGGACTTATCAGCTGTGTAAATGCAAGTATCTACAATATTGGCCTTCAGCTGAGAAGACAGAAGGGACAAGTGCAAAATTAGTAAGGTCTGATAAAACGAACAGTGTCAGAAATGAATTGCAGTCTGCATAATTTGTGTGATCTGCCGAGCTAATTATATTGGCATTCAATAGCACTATCTAGTTAAGGACCTGTCAACATGTCTTCCAGAAAATCTTATTTGCTGGATTTTATAACATAGTTGCAAGGAAATCAATTTTAGGTTGAATCTTGACACCCAGGGCTAAGAACTTAAGAGATATTGGTTTCTACCAAACAACAAATTGCACTCAGAATTTCAATAGCCAACACTGGCCAGCATGGCAAGATTAGAAAAATGGAGCATTTCTTTTTACTTACATTGCATTACTTGAGCTATGCTATTGTGACTTTTAATGGAGGAAAGCATCAGGTAAATAAAATAGATTGTATAGGTAATTTCTCACTTATATGGTAAGCAAATATCCTTTCTATTTTTTTTTTTCTTGGATGTAGGTGAATTAATATATCAAGATAATTCTTTGTTCCTGTATCCCTTCCTTTCTTCCTATGTCCTCCCTGCCATGGCTTTAATCTTTAAAATCTCATAATGAAACACTTTGTGAAGTACTGGTTAATGTGCTGGCAAAATGATGCTGTAGTTCACCTCAAGAAGTTAAATTTCAAAATCCATGCTGTTTACAAAAAAATCCTTAGCCTGGAAGGAAACACCAAGTCCAGACCATATCATCCTCTTGTTGTTACCAATCTGTTCAAATCTACATCTATGAGCACTTAAGGCAAATGCCAAGCATAGAAAAAAGCAAGTGAAAACAGCAATGTTTCAAACACGTGATGATGAAAAGCTATGAAAGAAAATGTTAGCTAATTCAGTAACAGGTGCTGTCCCTGTGCTGCTTTACATTTCAGAAGCTTAACTCTTAATGTGTCTCACTGGTACTTATATTTATTGAACAAATGCATATTTCCCTGTGCCTTGGAAATATATTAGTTGTAATATTCAGAGCAAACAGAGCAGGAGAGTCTTGTTACTCTGGTGTTCAGTATATATCACCAGAAGAAAAACGATAACATTTTTACATTATTTTGAGGTGTCAGTTAGTGATGTCTTCTTATCTATATTCATGTCTGTTCTGTATTTTTCAGGGATTTCTATTATTTACTTCCTTGATTTTTTAGAATTCATTTCTTTTCAATTTTCCATGGCAGTAATTTTCAGCACCATGAATTTGTTCGCTTCAATAGGAAATGAATTCTAGATATCATGCTTTGAACTCTTGCTCTGGAGAGACAATAAGACCTCTTTTCATCTTGATTGCTCCTTGAATTATGAGGAACCCATTCCCATTGTGGCAAAGAAAATGGTATCACTTTTTACATAAAGATTTATGAAATGGCAGAAATGGAAACACACCTGAGGTGTTTCTAAGAGTAGCATTTGCAAGATACATTTCTGGGCAGCATCCATGTAGATGATAATTGCTGGCGTTGAATCAAAGTACTGCATTTTTTTGACAAATCACATTGGAAATATTTCTCTTTTGTGGAGTCACTTATTTTCAATGGCAAGACTTCACTTTTCAAAGCTGGAGAAGTATTTGCTTTTTCATATATTGTTCTTCCCTTTTCTTGTTGCCTTAGAGAGGAAGTTTGTGGAAGGATTGACAGACAAAAACTGTCAAAAGGACTCAAAATTCTGACCTTGAACAGTGTTACCTTTAAAAAACAATGTTAGGGGCTAAAATTAATAAAATGTTCAAGAAGGGAACTGAATGTAACCTTTCCTCTTAGTTTCTAAAATCAGAACCAGCAAAATAAATATCTCAGTCTTGCAAATTTCCTTAAGGTTTTTGAATTATTTTATCTCTTCAGGAAGCATTTCTCAGATGTTCCATCAGTTTTACCCCCTGGCTCCCCAGAGATTGAAGAGCTAATTGTTATTTGCACTTTCATCAAGGCTTGTGCTGTTCTCCTGGCATCAGAGTCATGAAGTCTTATTACAATTCTTGTTCTTCTTTTCTCTGAGACTATCCCAAAGGTCCCCAATGGGTGGATAATGAATGATAATATGCTCAGGTTGCAGCCAGATCGTGTGTATATATACATATTTAGAAGACTGCTCGCAGTACAGAAGATTTAATAACATTCACATTGCTCTGGCTTCTTCTTTGACCCATGACCTTGAGGAGAAGTTACCTTCAGAACTGTACTCCTAAGTCTTCCCATTTCTGTTCTGCAACTTCTGCTCTAACATGCAGAAACAAGAGGTGTTCAAAGTCAAGGTTGTTGAAAAATGTCAAATATTTTTCAAGAAATTTGGCTGTAATGACTCAAAGAAAGATAAAATAGGGAAACACACTTGGCTAAAAAACCAGTAGGAATTTTGACTAGAATTTTTGCAGAAAATATGATCTAGTGCCTAGGCTCCAGTCCAGGTGAAGAGAAAGATATGTGGATGCCTTTGATTTTCATAATCATGATAATTAGAAACAAAATGTTTTTAAAAATAAAAAAATAATCTGGAATAAAT
Organism: Turdus rufiventris; assembly: GCA_013186435.1. Classification (NCBI taxonomy): domain Eukaryota; kingdom Metazoa; phylum Chordata; class Aves; order Passeriformes; family Turdidae; genus Turdus; species Turdus rufiventris. Next base: position 525,353 of record PYHW01009633.1, read on the forward strand.
TCTAGCAGTAGTAAACAGCTTAGAAAACTCTTTTCTGTGAGTTAGCTATGTCTTATTTGGACAAATAGTTAAAGGTGTGATACAGAGAGGGGTTGCCCCCCTCCTTCTGCACTATTCTGTTTCCATCTATAAACTGTGTTTTGTCATTCCCACAGCTGTGCTTAGAGTACTGCTAGGGCAAATGAGCACTGTTTTGCCTTGAGCAGGAGGTTCCTGAGCTGCTTTCTACTGTCTCTTGCCAGAGACAGGATACAGGGCTAAAGGGACAGGTGGTTTGATCCCATAGTCACATATGGTCATTCTTATAAATGACATAATTTGTCTGGAAACTTATTCAGTAAAACATCCTGGGTGGAGAAAGTTTACTTTTGGGCTGGGTCATGTGAAGGATGTGGTTTTTGGTGCTCCCCTGGAGCAGCTCTTTCAGCAGAAGCAGCAGAGGGAGAGGAATTAGCAGCAATGAGGAGACGCTGTAAGGGTGTGAAGGTATAGAAATGTCTAACCTATTTATGGCAATGATTCTGGTGGCAATATCTCATGCAACTTCAACATTAAGTCATGGCTTCATGCTATAAAGTGCTTCACGGCAAACAAAACATAGCCTTACTTCATCCCAGCTGTGCAACACCTCTGAGTTTCTGTACTATGGTAAAGCACTTATCTCCTATACATCACTAGCTGTGATGTTAATTGGGATGCATAAATGATTCTGCTTTTGGAAAGCAAACCACTGAAAAGCATTTGGTTTTTAAAACTTTTTTTGTTTGCCACTGAATGAGAAGTAGGGTTGTGTTCCCACTCAGAGCAGCCCCACAGGGCCTTTGTCTCAACTGAGGGGATAACATGCTTCTCTGGGTAGACAGAAAATATTTTAAGTTCCTACTGACACAAAACCCTCTGCAAGGTTAAGAACAGTGGCTTCTGACATGTGCAACAACCCCTAAACAGCCCCATTCAGTTCTGTAACCAAAACCACATTCACCAGCTGCATTACTACCTGTCAGAAGATTTCCAATCCATGGAAGCAACCCAAGGATTTATGTTTCATTGGGGTATAAGTCAAGTCTGTCTCTTAAAACATAATAGAAAATCCTGTTTTTATTACTAAAAAGGCTGGATAAATTTTGCTTGATAACTGTCCTGTCCCTCCAATTTTGGACACCATAGTGACAGCCTCTCTTCTTTCAGACATCAGCCTATGATCCCCACACTTGACTGAAGAGCAAAGAATAAAATAGCATCTGTCAACTTTCAATTATCCCATGGTGGTATCCTGATAATGTCTGTTAGCCAGACCTATGATGTCTGGGCTTGTATGTGTTCTCTTTGAATTCAGACTTGACCTACAAACACAACTTTGGGGACAAAAAAAGAGAACTCAGAACTAAAACTCAGTACAGAATAGAATGCTTGTACTGTTGTACTTGGAACTTAAGATTATTGTATTCAGTGAAGATGTGGAACTGAATAAGGTTGCTCAAGGTTTTTTGTGCCATCTGACATGTCCTAGGGCAGCCAAAGTGGATACCAACTATTGGAGGACATGACACAGTCATTGTAGAAGAGTTGTGTCTCCTGGAGGAGCAGCTGGAAGTCTGGTGAGACCTTAAGGAATATCAGAGAGTCTGAGATCTCTGCATGGGGAGCTCTGTGAAACCTCTGATGTACACACATATATTTCCAGGCAGCGACACAAGTGTATTTGTTTTAAGCTGGAGCTGAGTCACACACCAGATGTCTGCAAGAGAAGTATCTATGTGAAATATGAGGATACACTGAGAGTCTTCTAGGCCCTAACTTTGAAACACAGGGACAAAATGCCAGTGGAATTCACCAAGGTAAAGCTCCAGGCTGAAAACTAGGACATCCTGAAAGTATGTGAAAGATTAAAGATTAGCATATATATATATATATGTGTGTGTGTGTACATATATATTTACACACATATATATAGGTATATATATATGTGGGTGGCAATTTTTGTAGTTCTTTTTTTGATTTGGGAAGCAGATCAACATCCTCTCCCTCCAAATAGAGTGAAAGTTATCTCCTATGCATAAAAACCAGAAAAAGGCCCGTGCACTACTATCACAACCCACTATAAACATTGAATCAGGGATTTCAAATGAGGCTTAGCATTGCCTGAGTCTTCTGGATCTTGTATGGAGTTAAGCAATGAAGCAGGAAGGAGGAAAGCTCAGGCAATGAAGAGCTCCTTTATAAGCACTAAGATTCTATTTCTAGACAATAAAAACTGACTTAAAATCCTTGTAATGGATGTCTTGTTTATTCACTGCTCCTGTAAAACAATACCTCCTTAAAAGCAGTCCACAGCTTTCTTTTTCACACCATCATATTCTATTCTACTAAGATCAATGACAAAATTTCTGCAGCTTTTAAAAGAGGAATTAACACAATATAAAGATATCTCCTCTCATTTCTCTCTAGTCTAACAACAAAAATCTATTAAGCAACTTTTTCAAAACATTTCTCATTCTGGCCTAAATGCTTTTCCCATGATGCCATGATATCACAGCTCCTAAAAGAGAACAGGCTCAACATTACTCCCTCCTCACACATAAAACTATGGTATATTCATCCACGGATTTGAGTAATTTTTGTGGTACTTATTATTTAGATGTTCTGCTCTTTAGCCACTCTATTCTTCATGCAATCAAGAAGCCCTCTGCTAGCACAATATCCATGGTTTCATATAACCAAGCCCTATTCAGACAAGCCAACATATTAGACCTCCTTTACTGCAGCTGCACCAAACTGCATACAGAATGTAAAACACTGGCCAAGACATTGGGGGGAAAAAAAAAAAAGAAAAAAGAGTGTCCAACTTGATACATTTACAAGATTCCAGAACTAAGATGACGGGCTGCTGCTCTATTTTGTTTTGAAAGATGGACACTAAGTTATCCCAGGCTGAATGTCAGATGTGAATTGTTGGATCCGCTTTGCATTTCATTGTAACTATAATGCTATGTGAACTCTAGAGCATTTGGATTATATCTGAACATCTCATACATTCAAGAGCATTTCAACTGATTTCAACATACCAGCTGCTTCATTCAGTAAGATATGGCCTTACTAAAGCTAAGTCTAATTTCAGTCATTGCACAAAATGAAGGACTCAAATAGAAGAAGCTGAGCTGAGCAATGGTGGGAGAAACAAGAAGATGGATCATATATGCAGAATCAAGCAGTAAAAATCTTCTTTCTAGTTGTATAAGAGTTAGCCATCTGCTTGTTTTCTCTGAATTCTGTTTTGGGGGAACTGATCCAATTACCTTCCCTAACCACAGACCTCTTGTTTTACTTGTGAAAATGAGGATAGGAACTGATTTAGTCATGGTGGGAGACAGAGATTTGGGATAGAAATGGTTTTGGGTCTCAGTTGGGTTTTGTTTATTTGTTTATTTCTGTTTTACTTATACATTTTGTAGATGATTCTTCCTTCTCCTACATGAGTAGGAGAAAATTGGGGGAAAATGGATGAACAAATTCCTAATAGGAGCACTTGAAGAATTTGACAACACTGAGATTTGACTTTACATTTTCCCCACATTTTTTAAAGTCATTTCAGCAAAATTCCAGGAAAATAGTTGCTCCAGGGACAGAATGGAAGCGTCAATCCTCAAGTTGCTCCTTTTGGATCTAAAGGACATATCAGATTCCTTGTTGTTTGTGGGCTTGATTTACTATATTGAGCTCTGTGGTCTAGAGACTTTTATACCTTACTGGTTGAAATGGCATTTTTTCCCTAGTCACACATCCTTTAAAAAAGGATGACTAGTTTACTTCTAGGATACCTGTCGTAGGTGAACAAGTTTAGCTTTGCTATGGGTCCATCTGGTTAAGGTAATGAATGGAGTTAATTAAAACAGCAATGGACCATGTGTGATAAAAGTGACAAAAACCTAGAATATATGGCTGAAAAATGAATTAGAATTAGGGAAAGAGAATTCCTATGACTTGCGAAGAAAAGATGATCCAGCTTTGTGCAGTGCAGTCTATGCGTGGTCTTATCCAACAGTTCCTACCTTACTGTGATGTTGGAAAATCTTCTTTGCAGGGCTCACTCCTCTGAACAGCTGTGTCTCAGCACTGCCTCATGGGATGATATTCTGTACACCAAGTCAAGGTTGCTTGAAATGTAGCTAAAGAGAGAATGAGCAAGGAGTACAAGAGGTGAGTACCACAGGAAGATTTTGCTGCCCTATTCCTTGATCCATTTTCCTTCTCTGCTCATGTAAAGCTCTCATTGCTATTTCTTTGGATAGTTACTGTAGTAATGGTTGCCTTTACACATCACATGAGGAAGGGGAAGTGTCAGGTCATAGGCTGGCTGCCTAGTAGTTCAAAGCCCATGTGGGAGGCACCACATTTCCTCCCAGACAGTCAAGCTGTCAGGAGATGGAACTTTGTTCCTGGCCACCACATGCCCACCCAGCTGCTTCCCTGCGGGTGAAGCTGACTTTGTGGGGCAGAGGAGTTGGGAGCTCTATTCAGGAACTGCTCTGAGTCATACTCTGAGAGCCCCAGCTGGCCTCATTCTTTTGATGTTTCAGTTGGAAACCAAAAAAAATGTAGTTTCATCTACTCTCTCTCCTCCATCTTTTCACCCAATAGCTAAGTCAGTTCAAAGCAGAGTTTCAGGATCCTAACTCTTTCTATCTCAATGCACAGTGAATGGCACTAGTGCAGATCTCCAGCAGCTTCTAACCTGCTGCAGGATGGACAAACTGAGAGGATGAAGCCATGCAGCGACAGGACTGTTCCAACAGAATGTGACCTACAGGTCACAATGCACAGAATGGAGCTGGTGCCTACTGACTTGTCTTGGGAGGTGCAACTTTGTGAAGTCTATCACATCCAGCAGAATTACACTTCAGTCCTGTGCTTTGATGTGGGAACTTCTGGGTTCAATTGCTTGGGACAGTTAGTTGAGAATAACCTTTTTCTTCTGTAAGCAAATTTAGGATACCTTTTTTCCTCATCACTTTCTCCTGCTCTGTCAGGGTCTATATTATAACACAGCCTGTGTTTCCAGCCTGTTTAGCAAGACTTGAGAGCATATTTCCTCCCATAAAATAAGGTCAATGACTCCTTTTTCATTTTTTGGTATTGACGCATAGGTTTTAAGACTTTCTGTAATAAAGGAAACAGGATCTTCATCCTGAGAAGATTATCTTTGGAGGTATTCATAGGTAGCTTAGTTTTGTATCATGTCAGCACTTCAAGGCTGATGCATCATTAATTTTGGACTCTTGTCAAAATCTAAGGTGGTATTCAGTGCAATGAATAGATAAACATACTGGATTGCTGACCAAAAGACTCCAGGTTATCTATGAATGTCTGTTATGATGTACTCAAGGACTATGTGTTTCCTCTTTTTCTGTAGGGTGGTTGTAGAAGTGGTCACTGTAAATATATGAGGATATGTTGCCTATGCTTTCTGTTCTTGCATCTGACTCATACCAAAATACATTGGAGCCCTGGGTGATATAGTGCAATCTTTCAGAAGATCAAATACCATAAAGAGAAATACCTTGAGAACCTCAGAAAACGCAAATGTCTTCTTGGTGAACGCATGTGTCCCATAGAGATTCTTGAAATTATGCAGACATGGAGTCTTTTTTACTAAGAGCAACCACCAAGAGTCCTCCTAAACATAACATGTAGGTATAATATTTTTAGTACTAATTTGATTCTTTTAGTTAGTCACAGGTTTTTCTCCCTCCCTCTAAAATAACAGGTGCAGCTTTTCAGCCTTGTTCTGCAATTCTTACTGCAAACAAGCCCATCAATCTCCCGTTTTAAGTCTCTCATTTATAGAAGCTCTTCACACAGCATGGAGATGTTATAAGTCATTACAACTATGAATATCATGTTAACAGCCTATCTATTTCAGCAACACACCTTTTTAAACTCTTCTCAATTCCCATCTTCAACAAATGTAGTTTTATCAAGAGCATCAGTAAGATGCACTTTCAACCCAAAATGCTCTGTACTGGTCCTATTACACATTGCATCCTCTCTATTTTTATTTACATGCACAGATGAGACATAAATTCCTTTAAGGAGCATAAGCATTCACTTAAATTTAGCCTGTTTACTCTTCTAATATCTCTAGATCTTCTACTGAAGATTCCAGAATGCTTCTATCACCAGAATGGCCTCTGTGTTAGCATCTGTCTTAAAAATTTTGCATATGCCTTTTCATTTCTGGTAGTTGATCCACATTGTTTCTCAGCTGTCTCTGCCCCCTTGCAGATCACCTTAACACTGTGGTATCCAGAGCCAAATACAATGATGGTGAAATGACAGCTTGAAACTTTTGAAAAGTGGCAAAGTCTATTGCAGCCTGCTCCATTTTCCAATATATCTGACATTTTCTTAATTTGTACAGGTCTTAAGCATTCACTCCATGTACTATTATTGTTTTTCTCTATATTTTCCATGATTTCTAGATCTCAGCATTATAATTCTCTTGCACATTAATTCTATTACCAATAACCTCCATATGCTTCATACTGAACTGAGTCACCCCTTTTTCTTGGAAAATTAACTCAGTCCCTTGTAGCAGTTTCTAAGTGGTTTGCTCCATCTATTATCCAATCTCTTATCAGAGCCCAATGGAAAAACTGCAATACTGACTGTTCAACTTCTACTTTATGAGGTTTATTTAAGTATGCTCACACTCTTTTTTAAATCCTTTGAAAATATTTCATGTTTACATAGCGTATGACGCATCCTTTTTACTTCTGAAGCACATTTTCATAGTCAATAGCTGACTTAGATGCCAGCAAACTCAATTTGGAAAAACAAAACCTTTTGAATTGCATTTACTGTAGCAAGTGATTCCTTGCAGCCAATGTTTACAGTCTAAAAATTTAGTGTATTTCTGCCAGTTAGCATATTTCTAGACAGTTTCAGTTCAGGCTCCTGCAGTTATCATATCACATAAATGCTGGGGTATTGGACCATTTCCAGTGAGATCTCATCACCTCTGACAGTTCAGCACCCTCCTGAGCAGCACCTCTGGCACTCTTTCACAGCTTTGCCAACTACCTAGTGTCTGGGCATCCCTGCCCATGGCAGGGAGCTGGAACTAGAAGATTTTTAAGGTTTCTTCCAACCCAAATAATTCCATAATTCTATGATGCATATATTTGGCAGTTTAGGAGTTTGTGGTACAAGATACACCTCCTTGGCAGGTGTATTAGGTTTCCTATAGAAAGGATTTGCTTTGATCTTTGCTGGATATCCATGAAGCCATAACACCTCTACTGGGATATGGATATTTTCCACATTTTATAATTTGTTAGCAGTAGTGCACAAGCAACTGGTTTGATCTGTCTTGGAGGAGCTCTTAGAAGCTCAAAAATAGTGCAGAATAAATCGGATCACCTCATGCAATTACAGTAATTTCACAATTATAAGCCGCACCATTTGACTAAAATTTTGGTCTGAACCCAAAGTGCAGCTTATAATCAGGTGTGGCTTATATATGGACAAAGAATGAAAAGTTGCTGTTT
>PYHW01009633.1:533337-550558 GCA_013186435.1 Turdus rufiventris
CCCCACCCTCAACAGATGGTGATAGAATAGATACCTTTTATCCCACTCTGTATTGTAATGTGCGGCTTATAATCAGGTGCGGCTTATATATGGACAAAGAACGAAAAGTTGCGGACACCTGGAGATGTGGCTTATAATCAGGTGCGGCTTATAATCGCAAAATTACTGTACTTGGTAAGAGTGTGCCATGCTCTGTTCTGATGATAAAGCCAAGTGATAGTTGCAGTCCTTTAGAGATAAGCTGGGCTCCAACCACTATTGATTTCTCCTATCCCTGCTATGTCTTGAAAGAGCATTTAAGATATTTTTGTTGTTGTTTTTTTATTTGATTGCTAAAAATTCACTCAGCAATCGGAGTAGATGAAAATTCCCACAGCTCACCATGGTCCATATTTGCAAAGCTTCAAGCACAATGCAGAGCATACATGATGAATTGTCTCACAGTGACAGTGTTAGATAACATCTTATATTTTGGATTATGAGTTGGTGAGCTATGACTCATCAGTTTATCTCACTGATTATGATTTCAGTGCTACCTTCTGCTTCCCCAGCTGTTGTGTTCACTGGTAGCTGCTTACCTTGTACTGTAAGCTCTTTGGGGCATCAAGTACCTTCCAGGAACTCTTGTATCATGTGTCACAATCTGTGTCACAAGTTACCCTCTCCACTAATGTAGCACAAAATAAGTAGTTGTATTAGTACTTAACATTGCATGCTAGCTGTCCTCAAAACCTAAATTTGCTTTTATTATTTACTGAGGGAGCTTTCTCCTGAAAACTTGTTTTAGTATTGCTGATGTTACAAAGTCCCTCAGAAGTTCCAAACTGCACTTGTAACAGGTTGAATTGGAAGGATCCAAAAGCCCAGCACACCTCAAAACAATGTTAAAGAAGGGAGGAGCTCAAGGAACTCAGAGGATCCCAGATAAATTCATTTTTTTGAGCTATAACACTGCATAACAGAAAAGATCTCAAGTGCATTTTGTAAGGATCAGTTTCAAAAGTCAAATTTCAAAGTCAGGATTTCAAAACAGCACAAGAATTTCTATAATAATCCATAAGTGCTCTTTTCCAAATATTCATGTTACATTTCCATTTTTGTTTAATCTTTCTTGGACTTTGAACTTCTTTCTCTCTTCACTTCCTTTCTCTTATCCAGATATACTTAAAGTTCTTTAAAAATTTTGGGGGATTTCTTTGGTCCATGCTTCAGAAAATTTGCATGTCCTTTTTTTCTGAAATTTTCTTTCTCCTTGTCTGATTTACAGCTCTTTTACTACTGTCATCTCTTGTAAGTATCCGTAAGGCACAATAACTTTCTATGCCTCAAGGCTTTTAAGACTTCTATTTAAATAACTTTCTGGTGATTGATTTTGTTACTACAAGTTTGGGAATTTAAAAGATGCACCTTCCTGTCAGAACAGCAAAATTGGGTATGACCAGTTGAAGATCTTAGTGTTCTAAAACTGGTTTCATTAACTGGTCATTCAGTATACAATCAAACTTTCCAGAGCATGTTTCAATTAAAATTTCAGACACAATAAAGGTTTATTTTAGGCTTATCAAACTGAGGCATACCCTACTTGGATCACATTCTGCATGCAAGGAAATTGCCTACTGAAGTTCTCTTCAGCCCATGTTGCATGAATCTACAAAGTCATCAGTAATATATAAAAAAAGAAAAGATTATGTATAATATGCTCAATGGCTGAAAAATTCATATTCCTGTAATATTTTGCTATTAACAGTGGCATTAGAGAGATTTAACTTAGAAAAGTGGAATACACTAAATTTAAGCCAATAACTAACTGGTAAGAATTAGGATTAAATTAGCTAAATAGTTTATTCCATGTTTGCAGATTATATATTGCTGATACTTTTAATATTTATTATTAGCTATGAAAACATCTGATACTAGCTAATGATTCAGAAATAAATTGCCTTAAACAGATTAATGATCTTATATCCCCATGTCCTCTGAAATAAATTGTGACACTCTTCTGAGTCTTGTTAAAGGAGACAGTAATGCTTAGTCTTATAATGGCAGAGTTATAGTGATATCTTTTTAATGGGCAAAATCTTGTTGCTATCTAGCATTTTACAGAACACTGTGAAAGAGTGAAAGTATTGCAGGAATTACTGGAGGTTTTTTTTGGTTAAAATTGTAACACCGTCTTAGAATGACAATCTGCCTTCTCAACTTCCATCTGGAGTTTCCCTTGCATAAATATTCCTTTCTTCTCAAATTTGTGAACTAAATTATTCAATGATATTGCTTTGTGATGTTAAACAGCTGTTGTGTTTCACCCCTAAAAGCACATTTCATTGATGACTGAAGTAATTCTTTCATTTAAGCTTTATTTTAAAAATGTCGTCTGTACCTTGAGCTAAATGCAATATATGCATACTAGAAAATTCTATATATTTTATCACCTGTGATGAAAACAAGATCTTTGCAAATGACAGATTTTATTAATCCCACAGATGCCACTGAAAAGGTTTTTAATATAACAGTGTTACAGAAAAGCATAAACCAATTCAACAGACATTTTGTGGACATTTCATGGACATTTTCCAGGGTAGTCCATAGAATAAGGAAACAATATCTGTGCATTAAAGCAAAGGATGGGAATGGGGGTGATGGTTAATGAAGTTATATTGAATAGTGTGGGACCTGGGCATGATGCACATGGCATGGAATAAGAGGTGGGATGTGCTGGTTTTGGATGGTCTAGGACTAGTTTTTTTCCATAGTGACTAGGATGGGGCTATATTTTGGATTTATGCTGAGCACAGAGTTGATGCTATAGAGGTGTTTGTGTTGTTGCAGAGCAGGGCTTGCACAGAACCAAAGCCTTTGCTACTTCTTGTTCTGCCACACTAATGAGGGGACTGGGGTGCATGGGACTTTAGGAGGAGACACAGCTGGGATTGGTGACCCAAACTGACCAAAGCGATATTCCACTCCATATGAAATCATTCTCAGTATATAAAGTGGGGGGAAGGAAGAGGAAGGGGGTATGTTTGGACTGATGGTGTTTGTCTTTCCAAGTCACTGCTACCTGTAATAAGGCTCTGCTCTCCTGATGGGATCCTGCTCTCTTGGAGATGGCTGAGCACCTGCCCGCCCGTGGGAAGCACTGGATTAATTCCTCATTTTGCTTTGCTTGTGTGCACAGTTTTTGCTTTCCCTATTAAACTGTGTTTATGAACCAATGAGTTTTCCAGTTTTCACCCTCCTAATTCTCTCCCCGGTCCTGCTGGTGAGGGAGTGATTGAGCAGCTGTGTTGGACTTGGAGACAGTCTGGGGTTAAACAACAACACCCTCATAGAAGATGTGGGAAAGGCTGTGGATGTTGTCTGCCTGGACTTTAGTAAACCCCTGACACCCACAGGATTCTTACAGAAAGACTGGCTGCTCAGGGCTTGGAAAGGTTAACTCTTTGCTGGGTTAAAAAATGGCTGGATGGTCAGCCCCTGAGAATAGTGGTGAACGGAGTTGAATCCAGTTAACAGCTGCTCCCCAGTGGCGTTCCCCAAGGCTCAGTATTAGCTCCAGTGCTGTTTAATATCTTTGTCAGTGATCTGGATGAAGTCACCCTCAGACAGTTTGCAGATGACACCAAGCTGGGTGGGAGTGTTGATCTGCTGGAGGGCAGGAGGGCTCTGCAGAGGGATCTGGACAGGCTGGATGGATGGGTGTGAGGTTCGATATGTATGGGTGCTGGGACCTGCACTTGGATCACAACAAACCCAGGCAGTGTTACAGGCTGGGGGCCCAGTGTCTGGAGAGCTGCCTGGGAAGAAAGGACTTGGGAGTGCTCTTTGAAAACTGCTAAACATGATCCAGCTGTATGCTCAATGACTCAGATCAGAAACATTAGAAGAGGCTGCCCAGGGAAGCAGTGGAGTCACCATCCCAGATATTCAAAAGATGTGCAGATTGTCATGGTTTACTGCTGGCCTTGGCAGTTAGCAATGAGACTTGATGATCTTAGAGATCCTTTCCACACTTAGTGATTCTGTGATTCTATGATCCCAGGGAACTAAAGAAATTGTTTTTCTGGGAAAACACCTACTTGCATATATTGATGAGAAATTTCACAGGGGCATATACTGCCTTCGAGAGTCATACATAAATCAAATTGATTTCAATAGGAATTGGTTGCTTTTACTGGAGCAGCAGTATCGCAGAGACTTCTATGGAGATTCCAGCTAGATTTGCCTTTAACTTCAAAATCCCCCTTTTACACTTGAATCAGCAATTTTAGCTTCCAGAGCTGACAAACTCATCCACAGGGAAATAAAATCTCCCATGAAGAGCAGGAGCCTGGCAGAATGTCCTAGAAAGAGTATCAACTTGCTTTCCTTTACCCTTCCCCAGGCATCTGCTCCAGGTCACTCTCAGAGCCAGAATGCTGAGAAGCAGGGACCTTTTTTTAAACCTAATAGAAATATTCCTAATTTAGTATGCAATGAAAATTTTTAAAATTAGAATTAGTGTAGGTCAGAGAACCATCAGTTTTCTAATTTGTCTTATATTTATTATTCCTTACAAGATACCAACATTAAAGTCCTAGTATTTGATCTGCCTCCTAAATACAGTAACTTCATTTACTAGATGGGCAAGGTCAGCATTAAGATCTGTCCATATAAAACTTTCAGTGAGCTATAATGTCAGATGATCTTTCCTTCAAGTGATCCACTAAATCAGATACTTGATGACTTCTGGTTAAAAATCCAGCTAAGTAAAGCATGACTAATATGTTCTCCTGCCCACTGTGACATGTTGTTTTGCTTGAACTGCTTGAACTACAGGACTCACAGTATCTTTTCCTACTTCTTCCTAACTTTTACAGCAGCATTGTTTTTTGCCTGTGACTAGCTGCCATTTTTGGAGCTGAACACCACCAATGTGAGCAGGACCCCAAAATTGCTCAAGACAGGACATGAAAGTCCCTTTTATATCAAAATGGAAAGGGAAGGAAATGAAATGGTCTTCCAGTTTTGCATCTAGGCACCATTACGTTCCATTCAGGACACAGTGGATATAATGTACTATCTAGCAGGCGAATAAAAGAAATGGAAATCAGATTTACTGTGTTCTCTGATCTTTCCAATAGCACTGATGTGGAAGATACCAATGGGAAGTTTTTTAAGACTCTCTATGCTGTGGTATATCCATTTGTATAGCAATACTAGTGCTTGCAAATATCTCTGAAAAGTTCATATTTAAGCCCCAGGATTGTGATCTGGGGACTATTACTAACTCTGACTGTTACTTGGACACATCACTGTGGTCCCCAGGCAGCTCCAAGCTGAATTCCCCTTCACATCCTAGTGAACCTTTCTTTTCAACTTCTAATGACTCTGGAAGAGCCATGCATAATAAATACATGGTTCACAGACAGCTACTTAGCCTGCTGTCTAACAAATCTCTAATAATCTAGTAAATATAGTAACACTTAAAATACAGAGACTCAATCAATGAATCTCTCTCCCTGTCTCATGTATCTGGAGTACACAAAATGCAATTCACTGCTCCTATTCATGGGCCAGACACTCAACCTGTATATATATTACAGTATGTATACATGAACCATCTTCTAAAAAATGCAGAAAGACCACTAAAATGCTGAAGGGAAATGTATTATTTACTTTTCTCTCCTTATCTCCTCTTCTGTGATGTCCTTTGGCTGCCCTCAAAGGACAAAACAGGGGAGTCAATTATCTGCGAAGAGAGTCAATTAACACCTGATTTCAGTGTGCTATCCTTTATTTTATTAAAATAAGACCAGGTAAATCTACTTCAGATTGGCAGGACAAAATTCTGTGTTGCATATTGCAAATATTATAATTCTTTAGTTCTTTAATTATTTTATTATAATTCTTTAATTTGTGATAGATGCTGTGAGTTACAAGGTGAAGGGAGGAAACTAAAAAAGATAAGTAATCAAATGGGTTTATTTAAAGGTTATCCAGTCACTATATGGAATTCAACAAAAATATTGGTTTATATTCCTGAAAGGGTATTAAGACACCCCAAGTATGTTTCATTGCAAGGACTGGACAAAACAACCTCTAGTGGAACCTGTTGACCTCAACCATTCTGTGATCTGTGTGGCAACATCTTGGGTTTCCAGAGACAGAATGAGACAGTGAGTGTAGAGTAAATTTTTATATGTAATTGGAAGACACAAATTGAGAAATCCATATCCTGTAGGTGCTGACTACACCTACTAATTAATTTATTTAGTAGGAACTGTGTAATTCTCTGCTTGTGGTAATGAAGGCATTGTAGTATACTACCTGAAAAAACACATTAAAGTTTGGAAATGCTACCTTAAGTGATAGTGGAGATTTTTGGGGGGCTAATCATTTTATTTCGTTATTTGGTTTCATTACATGGAATCAATCGTCTCCAGGGTGGTGGTTTTAGACCACTCAGAAATTTTTGGTTTGAGGAGTACACTGAATATTTTTCAAGGTTTTAATCTGCATGGGTGGATGATCTTTCCCCTCTGTTTTGTTTTAGTTTTGAAATAGAAAATAAGAAAGCTTGTCAAAGCCTTTGTTTTGTCTGGCTTCATGTCAAATCCATGTAGAATTCTGCATTCTGGCTGTATTTTCATAGGCTGACCTGGATTTTGTGAAATTAAAAAGATTTGTCAGCTTTCAGAAGAAGTGCAGCTGAGATATCAGTTTGTAATTATATCTGAAATGTGGTCATCAGTTGAGTTTACGTTTCATTGAAACCATTATTCTCAGCATTGTGTCTTTAAAACAGCATGTTTTGCCAAAGAATGCTGAAAATGATCTGTTTGAGACCAAAAAGCAAACCAAAACCCATTAAATGTAAAACCCAGCATAATTACCCAGGCTAATCAAACTCTCCCCTCTCTTTTTGCTGTGACTCTCAAAATACTCAACAGTTTTCTGTAATGACATCAGCCACTCCTTCAGCAGTCAGTTCTTCACCAAATCACTCAAAAAGGCTAACTATTGAGAGGGGAAATGCCAGTGAGAATAGTATTAAAAAACACACATAAAACCAGGTGTGCTTTTCCAGTGTTGGGGTTTTGGGTTTTGGGATTAAGAATGACTACAGAGTTGATAATCAACTAAGAAACATTACGAACATTTGATATGAATTCTCAGAGAGATTTCTTTTTCAAAAAGGACATAAATAATATTGATAACGAATAAAGTTCAAAGTCCAAAATCCTGTAACAGCTTTGTTTTACTTCTATTTATGTTTGAGTCTTTGCAATCTCTTTAGAGAAGATGAATTGAGATAAGATTTTATGATTTTGATATAAACAAATAATTGAATTATAAAAGCCTGATTTGATAGAAATATTCATTAAAACAATGCGATACAGAGAGCTGATGGTGGCTAAAATATTTCTAAAATTCTAAAGATAGATCACAAAATTTTGAGGTGGTAAGTAGAGGGGCTTTGTGTTTATTGTATGCTACCAAAGAACAAAGGACTTCACTTGCAACAGTTTTTCCAGAGTTTATGTAAGTGTATTTGCGACAAATCCAGGTTCTCCTCTAATTGATATAACCCAGAATTTCCATATTTGGAGAAGTTTATTAGTTACCCTGAACATGAAGTGAAGCTAAATAGGATTGTTGATTGCATGGACACGGCTGTAAACAATGGAGTGTTTTAATGCTGACATCGTGAGATTAGAGAGCTATTATGAAATGCCCATTTTAAAGTATTTTTTCCATCAATTGCGTGTGGTGGGAATCTCTATACCCTAGAGAAAACTAATCAGCATTGAGTTAAACACACACATATATGTATAAAATAGAAACACTCACATATATACTATATATCTATCTATATCATCTGTATCTATATTCATATCTATATAAAGATATATAGATATAGATATATATCTATCTATATAGATAGATATCAGTTTTCTGATAGACAAGAGGAAGACAAACTTGAATGCAAATATAACTTTTGGCACAGAGATCATGTCAACCCAAACAGATTAAAATTAGTTGATGATTTTCCAAGTTTAGATTTACATATAAAAAGAACAAAGCAATTTAATACATTTGCTGACTAGAGACCAATTCATCCCAGAGGAAAGAGAAATTCTTGAGTATGGCTGTTGTCCAAAGTATTATAATTAGGAGAAACTGAATGAGATTTTACTTTGGTCATGCAAAAGGATCTTTTTTTCCTTTTGGCTTTCACATGATGAGTAGGTTGAAAATTCTGTATTCAGTCAAAATATTGAGGATTCATTAACAGGATTTAGAGTGGGAAAACAATGGTGTTTCTTATTAGGAAACTTGTTTGGGGTTGATTTAATTTCTGGTTTAGGCATTAAAGTTCTGCTGGCTAGTAATTTTGATAGGAAGTCTTGTTTGACATTCTATCTTGTAGTTCATGCTGCCACAAAAGATACCTTTCTTCATCACAGGCTATGTGATACATACTGAATGGTTCCTATTATGCTTTGGTCAGGTACATAGCAGGGCATGGTATTTTCAGTGTTCAGCCTCTTTTCCTTTTTGTGAAAAACAGTTTACAGGAAAAAACCCAGAGCCACAACCCAACCCCAAAATATGTATTTTTCTTGCTTTAGACAAAAGCAAAATTAAGAGTGCAAGAAAGGATCATATTCGTTTTTCTTTGAAACAGCTTCCTATGGTTTAAGGCAAATCCCTCCCACAGTAGAAATGGATTATGAAATTCTAAGTCAGCATTGATTTTTGAGGACCAGCCTGCATTCTTCAGCATCCTTGAATCAAAAGGTTAAAACAGCAAATGACTTGTAACAAGAAGGAGTAATTATGGATGTCCTACTTTATCCACACTAGACATTAATTGTAAATCCTCTCATTGATAGCAAGTGCCTGATCTGACTGAAATCTAGGAAAGAGCTGCCAAGGACTTCAGAAGTTATTAAATGAGAATCTACTTGTAGCACATGGCTACAAGGAAAGAGTATACTTCAGATACTAGGTTTTTATTAATTTGGAAAGATAATTAGCCTTCTTCCTCCCAAGCCTGCAATGATAAAAATCAAAGGATTTAAATCGATCTTCCCCTGTCAGAAATGACATTTCTGCCATTACTAATTACAGTTAGGAGAGGAAACATACTCTGCTATCCCCATCTTCCATCTCTGACTTGCCACACTTTCTTGTGAAAGTGTACTTTAGTGCATTTCACCTTGGTCTATTTGTTATTTAAGAAATGAGGCACCATCCTCTTACACACCTTACATGTAAGTGCCGTGAAATCTTTGGCTGAAAATCCTACTTAAACGTGAAACAAGAAAACAAGCCTCCTTGGAATTATCCCAGCAATATGTCAAAAGCAGAGGACAACTGAGGAGAAGGGTGTTGTGTATGTGAAGGAGAAACTACAGTTTTGGCTTTTTTCCTCCGAGTTACTTACGCACAAAAAACACACGCAAAAACACTGGGGAGGGCTTCTCAGAGGAAGTGAGAGATTTATATTTGCTATACCTCAGCAAAATGTAATGCTGTTTGGCCAATTTGAAGTAATTTAAAAAGGAAACAAAAAATTTCATTAAATACTGAATAAGCCCTTTTTTTAGGTCCATTCTAAAGCATAGGTGAAGTCAAGTCAAGGGAAAAATCGTTTGGCAGTAAACACTTGAACGCTAAGTGGCTGACACTAAGTTGCTTAAGTAGATATTTTAAAGTATTTCCTTTTCCTCTTTAATACAAAGTTCACTCAGAAGGACTGTACACATAGAGAATTCTTCCTGACCTCAGTATTACAAATAAACCGAATTATTTTACCACAGACAATAGTTAGACAGAGAATCATTACTAAAATCCTGCTGTAAAGTCTATGCTTGCTGCAGGAATAATCAAGGAGTCTCAACAGTGCTTTGCAGAATTGCTATTTCCTGTCCCTTTTGAATAAGCATTACCCATTTTCTTAATCCATCTATCAGAAAGGTTCCCATGCACACACTGAATGGATGTTTACTAAAATCTGTCAAACCTCCATGCTCAGCTTGTGGGAAGTGCACATCTGCTTGCTGGATCTAAAGATGCTCAAGTGATGATGGGGTTCTCGACAAAGGGAAATAAAATAGTGGTCTGCTTTGTCAAAACATCCCATATATACAATGCTACAAGCAAGCAAGCACTGACTTAATAAAATGCTTAAGAAATGACCCTACAAAATGTTTACCTTCTTCCAGACTTGGAGTGCAAGTATGTAATTTTGGCTGTATCACACAATAAAAATACATTGATTTATGCAAACTTTTTCTTCCCAAATCCCAAAACACTTTATGAGCAGTGCAACATATACAAGAACATTTTCACTTAAGACTAAATGCAGCAATTTCTTCAGTGGAGTTCTGCATCTTTTAATTAAGGTACGTGTGTAGCCCAAATTTCATTTTACAATACCCTTGTGTGCCATCTCCATTCCTCAGCCTGGGAACTAAAGCAGTGAGGTTGCCATTAATCTCTCCAGGCTCAGGAGCTCTCCCAGAGAGATTATGGAGCTAGATTAAATCTATATAGAGAGCTCGTGGGAGTGGGAAGAGTACAGGCAGGTCAGAGTCCTGCATTGAGGGAGCGCTCTTTCCCTGTCACAGAGCCATAGAATGGTTTGAGCTTGGCTGGCACCAGATGATCTTTAAAGGTCATCTAGTGCCAACCCACTGCCATGGGCAGGGTCACTTTCCACCAGGCCAGTGTGCTCTGACCTCCATCCAGCCTGACCTTGAACATTTCCAGGGATGAGGCATCTACAGCTTCCCTGGGCAGCCTGTGCCAGTGCCTCACCACGTCACAGTGAAGATTTTCTTCATAATATCTAATCTAAACCTGCCCTCTCATAGTTTGAAGACATTACCCTTTGTCCTATCATTTCCCCCTCATCCTATCAGGGTGCCAAAAAAGATGAGTGGTATTAAACTTGCAAACTACAAAAAAATTTTCTTTATCCTTCCAGGAGATAAGAGTGGCATTTGGCCTCTAAAAATGTTCATTGAGTAGGAGGTAGGGCTTTTCAAGCATCATAATTGATAGATTTGTAATTAGCAAGCTTTGCAGCAGGAAGAAAATCATTGCATGATGACTAGATTACAAACCCTGTTCTTTCATCCTGCTGCTTGTGATTTTGCAATGGCTCTGATTGTAGCTTCTCTGACATTTGCATATCTTCCTAAGCATTTGAGGTGCATGCTGATTTCATGTTTTATCTCCTTTTGATGTGTTGCAGGTGCTTGTCAGTGACTACCAGAATTTCTATTAGTGTCAGCTTTTATTTTATTGAAATATTTGTGCAGAATAATATATCACTGAAGCATAACATGAGTCCATCTCAATCTAACTGTGTGGAAAGACTTACAGAAGGCACTGAATGCACCACAGAAGAGAGGTGTTTTGGTCTGATTATCACAGGTAGATGGCTAGGGAACTTTTTTTTACTGCATACAGTGCATGGGGGAGAATTTAAGAGCAATTTTGCCTCCACTGGTATTCAGCAGGTTATCTATGCATATGATTGATGTGGCCTCCCCTTTTCCTTCAGTTGCTGCCTTTGCCTCATTATTAACACCAATCTAGTATCTTGTCATGACTGAGACATCAGTGGGATTTCAGAGTGACAGATGCCCTCATGGCAAGTGCACTCAACAGCAACTGGAGCAAAAAGCCCAGTCTGCAAAAACGGGACACGTTGACAGCAGTGGAAAGGTATCATAGTGTACCATGTGCTATTAGGTTATTTGATCCTGTGCTTTGATAAAAGATTTTGGATTGGTGACTTAGGACTGTTACTCCAACTTTGTCAGCTTTCTTCACTTCTGGTACCTGCATTTCTTCACCAACACTGATGATAAGATAAAAATGTCCAACCATTTGATGTATGAAGCTTTATCAATTCAGATGTTTTTAGAAATTTAGGATCTTTCCATGATGATACTTGTAGAAAATGACTAGCAGGTGTGTAAGATTATTTTCACATAGCTGTAAGTACAGCAGGCATCACAATCTATTTTTTAATGTCTCTTTCAGCCTATATTCCATTTGCTCATTTTTATTTGGTATTTTAGGGCTCAGTTCTGCAATGACAAATAGGCAAATCACTTAGACAAAATTTCTGGAGAATGACCCATTTTGGGAAGGGAAACATGGTTCAGAGTGATGGTAAGTGGGCATTTATATGATATAGAAGAATCTGTGTAAAAGAAACTCTTCACTATGATTGGAAAAAAAAAAGATTAGGAAAAGCGTGCTCCAAAATCTGACTGCCCAGAGATTATTTCTGTAATACAAAGTGTTGCTAGCATAGTGTTCAGTTTGGAGGAATCATGAAAGCAGTCAAATTCCCTTTTTTCCGAGCCTTTGACTAATAACATGGAACAAAATATGAATTACCAACCTTCATCACTGTATTTTATTGTTTTCCTCAGTCTCAAAAGGGTTTTAGGATATCAGCAGGGCTGTGCCTTCAAACAGGAATGAGATTAAAGTCACCTTCAGCCATCTCACAGACTAGTATGTACATATGGGGGAGACAAACAGTAGTAAATTACAGACAGATTTTTTTATTGCATTCAGTAGCCAATGATATGTGATACCATTGTATTTTGTTACTATTTCAGCATTTTTTGAAGTTGGGAGAGGGTTGAATTTATTTTTCTATGTGTGATGGCTAGCTACAAAGACACGGGTTTCACACAGAAGTGTAGCTGGAAAGTTGATGTGCCTTTTTTATTTATTTCTAATAGCAATTCATTTCAGCGACCACAGTGAGAACACACACTTTATAAAGCCTGGCATTATCTGATTATTATTTTTTACATTAAAAAAAACGTCATTCAGGATTTTGAAAGATTTTTCTTGAACTTCAATACCAAGTTGCATTCAAATCAGTAGATCAAATCAGCAATCACTTTTAAGAATATTAGTTTGGGATTTTTTTTTTAATTTATTTATTTATTTATTGCACTTCCTGGCCACAATAGAGAGAGTATTTACTTACAATTATGCCATTTTTATTGCTAACCAAGTAGATGATACTGAATATTCATATTTCTAATGTAAAACCAACCTCCGGAAATTATAAGTAATGCTTAAATCTTTTTTATTTCAGTACTGATAACAGATATATTAGAAATATGGCTTCTTTATAAGAAAAGGCTAAATTTGCAAGAACAGGTTTATGTGTTTTTCCTGAAGAAGCTCTCTGTGATATAAAAATAAACCCTCGCTTTTTTAATGCTCTGCATTAATAACTGCACCTAGAAATAATACAGACAGTTGTGGTAGAATATACGTCACACAAACTCATTTATAAAAAAAATTTAACTTTATATATGAGAATAATGACAAAAAGGAAGTATTTTTCAAGATAAATCATTTTTATAGAGGAAATGGCTCAGATGCACTTGTCAGTTTTTTTGAAAACAAAAGAATTAGACTTTGACCAGCAGCTCAACAGGGATTTTTGGCAAGGCTAGTTTTATCATTTGAAAGGGCCAACAACTCCCTTTGCCTCATATGCTACACAAGGACAGTAAATTAGTTGGGGAGGGCTTTTATTTGCAGGAAGAAATGACAGTGCCAGGACCACTGAATTTTTAAAAAGACGGAGATAAAAACCGTGCTTCTTTGCCCCTGCTTTAACGTGCTGCCGCGCCAATGTCACTTTAACAGATTAACAAAGTAGTGTTTGCAGAGATTGAACCTGCCTTTTACATGCTCTGTGGTACATTTGCAACCCCCCGCTCCTAGCATTCCCCCTCATGTCCTTATAAAATTCAATCTCACTCACAGTAAATTAGATGGACAACTTATGCTGGATTCTCTCCCTAATGGGTATTGCCAGCAAGATTCAGGGTATTATGATCTTTTGTCCTGCATCTCGCAGGGAATCTTTATGCCACAGAGATACTTTCATAGGCTATGCTATTCATAATGACCTGAAGCAACATTTCGGTCCTTCCTCCCCATTTGATTGACCCATGCTCATCACTTCCTCATCATTGTCCTTCTGACATTTCCCCTTCCATTTTGTTTCCCTGTAGGTCCTCTGGAGCTAATGACCCTTCATGAATATTGCCGTCTTTATATTGTGATTCTAAAATTACCTTTATGAAGGTATTCCCAGCTATATTCAAGAGTAAATTTGAAGCCTTATTACTGACAACCACAATACAGTATTTCTCCAGTAAGGTTTAACTTAGAAATGTTGCCACACATCTCATAGTTTTGAACTCAGTTCTCTGAGCCAAAAAATCATCATAGTACCATTTAATGGTGAAATTTGGGTACTGGGTTTCAGTGTCTCATTGCATACAACAGAAATGTTCCTTGCAAAAACATGTTTAATATTCATTGGTGTGTGACCTTTGGTTTTGCAGTCAGATAAAACTTGGCTTCTTTTTTTTCCTGTCTAAGATTACAAAGGTAAAGAAATAAGAAGATAAGGTAAATTGCATATTTATGCTTATTTCCAACTCCCACAAGGAATCTGAGAAGTACTTAGAATGCAATTATTTAGTTCAGATATTCTGTCCAGGAAAATGTTTCCACAAGCGTTTTACAGACTTACTGTAAATAATACAATCACACGCTTCAATCATAAATAAGCAAGGAGGAGCAGGAGAGAGAGAACTGAGGCATAAACAGAGATTTGAAGCCTGCTGCTGAATCCACGAGACAGCAGAATGCAGAGTGTTTGCTCCAGGTGACAGAGGAGAAACCAGGTCTACCAAGGATGACAAGGCTGGGTGAAAGAGGGAACAGAGGAGCTGGAAGTGTGAGACAGAAAAAAAGTGTGAACTCCTGTGCAGGAGCTTCTGGCAGCTCCATTTGGAGGGGGTGTTTGTGGTGGGGGAAGTTTTGCAGGTTGTGATCGACTTTTCAATCACATCTTAAAGGAATAGGCAAGACCACAATGTCTTTGTTTTTTTTTTTTTGGTAGTTGAAACAAGGATTAGTGCACCACATCTGGACAAATAGAAAGTAATATGTTTGTCACTTTTTTAAGCCAAAGGATACTGAATAGTGGTGTTCAGAGATGGATACAGGTGAAGAATCCTGGGAGAACAAGATGGCAAAAATGGGTGGCTGTTCTCAGGTGTTCCCTTTAAGGGAAGCAGGAAGACTTGTTTAGGAAAGGGACAGATGTGCATAAATACACAATGGTAGCTCCTGATGAAACTAGGTACTTTCAAGAGGAGAGAAAAGCTGTTCTATTATTATAGTATATATATATATCTCCACATATAAAATTTATATTATAGTGTTTACTGAATGGTCATTACATTGCCAGAGCTGGACATCAAATGTCATCAGTGTCCGTCCAAGAGTGATCCTAACGGCAGCACAACAGCCCACATTTGAGAAGAGAAAAGCCTAATGCAACCTGCCTGTGGTCTCAGATGCATAATAAATCCTGAAGCATGCCCAGGAAGAGTTTGGGGAACAAGAGTTTACTTAGACCCCAGTCTTACTGTTGTATCATAGGAGAGATGAAATCCAGCACCTGGGAATGTTTCTCTATTACAGGTTTGTTTATAGGCACGTGGCTATCATGATGAGCTCCCATGTAAGACACTGAGATGACTTTTGAAAGCATGCTCTCTATTAGCTCAGAACCAGAACCTACAGGGATTTCCTATGGCATGAGCCAGGTATTATCTACTGATCTCAGATCAAGACACTGAGAATTACAGACTTCAATTTTCTGCACATCACCAATACTTTTCTAACCTCTAAGCAGTCTGACTCAGTTTCTCTCTTTAGGGGTGTTTGTAAAGATTAAATCATTGCAACAAAGCTTTTTGAAGGTAAATTTCCTTTGTAACAGTGATGAACAACTATCCTTTCTTATTTTGAGCAGAATCACTCTCTGTCTATAAGTCTGCTAAATGGACCTGGTTAGAGCAAGGAATATCTCAGCCCAATTGTCAACCTATTGCTTAGGTAAAATATGCTAAAAAAAAAAGTATCAAACTGAATTTTGGTGACTATTACATGTAATGATTTTGAGATTTTTGTCATAATTAAGCCTTCATTAAAAAGAGAACAATTATGATGTAAGTTTTATATTTAAATGAATTCTTGAAAAGGCTCCAGATAATATATCCTGAAAACTTCATGAAAATACATTGTAGGCTTCTGGCCAGAGTTGGCTTATATAGGCCATCATTTTTCCTTAGATGACAGTCTTTTCTGTGTCTTCCTTGATTCTTTTATTCTTTACTTTCCCATTTATCTGCCTGTCTTATCTCTGTCATCTCTTGGCTACACCATAACTTTTTCCTACTGAATCCTTCAAAGTCAGAAGGCAAAATATGGAATAAGAGTTAATGCTTACCCATGTCTTTAGCTCTGTGATTGTCATTCTTCACTTAGCTTTCAGAGATGGAAATTCCAAAATTTGCCCTTGACTTGGAGGTTATTTTTTTTTCCTCTCACAGCTTTTCAGCCTGTTTCCATGCATAAAGCTTTGTCTGGAGCACTGCCAGAAGTTATCTTTATCCCATCACCCCCCTGCTGTTGCCAAAACCCTTACTCATATGCCAATTGGAATTCAGTCATTTATAATCTCTCTTAATTTTCTTGTATGTGCATTTTACAGAGTAATGCCAAGCTACTGTCAAAGAATATCCATTCCCAAACTATAAGCACCATCACTGCTGTCCCCATGATCTTAGAGCCACTCTCTTGCTGCGAATTCATAACTAGACTTTACACTGGCTGGAATGCAAGAAGCAGACACAAGGGTTAAACGGGGGTAATGAAAGGAATGTTTTGATCAGATGCTGAATTAGTGGACTTTATGTCTTCATAATTATAATTTTTTTACCATATCCAAGAGTGAATTGTCAAAGTCACCAGGTCATCACCAGCTTGGGTCAATACCTCCTTCTACAAGTCTTTTTCAATTTTAATGTATATATTACAGTGTAAAACCACAACAAAAATGTTCTTTAAGTTGAAAATGTGTGTTAAAAATATCAATGCCTGTTGCTGAGATCATCCCAGTGTCTGACACTACCTGCCACCTGGTGGAAAAATTTTAGTTGCATTTTTCTCTTGACTGAGTTGGTTAAAGGGTTCTGTGAGAATCC
The DNA here is from genome assembly GCA_013186435.1 of Turdus rufiventris. Taxonomy (NCBI): domain Eukaryota; kingdom Metazoa; phylum Chordata; class Aves; order Passeriformes; family Turdidae; genus Turdus; species Turdus rufiventris. Next base: position 550,452 of record PYHW01009633.1, read on the forward strand.
CCAGATTTTTAATGTGCAGTGCCACCCAGAAAGGCTAGATTTTAACTAGCTGAGAAAGGCTAGAACTGACTTGCTGAACTACCTTCCAGACATAGCAGTTGGGACCC
>PYHW01009633.1:565670-595132 GCA_013186435.1 Turdus rufiventris
AAAAAACCAAACACAACACTTAAGAAATCTTGTGTTTATCTTCTGTTAATTGGTCAAGACAGAGCTGTTACTTTGCCTTTGTCAATGGCTTTTTTCCTTATCAAGCGATCCCAGCTACCAGATTTACTTATGCTCTAATTCCTGACTAGTGGCCCCAATGTTCCATTATCGGTAAGTAACATTTCACATATCCCAAGGCTCACTTAGAGAAAGGGATGAGGAGGTTTCTGTTACATTTATGATTTCAGTCTTTTCCTCTTGTTCTTGTGACAGCTTTTCTCCAGAAGTGGCTGTGTCTTTTGTTTGTTTCTTCTTCTTCCTCTTATAAAAACCTTCTTCATATCTTACTAAATGAGTTGACTTCCTCTCCCTCACAGGAGATATTCCAGAACCATCTGGAAGCAATATTGTGTAATGTACTCTAGGGGTTTTCCTTGAGCAGGGAGGTTGGACCAAATGACCCCACAATGGTCCTTTCTAACTTGATGCATTCTGTAATTCTTTTTCTTCCTTTTAGTTATAGAGGTGACTGATTCTTTTAGTTATAAAGGTAGGATCAGCCCTACTCTTTTTTGGTTTGTTTTCCATCTTTGTCACTGAGGGTGATGCATCATATCCTGCAGGGTTGTACCTCTTCGGAACAGCCACAATATTTTTCTGCAAACGTTCCATTACTTCGGATCCTGTAACTTTTGGGAGTGAAGTTTCAGAACATTTGAGGTCACCTTTGGGACACCTACCCATATTCACCTTTGAGACACCTACCCACATTCTCCTACGTTGTGCCACCCATCACCATACTCTCAAAGGACTGGGTGATATTCCTAAATTGCTTGTTAACTTCAGACAAAACCAAAGCAATATTCGTAAGAAATACCAATAGAAGTTTTCTAAGTATTCTCCATTGTTCAAGATATTGAGATGTTATTGTGGCATTCATATAAGAAAAAAAGGTGTCATTCTGTCTTGCCTCCACAAAAAAAAAAAAAAAAGCCCCAAAACAAGACAAAACAAAACAAAAAAAAACCCAACAACTTCCCCCCACCGCCCAGCAAAAAATCCAAAACAAAAAGCCCAACAAACCCAACAATTGAGAAAAAGGTATAATTGTTAATTGTCTGGAATGGTACCTACAGTACAGAGCCCAAATATTTGATTAAGCTTAAGGTCAATGTTTTAATAACAAATGTCCCCAGCAAAACATCACTAGTCAGTACAGAGCACAGCAACTGCAAAAGCCAACACCAACTTTTAACATGTACAGCAAGAAAGAGGCAGGGTACAGATCAGATAAAATAATATCAAGAACATAAGGATCAATATTGTGACCTGAAATTGTTAACAAGTATGAATCCCTTCTAATACACTCTGGTCAATCTGTTATTAAGCCAAAGCCTTTGAGACTCACATTGGGTGTCAAAAATAACTGGCAGCAAGTATCACACAGCCACTCATTCACTCCCCACCCCAGCAGAATGGGGGAAAGAGAATTCAAATGGTAAATATAGCAAAAATCGTGCATTGAGATAAGAAAATTATTACTATTACTCCTGTTGCTACTAGTATTGCTTCTGTTAGTACTACTGCTACTACCACTACCATTATTCTAATGAAAATGAAGACAACAGAGAAAGACAAGTGATGTAAATGAAAACCATTGCTCACCACCAGCTGATCAATTTCCAAGTAGTCCCCAAGCAGCAGCTCCTTGACCTCCTCCCCATTAATTGCTGAGCATGACACCATATGGTCTGGAATATCCCTTAGGTCAGTCAGGATCAGATGTCTTGGCTGTGTCCCCTCCCAACTCCATGTGCACCCCCAGCCTTGGCTCTGTGTGAGCACTGCTCAGCAATAACAAAACCATCCCTTGTTTTATCCAAACTGTTTCCTGCACAAATTCAGAACTTAGCTCCATTGCAGCTACTCTGAAGAAAATTAACTCTACTCAAGTAAAAAACAGCAGAATAAAATAAAGTTTGTCATTTTGGGAAGATATGCCCTATTTTTCATGTCTAGCATACAGTTTGCATTTCAAAGCCTAAAATTCATAACAAATCTACTTAGAGAATTCTGACCTATGCTTATGGCATAAAATAATTCTCTCTCTGAAATTTATTTATAAAATGAAAGTTTCAGAGAATGTGATTTTGGCCAATTTCTTCTAATGGCAAAGGAAATGAGGAGAATGATGAGTGTTTCAAATGGAAGGTAGTCTTAATTTCTCCAGTGGAGAATCAGTATGAACAGAGATATAAAAATAGAGCAGATCCATCCAATATTTTGAACTCATCCCTCTGTTAACTGCTAATCTCTAGAAATTGTAACTTCAGGGACTCTTGAGGACTTTCTGCCCCTGCAACATAGTCAATGTTTCCTCAGAAAAAAATGGGACAATTGAGTAGTGCCTTTGGAGGTTATAAAAAGACAAATACAATTTTCTCCCTGTACTCCAAATTCTAAAACAGAAAAATTTGTGTTAATAGGTTCAGCTCCTCTCAATTTTTATGCTTCATCCCATAAAACATAAGAAAGACTGGTTTCAAGCATTGAAACTGAATATTTAACACTTTTCACACTAATGAGGACTGGTTCATATATGGTCTTGAAGTCATCATTTTCTGTCAGCAGTTCATTCCTTATTTAGTGTGTTTATGAATGTAACTAAACCAGCTTGGCAAAAATAATAGTAAGAACTCTCTCTCTTCCTGACAATTGCTTTCTTCTTTCCATGTTTGCCTGCCACTACCTCATGATACTCTTAAATAATTTCCAGCTAACAATATTCACACAAAACTAGAATTAATTAAAATTGCAGTATTAAGTTTGCTATAAGACTCATTTAGTCAGCAACAGGACCAACATGTACCTGTTCATCAGTAGGATGTAACTTTCTTGTCTGTTTTTCAGGAAAATGTAGTATTTCCTGATATGCATGAAAATACTGCAATATACTGTTTTTCAAATGTTCACCTAAAATCAGTGCCTTATATAGAGCATAACAGCCTTGATTTGGTTCTGTTTTTTTTATTTTTTATTTTTTTCTTACAGTCAGGTAAGATTTTTTAATGGAAAAGAAACACAATGTAAAAGATCACACGTTTGTCTGTGTGTATGAAAATGTTTTGTAAACTTTGTTGGTTTAGCATATGCCCAAATCCTCCCCTTTCTCTCCAACCTTGACACAAACTTCAGTTTTAAACAAAGCTATTTTAGACATGATTAAAGGCATGCAAAATTATGGGTAGAATAATGATTATTTTGTACACAATTCCTACTATCTACCTACAGCTCAGTGTGAAGCAGATTGGTCTTTTCCAATCTGATTCAATTCCTCTCTCAGGCTTGAGTGTTGACTGTAATTTGCAGACATGTAAATATGTAGAAGTGAACCATATATAAATTAGCAAAGCCAGAAAATAACAGGCTCATTTGGAACTTCTTCTTTCTTACAAATCAGCAATCTAAAATCTCCAGCCTAGGAGACATACAGGAGTTCAAGCAGCATATTACTCTGTACAAACACCTTTTTACTACGTTCTGACAGCTTTTGACAAATGTAACACAGAGCAAAATCATTTGCAATGGCTGCATCTGCCTCTTTAGAATCTGTGATGAGAACTGCAAAGACTGGTTATTTATTTAAAAGTCAAGTCTATGTGCGGCAGATTTTGTCAAGTGTGAACAGCAAAAGCACTTCAGTGCCATCTTTTCTTGTGTCTAAGTGCAGTGAAAGCAGTTTCTAATTTCCTATCCCATACCTTTCGTATTTTGGTTTATTACCATGGAATATTTGGCAAATGACCTGTGGAAACAAAACTTTGTGAATTAGTTCACAGCATCACCTCTGAATAAGGATGTGTTGGCTTGTTTTGCCTGGAAAACATTGTTATAACCTGAATGTATAGTTGCTCTTGGGATCACTTGGATGGTGGACACTTCAATCAATGGAAGCATTTCATTATTTATTCTAAACTCATTACTTGATTGAATATTTCTTCCAATGATAATCATCTTCTTAGAATCTCCTGGTGCTGAAAAATGGTAAAAAATACCTGCTCTTGTTTGCTAGCTCTAGTTCTTAGTGTAGCTTATGATGGTGACATTAGTGAGGGTCAGTTACAGGGGAAAAAACACAGTGGATTTACGCTTCCAAGGTTTTATCCAAAGATAAATCTAGAGATGTCTCTAGCAAGGCAAATTAATCAAGTTTTCATGAAACACCTGATTTTCCCTATATAAGGGCTGAGTTCTTTCTCTTATACAAGTAATCATTATCAGCATCTGACAAGTAACCAATTCTACAGGTAAAAAATTCAGGCTCTTTAAATTAGGTTGCTGTGAAAACAAAGCAGATTTTATTCAGGCTGCTAGTGTTAGCCTAGTTATTTTGGTTATTTCACTTTTCCTACCATTTTCAAAATGTTCCTTAAACTACAAGACACAAATCATATTATCTATCCAACATCCTCATTCAAGTTGCTATTAGAAACACAACAACAGAATTATCTCTATTATCTGCTAATTTAAGCATATTGACCTTCTTTCCCCCTGCTTCCTGACAAGGACTAGCATTTAAGAGTTTGCATGAGTATAGATGCCTGTGTCTCTTATGCAACACTTCCCAGCTACAGGGGCTATACCTGGATGAGGTAATTCCTTATTATTTTTCCCCAGAAGATTATCTCCTTCACAGCCTTAAGACTAATTTTCTTTTTTTCTGACACTGAATTCCTGAGCATACTGTAAGCAGCATTCTTCACATTTTATATTATGTGCAAAAAAAAGCCCAACCCAACCTATTCTTCCTCTTAGGCAGAAACACAAACCCTTATTCATTATCTCCAAAGACAACGTGTTTACCTCTGGAGTCTGCTCTTCCCTATCTTTCAGAGCTCTCAATGCAGTAAATAATAAATGTTTCTTCTCTACCTGAGAGCAGAAAGTGGTCTTATACTGATTTTTCAATTTATTTATTTTTTTTCCACTTTCTGGGATGGGTGAAAGTATTTCTAATTGCATGGGCTTTGATCCTCTAGTCAAAATCACACATGTTATAGAACAGATAAGAAAAAAACCTTGAGTTTAATGCAGAGGAAAGAAACTTAGCAAATGGATAGAACATGGGATTGAAAGGCAGTAAGTTTGGGATTTATTCCTATCATTATTATTTGCTTCTACATGATCATTGTCAAGTCATTTAACCTCCGTGTTGCATGTTCCTCTGTATGCAGAATTAAAAAATAACATTTCTCTATTCCAGGCAGATACAGAATAGTGTGAGGACTAATTAAAGCCAGTAAAGTGTTTTGAGATCCTTGGATAAAAGGTGCTATAAAAAGTTCCAACTATTAATTGCTTCGTGCTCCCTAGAAGATTTTAAGTCACATACCTCTTTGAATCATGGATCTCTAATAAATGAAGATTGCTATCTGTACAATCAGGTAGTTGTTGGCTTTTTAATTTCAGAAACAGATGTCTTCTCATAATGAGCCATCCTTATGAACTAACTTAAAATCTTAGCTAATACCTACAGACTTCTGGAGCAACACATGAAAGCAACACACCACTAACCCACTTTACTCTCTATTGTAAGTTTCTGCACATTCCTATGACTTTCTGTATCAAGTCCACCACTTTAAAATATATGTCTTTTCTCAGGAGGAGTAAATCTAATCTAAAGTAGGTTTCTGTTATGTTTTGCTTCCTTGCCCTCATTGTGGATAAAGCCCCTCCAGGAGGTGATGGAGAAGGCATGTACATTGACTGAAATCTTCTGCTTCTCAGATTACCATGCTCAGCAAAATGGTAGTATTTGAACCAACATGATCCTGCATGAATTCTGAGGAGTCAGAGGTTCTTCTAAACATTTGCACGGATGTGAATCACTGTGTAATACAATCACTTTTCCTCTGGTTACCTTTTCTTCCTACAGGGTTGAAATAGGCAAAACACTTAGCAAATGCCTAAAACCTGTGTTATTTCATTCTCATTTAAGGAATGCTTCAATTTCTTGCAACTCTGGCAAGAACTGAGAATTCTCTTTTTCAAGAGGGCCAGGAAATTTACAGACTATCACCTTACATATAACTTCACAGACTTTCCTGGAAGGCATTTCGTTAATGGCTGTATTGCTTTCAGCAGAATGAACTATTTTTTTTCAAGAAGACACAAACACAAATTAAAACACACATTTAAAAAAGCAAGAATTCTGTACTTGTACCATACACCTATCATCTTACACTACAAGACTAACATGACTAACAAGACCAACAGAAGTTCAGACTTTTAAAATAAATAACACACATCCAAGAGCAGTTAGCTTCAATATTACTTGGCAAAAAAAAAGATTCCATCAAAATATCCAAAAGCCAAATTTTTCTTCAGGTTGAATGAAAACTCCTTCATGATCTTGATGTTTGCAATTGACCATGAAGCTGGTAAAGGGCAGAAGGTACAAGAAACATTTCTTTGGAAAAAAAGGTGGCACTTAACTGCTCAGTTTTGTATCCCAGCATTGACACTGTCAGCACAGTTTATCTACCTGAACAGGTTTTATAATCATAGAACCATTAAATGGCTTGTGTTGGAAGGGACCTATAAAGATCAGCCAGTTCAAGTCCCCTGACATGGGAAGGGACACCTTATCCTAGACCAAATTTCTCAGAGCTCCATCCACCCTGACCTTGAGCACTTCCAGGGGTGGAGCATCCACAGCTTCTCTGGGCAACCTGTGCCAGTGTCTCACCACCCTCTCAGGAAAGAATTTCTTCCCAATATCTAATCTAAACCTTCTTTCAGTTTGAATCCATTCCCCCTTGTCCTCTCCCTATATGCTCTTGCAAAAAGTCCCTCTCCATCTTTCCCATAGGCTTCCTTTGGGTACCAGAAGGCCAGAATCAGGTCACCCACGAGTCTTTTCTTTTCCAGGCTCAACAATACTGATTCTCTTAGCCTTTCTTCTAATTATCTTGGCTCTGGACTCCCTCCAACTGGTCAAAATCCTTCCTGTGCTGGGAACCCCAGAACTGGATGCAGTACTTGTGGTGGGGTTTCACAAGATCTACACAAATGCAGTGGTGAGGAGAGAGCTGTGAAGAGTCAAATTCCAAACAAATTTTCACATTAAAATTGACTTACATAGATGATTTGGAATTGGAGAAAGAGGCTGTTCATTGCCAGACAGGAAATGTCCATATATGTCAGAAAACCAGCAATGATGACAAATGTAACTTTTCTAAAGTAAAGCTGCATTTTTAAACATTTTCAGGGATAAATGACAAGTTTTTCTCCATCAAAAGCAGGACTAATTACTTCTCCTTGACCTGGAGTCTCCTATAAAATAAGAACCAGCTTGCAATATTCAAGTATTGGAGAGAGAGCTCTGAAAGGGCTCTCTGCTGTGGGTTATATGTAACTATTTACTGTAAATTCTCCAGTTGCAGCGGTAGTCTCTCTCTTCAATATCTATTGTTATTTAACCCATAATGAAATGGAAATGATGAAAACATTTTTGATCAATGGATTCAGTCCTGGAATTTTTTTGGGTGTGGCTGCCTATGATTTCTCTAGAGTGACTCTCTACTTTTAACTTGACTCTACAATAATTTGCAACTCAAAAAAAGGTTTTTGAGTGGATATTAGCAATTTTATTGTCTTTTGCTGCATTATTGCTACAGTTTTGGTCATCAGAGAGTGAAAGACTGGAAGATGATACACATGCAATCTTACAACTGCCTTTACCTAATGAAAAGACAACATTTTTGAGGTTGCCAGTCCTATTTCTGTGTTTTATTTCAGGCTGTTTCCAGTAATTACACAGTAGAGCACCTGTGTTGGATGAGTACCAAGGGTATTAAGGCCAGAATTTTTTGCAGACAAAAAGAACACTTATTTTTATCTTAAATTGATTTTTTTTTATTCAAACAATCCAGCAGAAACAGTCAACATCCAAATTTATGAGTATGTTAAGGCAGAAGAAGAAGAAAATTAAAAGGTGACTGTATAGCAGCAGCTCTAATTGATATTTTTCAAACTGGTGAAATGCAGATAAAGAGCACAAAATCTGAAAAGCTGAAGCTCAGTTCTAAAGAGCCCTTTTCAAAAGAGTTCAGATTCTACTAGTTACACAGAAGTGTTACAACTACTTATATTTGTACACAGTTGAGATATACAGAGAAGTGTCTCATCTGCCAATTCATGCACTTAATTGTAAGGCATATAAACAGCATGATTATTTGCTAAAAGGATTATGATTCCTAGTGTTTGGAAACAGAGCTGTTACTTCTTTAATTATCTATTGAGTTCATCCTAATTTCATTTCTAGACACAGTACTAATTTTTTTGTGCTTCCCAAACGATATTCTGCCCATGCATGTGGTATAGTTGCTGTGTATGTCCATCACAGATATTTTGTGGTGTGTTCAGAAGCCTTCAGATTCCCAATATGGCATTGGTTGCTGCTAAAAGCATCAATCTATGACTTTAATCAGTAGATATGTCAAAGTGATATGATCATGTATAGAATATAAGGACTTCTGGTTGCAGATAGCGTATCTAAGCCACACCTTTTTAAAGCAAACAGGGCAAAAAGATATTGTCTTTTTATGCTTTTCAACACATTGAGAGTGCAGTTTGAGATGATCGTAAATGAGAGTCTCCTGTCAGGGATTCAGCCTCCGCCAAGCCCAAGCTGATGCTGTTCAGTCCTGAGATAGACAATATGGATTTCACCAGGTGAAGGTTGCATTTTTTTGGTCTCTATAATGCACAGGAGGGAGGTGAGCTTTTCCACAGCCGTTCTTCCCCCCTCCACCCTTTCTACACAACTGTTTCCTTGAGTAAGAACATCTGGTCATTTTTGCTCTGGATTCAGGGGAAGTGTTCTAGAGACAAGCAGGGTTGGAAAAGACCACGGGAGATGGTCTTAATCTATATCCCAATGAGGATCAGTTATATCTGACTGAAGATTCTTCAACCTATTCTGAAGGCCCTCCACAATATATCGCAACAGTACATTCCAGCACTCTATTTTCCCAGTCTGTCAGCTCTCTGCTGCTACCTGCCCTGAATTGACTTCAGTTTAATTTCCCAAAATTTTTCTCTCTCCAGTATGAATTAAATGGAGACAATAAAGCATTTATTTCTTTTTTGAAAAGCCTCTTATTTATTTTGAGCTTATCACTGTAAATCAGCTCAAGAAATTCCACCTTTCTTTTCATTTTTGCTTATGAACCTTTCATACTCATCCTTGTTTCTCCTTAGATGTCTATGTCCATCTGGTCCATAGCTTTTTTTAAAGTGTCCCATCACAGATATTCCTGAGGTTGTGCCAATAGCAAGAAGAGCATAGCAGGTGGCTTATTTTGCATTTTTCAGGCTGTACTTTTATCCACACTGCAAAATGACATTTTTCCTTTTTACGGAAACATATTATTCTTCACTCATATTCCCCTGTGGTGTTTTATGGCCCTCTGCTAGGGAGACTGGACAGAGTTCCCTCTGTAAAATAAGTCCTGATTCCCCAAGTGAGCTTAAGTTTTGCTCAGCATGTAAAAATCTGTGCCCTCCAGTGATCAAAGCAGTCAGTGATCACACAGACTTCTGAGAACAAGTCATACTCTAAAACAAAAGCATTTAAAATAAAATCTTAAAACCACAGGACAAATTATGGGCACATCTACGGTATTAAGTACCTAATTATCTCCCGCAGCTGGATCCTAACCTTACTAAAGAAATCCCACTTCCTCTTTTCTGGCTCCCCAACTTCCCTCAGCATCTTTAGAGTGCAGTTGCTCTCATCCATTGAATATTAAATCATGTATTTGAAGATTAAGTAAAGTATCCTGGTGTGTATATCATAAAACAGTTTTCTGATCATCACACATCCCACCCAACTACACAGAACCCCAGAACTTTAGAATAAGTTAGGTTGGAAGGGACCTCTGGATGTCTAGTTCACCCTTACTTCAAAAGCAAGTCTGACTGGATGAGGTTGCTTTGGAATTTGTCCAGTTGAGTTTTGAACACTATCTGCAGAAATAATCCCCTTTCTGCCAAGGACAGCTTTTGATCCCCTCCTCCTGGTACATATCCAGGTAATGTGCGAAAATACAACACTAATACTTTTCCCAGATATTTTCTTTCTTCCTGATAAAGATTTAACAGAGGAGACCTATTTGTTTTCAACACAAGACATTTCAAAGTGTCAAGTATTTCAGTCACTGTGGCTAACAACAAGTAATATGTCCTTTGTATTTAATCAGTCTCTAGAATGTGTATCTTTATACAGCAACCTAGCAACCCAAACATGGTGATTTCACCTTTTATCTCTTGTCCACAATTTTGATACAAAATCCCAGCACTAGCAGCATTTCAAGTGCAGATCTTATACCCAGTGGATGGAAGTAGCAATCAACATTGCAGACGATATTGAAAATGAAAGAGTTAAAGCAACTCCATTTGGAACAAAAAGTTATATTTTATTGTATTTTATTCATTTTTGGTAATATTTTAAGAAGAAATAGGTTTTATCAGGCCTAGTGGAGTTTAGTAATTCTTAACAGCTACCTAGTGAGCTCTCCAATTATGTAAAGAAGAATAATTCAGTTCATACATTACTGTACATACATTACAGATACACAGTTCATGCTCTTAAGAAAATACTCACTCAACATCATACAATCAACCAGAGGTACCAACAGAACTACAGCTTGGCTGGTTTTGGCAGTGAGTGACCTTAAAACTAATCTTTTAAATGTGTGATTTTCTAGGCACTCTCTATTCAAATACCTTTAATATCTGATAAATGTTAATCAGCTACAAATAAAAGCTGCACTGATGTTTCTAGCCCCACAAACACTCTTTAGCATCAAAACCAAACCAAAAGCACAATATCTACAGTGAATAAAACAAGACCAATCCAAAAATTAAAAAAAAACCCAACCCAACAATGAAAAAAGGATTTAAAAAATAGCAAGAAGTTTTATGACTCTTGAATTAGCCTGTGCATTTCTGAGGAGGGAATAGCTGTAGATAAAATAACCTACAAAGCCTGATGATACACAATGGCACAAAGTGGAAACTGAAAATGTTTGTCTAAGGGAGGGAGGAAATAGGATATAGTAGTACTGAAGATAATACTGAAGTATTTTAATGTACTATTTAATTTGGGTTTTTAATTTTTTTTGTTTGTTTGTTTGTTTGTTTTAGTAAACATCCAGTTGAACAGGATTATAAAACTTCCTTCACATTGTTGGGCCTGAAATGTGGCAAAAAAGAATACAACAACTTACCAGCAAGGTTGTTAGGTAAATATTTCATCCAATACATGTAAGATACTCTATCTCCAACAGAATCCATATATTATGAGCAGTGTCCTGTAAAATGATAAAGACAAATTGTAATTCTTTGAGGAATATTGTATATAAGAAATGCAAGTACAGTGTCAGCGAGAAATATTGTGTGCTACTGAAATTTCATATCATATCTACAAGGAGAGCTCTTATTACAAGGCATTTTAACTAAGATTACTATTGGGAAAAATGACATTTGAAAACAATACCATAAAATACTGGCATGTGGGTAGGTTTTACTTCATCAAAAAAAGCTGATTAATCTTATATTATAAAAAAAACATATTCATGACACAAAATGAATAAAAACTAAATTGCGTTTATCTACTTGAATGAAGAGATTTTCTGGTGCTGCTTGAAAATTCAATGTCAGTCTTTCTAGAGAGAAATGGTTTGAAAGTATAATTTGTGTTGCTTTGTTTTACCTCCTTAAAGCTTAGTCTGAGATAGTTACTAGACTCTTGTCTGAAGATGACAAAGAAAGAGAAGCACCTTTGAGGGTAAACCAAGTCACCTGTGTGGATGTTCCTCTCTCCCCACAGTTTGTTTAGAAGATCAGTTCATCCTGCACTGCCAGCTGGTTAATGTAAAAAACATGAATTTCACCCAGGAAGTGCAGGGGAAACAAGAATTACAATGTCTGTTTTTATTTTGACAATGTTAAGCTGTCTCCCACTCCTGCAATCTGCAAAGTGGTAGTGGCTCAGAATGCAGACTTCTTCATGGTTGTGAAATTTTCTCAGATGAGAGTTCAGGCTTTAATAAAATTAACTCCCCGTGAACAAACCCATGGTATTAGGGTCAGAAAAGTACTGCAGATTAAATTTCAGGCACCTTTCCCAAGGTGTTCCCTGAGATGATGAGGCAAGTCAATGGACAAACCTTAAAGCTGCTGTTTCAGAGTGAAGGATCAGAGGACACAAATCCCCCTATTGGAATACACTTTTCATCTCCTGAGTATTAGTAAGGAACATAAAGCTCAATGTTTACAAAGAAACTGCAGTATATGCAGGCTACAACATAAATATTTTACAAGTGTGTAGAACCTGCTAAAAAAGATATTTTCTCACTTTTGCTAATGCATCCTTCATACCAATAACAACCTTAGTACATGTAATCACTTTATGTAAAAGGAGTAGTCTTGCCAAATATGAAATGGTTGCTGAGATACAGACCAATATGCCCAATGAGAAACAAATATTACATTTCAATCTGCTTTTAGTGAATCCAGGAGCATCCTCATCTTAAATGCTCTTTAAGAATATTTTCTTTCTTAACATGCACCAATTAGAAGGAGGAAAAGCAGATGGTCAAAATAAATTAGAGACAGCATACCAGCCCTGCCTCAGATCATCACCATTGGTGGATCCGAGCAGCCTCCCTATCCAGTCAGTAGTTAGGAAGAGAAGTATGTGTACTTTTTTCCTCTATCCCTTTCTGGAATAAATTTGGAGAGGCATTGCAGCTGTCAGAGTACTTATATAGGAGATCTGAAAAAAGCAGAAATCTGGTCAATGATATAAAAACCCTTTGAGGAAGAAATTTTCTTAATATCCAATCTAAACTTCCCCTGGCACATTCTGGGACCACTTCTTGACTCATTGCTTGTTGCTTGGGTGATCAATCCCCACCTTACTGCAAAAGACTTTCAAGTGTTGTAGAAAGTGAGAAGGCCCCTGAGTCTCCTTTTCTCCAGACTAAACACCCCCAGCTCCATCAGCCTCTCTTCATAAGCCTTGTGCTCCAGACCCTTCAGCAGCTCTCTCGCCCTTCTCTGGACAAGCAGAATGACATACCTAACATGACATCTGTGCTACTCATCAAGATAAGTCCTAAGAAGAGTAATTTTTAGATTGTTTGATTTGGGGTATTTTTTGGGTTTTTTATGATGATGGCTGCAGCTACTCCATGGTCAATAATGGACAGCTATCCTAGACTGTAACACTGCCTCATGGAGTGCACAAATAATGGCACTGAGGAGCAGGAGTCAGGGCAATAACTGGAGACAGGTCTGATGGGAAAAATATGGGACATTAGGGATATACCCCATCCTGTATGCTGGAACACCTGAGGCAGCTGAGCTAACTGACCTGCTTCTGTGTTTGCAGAAATTAGTCACAACAAATGCAGGTTTTGGCAATCCCAAATGAGTTATTGAAAGTGTTTTGCCCTTCTGGTGAGAAAGTGAGAGTTTGAAGAAAGATCAAAATGCACAGTTTTCACAAAATATAATAAAAAACCACCAACCTTGAAGTATTATTTTTTGCTTTATATGACTATGTAAAAAATTACCTAAACAAGCTATGAAGAGTATTAAGTAATTTGAATGCTGAGTGAATAAAGAAAATTATTGCAGAGTACTTAAACACGAAAGACTATCTGAAAGGTTTTGCGTTGTTTTAGTTTTAGTTTTATTTTACCTTTTAAGCTGAAGATAAATTTCGGGCCACACATACACACAAGTTATCACAAGTTTAATTTTCATACAGACAATCTTACTTTTTGCCGGTATTTTTCCCCAGTTGTACTACTAGAAAGTGTAAGTACTACATGCTGGATCTAATTGACACACCATGTCTAATTTAAAAACTTCAGGCATTTTGCTGTTCAGAACTGAGCATTTAACATGTCATGAGCTTTATAAAACATCATTTGTCTCCAATATGAATTGCATAATTGAGTAACCCAGCCCCTGTACAACTAGGGGCTATTGTGCTTTGTCATGCCATTTTGAATGTCTTTTATTTATGATAAATAATCCTTGTTAGTGTTTCCACTGTTGCTGGAGGGTGTTCTACCTCTTAATATTTTACTTTTCTTGCCATTATAAATGCTTTGCTTCAAAAGAATTAACTTCTGAATACATTACTTTTGTCCCTTAGACCTTGTATTTTTGATATATTTTAGCTGTGCCAGCCTTATAGCCTTATTGCAGATAGGATTTTGCTTGGGATGAAGATGTGTCAAAAATGTGTTTTGCCAGAGCTTTAGGAAAGCTTTGCATGTGGGGACCTGTGCCATAGATCACAAAAGAGTAGGTTCATTTAAATCAAACATCTCCAGAAATCCACTTTGTTAGAAATAACTTTTTATAGTGTTTGAACTTTTTCAGGCTCAAATCTGGGAATCACAGAACCATGGAAATATCATATCATGGCATATAACACCATTTGAATTAGAGTCCTGCTGTGTTAGGCATTGAACACAAATTACATCCAGATTGTCCTTTAGCCCTAATTGCTCTCAGTTTTTATTTATAGTTTTAAAAGAATAGACAATCAGCCATACAAAGTTCTAGTCTTTCTTAATAATTACTTACAGACACATCCCACTGAGAACAAAACCAGTTGCCATTTTCCATTATCTATGACAAAAAATCAGTCACAGAAGAATACAAATCCTCCCTCCTAAAATAGTACCTCTGACCTTCAGAGAAAGTAGTGATTTGTACCAACAGCCTAAAGTAAAAACTAATGTAGCCAATTGGAATCTGATGGGGCAAAAGTGATTTTTGAGTCATAACTAAGCAGTAAAATCCAGCTTTACCATGAATTTCAATAGTTGCAGCAATAGTTGCAGCAATAAACCTAAATATTTCTTTTATGCAATGTGTTTATTGATTATTTTTCACCAATTTACAATGCAGTACTGAAGATGTTTTGACACATGGACAAGAATAGAAGATAGAGCAAGGAAGAAAGAAAGAAAGAAGAAAGAAGAAAGATACATCTGCATTGGGATATCATTGCTAAAAGCAACATGGTGGAGACGCTGGAACGAGATGACTTTCAAGGTCCCTCTCAACCCAAACCATTCTATGATTCTATGTGGTTCTGTGGTTTGCTAGGGTAAGTGACTGGTTGGAAAAGTTTAGAGTCAGGGAATGTAAATTCTACGGAGTTTTTTCTTGAATTAGAAATTCAACAATGTATGACTGCAGAGAGTCTAAAAGGCAGTTCAGTTGACTCAGTCAAGTTACCACAGAATACTGGCCTCTACCAGGCACACGACAAGGGGCCTCTGCCACTTACATAAGTGTGATGCATCTCACCTTAGATTCCAAGGAGCATGTCAGTTCCTAAAGGGCACATCTCAGAGGTCTGGCATTAGATTGCACACCATTGTGTAAATGGCTGGGATGTACCCTGCAAACACCTCTGGAACAGCAGAACACTCCCTTGTTCAAAAATGAGTGTTTGTATATATACACACACACACATAAGATTCTACTGCACCTTCTCAGGCTCCTAATTTGTCCAATCCATTTTGCTATTAAATCACACACGCAGGAGATGGATAAAAGGAAGGTAGACTAGGAGCACAGCATGAAAGGTGTTACACGATGAAATGAAAATCTGGCCTTGAATTCCCTTCTTCCACACAACTATCTATTGTCATTCAAGTTTCCTTGGGGATGCAGGTCACCCACACTTTGATTCCTCTTCAGATTTTGTGGCTGACAAAGGGAATGTTAGAACTCTGTGTACTTCAAAACTAATTTATATTTACATCCATTTTGCCTATGTATTACTTTAAGTGTGATGTGAAGGAGCAGTGAGTTTAAAGACTGTAGTAGGCATTAACACACATTACTTTGGTATATCTCTCAGAGGGATATTCACAAAGGGTAACTCAAGTCATGAACAAGTTAGGATGAGTTTCCCCAGGCTTCCATTATAGTCAGTTCAGGGAAGGGATCCTCCAGAGAGTGTTTCTGATTAGAAGACTAACTTTTGCTAGCTTTTCTGACTGTTCCCCAAAGAGAATCTTTTTATGACTAATTGTCAGTCAATTCTCTTGCAAATAAACACCTACTTCAAACATACAGACAGTATAAAATTGGTCTCTTGCTGGCATTTTCAATGATTTTTTCAGAGTAGCATCCATTCCTATCAAGTTCTTACAATTATTTTGCAAAATACCACTTTAACAGCAGGGTAGCTGTGTAAAGCAGCACTCAGCACTTGAACCATCACTGCATCACCTTTTTTAACACTCCTACACTGAAATGTCAAACCATGCTCCACCTACTTCTATGTCTGATCAAAGCCCGGGTTAAAGATGATGCTCCTTGAGTTAACATTGCATGGAAGATAAGTTCTGATGAAAGTACAGAAAAAAAAAATAGGAGACTGGACAACTCTATAGAATAAGCACTTACATGCATTCACACACCCATATGAATATCCAAAGAAGTGTGATTTTTGGAAGGATGAAGACCAACACACTTTTACCCTCTGAAACCCCATCACTGTGTTGTTTTTCTTTATGCAAAAATCAGTTTTCTCCTTGGAGTTTCATAGAACATGGTAAAATGCTCATAAAGCCAGCATTAAGTCAGTCCAAATTCTGTTATCTAGTAATGTGAAGAATCATGCATTCCTTTCCAGGATTCATCTGTGATTTAAACAGAAAGTCTTGAGCTTCTTGTCAGCAGCTCAGATATTCTTGTGAATGCTGTATAGATTTTATGGAAAGAGAGACTGACAAACTGCATGTGGTGATGTATCTGGTCACTGTAATGATTCACTTATGTATTGCTAACTGGCACTGCTAGTGTCAGTTAACACGAATTCATTAATAAAATTTATTTAGTGGCAGCTAGTTCCTGGTTTACAATAGTTATAAAACGTCAGTCATGCTGCAAAGAAAATAAAAGCAAGCTTCTTAGGTGCTACACATTTACAAAATTAAATTCAAAGTCCTACAGTTCATAATAAAATTTTTGTTGTTACTTTCTGTATTATATTTTTGTAGATAGATCTGGAGTATTGATTTGTATCAAAATTAGTCCAAGACACCAAGTTTTAACTTGGAAGAAATGGAAATATGAAGATTTTAATTTTATGTATTTGAAAATACAAGAAGGATGTCTATGAACACAGTAGAAACTGAACTGAAGTGATTTGAGAAAAGCTCAGCAATTTTACATCTGTCTCTGGGCATGTTTTTGCTTTTTAACAACCCAAGCATTGAAAATTACAAAAGAAGAAAAGAGGATTACTTCAAGATGGGGTTATATCCAAGGCATGAGGAAGAGCTCAGGATACCTGAGTATGGCACAGTGCAAAAGTACACAGTTTCCAGCTCCAACATTCTCTAATCACTGCTCACAAATGCTTGTACTGGCAAAAGTTTTATAATGCGTTAAAGCCATAAAGATATTTGGCTTCCTACAAGACTCATTTCCAAAGTTTTCAATCTAGAAAAGGATTATCTCTACAGTTAACAAGGAGGGACAGGAGAAACCCTAGAGAGAGATTCATCACACCTAGGTTAGACATCTGCATCTGAGCCAGTCACCCTAGGCTCCCTTTCCAGTCAGGAAGAATGAACAGCACTGCTACTTCAGGAGACATCTGTCTCTTTTAGACCTGTCCTTCAAGATTACATGCTTTTCACCCTAAACCCCATTGTTTCTCATCCTTGATTATAGCTGGAGTCTGGTTAACTAGCTCAGATAGTAGATTTTTAAAATCAGATATGAAAATCCTATCTCTGCTATGTCCAAACTCTTCCAGAATGAGCATGGGGCATTTCCCAGTATCAGCTGCCATGCTGAGCATACAGAACTGTGTCACTGGAGTTGAACTTCCTCACAATATTTGTGGAAAGCAAGGAGCTAGAGGAACTCACTGCAACTGAGTTATTGATAAAAATATATAGCTAAGTAAATGAATTATTTTTTTCTTGTCATATTTAATAATGATTCTGATGAAGAGATACTTAGGGGACATGATCTTAGTTTTTTTGAAAGGTCTCATAATGGGCCAGAAAAATATACACTTTTAAGTAGGAGATATATGCCAAAATTCCTAATATATATTTTCAGTTAGAATTTTCACTTTTTTCTAACTCCCTGTGAAGAGATTTTCCTCTCCATGTTTTTCATAACCATGGTGGTTCAACCCTTTTAAACACAATAGTTCTTTTTGCTCCTTATGCATGCTGTATTGCATTTAGACTGTTCACAATTATATTTGTATTCAAGAAATGCTGTTTTACATCTAAAACCATACAAGACAAAAAAAGGATAGTTTTTTCCATACCTTCAAGAAATAAGAAAAATAATCTTTAAAGAAGCCTTTGGAAAAACATCTTTTGTGATTTACTAGACAGCAGCTAAACTACAGAGATTCAAGAAATCCCCTGACCTGAACATGGTTAGAAGATGAAAAAGTATTAGGTGTAAGCATCAACTTTGCATATTCAGTTTCTTCCTTTTCTCCTGCAGTCTGCTTGCAGCCCTGCTGGAGAAGGGGAGCTGCTAAATGAGCCCAGGTTCTCCAGCTTTTAATATAAATTGAAAAGCTGAGGATGTACAATGTGAAATGGTGGCCAAATAAGAGAGAACACTTGTCAGCTTAATCCAACTCATTTATGTAGCTGGAAAACATTAGTGTTATTCATTGCTCTCTAGCATTTCATCAAATGTTCTTCAGGTGCATACTTAAATAGCAATGAAGTAAAAATATTGAAAGTTCTATACATTTCCACATAACCCACTTCAGGTCTGACCTTTTTAAAAGTGTTTGCAACTCATTAAGTGGAATCAATACCCTTAATTTGCATCAATTGCTAAGAAAGGCAAAGTCCTTTAAAATTTTATATAGTATGTGTAAAAACTGAGTTAGGTGTATCACTTCCTTTATCAACAGAATGAGCCTCAAGATTGCTTTTTTTATTATGTGCTGACAGGTATCTAAACTCTCTCTGCTTTCCAAGAGAAATCAGGAGTGAGCAAATGAAATGGGCAGAATTTCAGTGCATCCATTGAGCTAAAATAAAAAAACTTGTTATACTGTATCCTTAAAGAGAAAGGTTAAATTGGATTCTGATGAATATTCCCATAGGAAGAAACGACCTAACATCTCCTTTACTCTTTCACCCAAACACTGCAAATAAAAAGCAAGGAAATATTCTGATTTTTGATGCCAATGTCTTTAGTTTGAGGCTGTATATACCTCCAGCATTTCCAACACTAACCTCATGAGTATTTTAATTTTGATTTTTTTTTGCATTTGGCTAGATTAGGAAAACAAAAAGAAAAAAAAACCAACTGGTTACTGATGCTGGCTTTGTAACAAGAACCTCAATCACTACTTCCTGCTTTAAATCAAGAGTTTTCATTCACAACACTTTTTGCCCCAGTTGGAAAAAGGAAATATGGCAGTCTAAGACATTGCATCAGTGTCCAGAATTAAACTCAGCAATAAAAATATTGAGGGTGGAAATAAATGTTGATTATTGCCACCTTTCATCCTCTGCATTGTGAAGATTCATATATCTCTGTTACAGCTTGGAGAGTCTTTGCAAGAGCAGACTTCATTCTAGTGTTCCAGATAACTGTCATGAAACCTGTTTTGGAAAGCAAGATAAGGAGTGTGGAAATGTGTCCCCTCTTTTGTCTGGTATATTTTGTCTTATGTCAGTGTGCTTAAATAAAACTGTTGTTTAAATCCCATTATGTGCAAACATCTGTGGAGTTTTTGAATAACATAAAAAATAATTATTCAACATTTGCCTAGTCTTTGTGCATTTAAGGTCAGAACAGATCAGTTAAATACCCATCTGATTTCTGGAAAAGCACATAACAAAGAACTTCACACATTAATTCCTGTATCAAGATTATGGCTTCTGCTTAAACTACCACAAACTCTGGTAAAGGATATCCAGTCTCAACTTTTAGACTTCAGGTGGTGAGGAATCCATCACACATTCGAGAAGGCTTTTTCAATGACTAATTAGCTTTACTTAGTATATGTACCTCGGTTCTAGCCTGGGTCTATTATCTAGCATCAGCTTCTACCCACTGCAACTCGTTATGACTTTCCAGTGAATTAAAAAGTCATTGCCATCAGATGGCTTTCCTCACTTAAGTGTTTGTAGACTATGATGAAACCACCTCTTAAACTCCATTATAAAATAAATTGAGATTTTTTACTCTATCTCCTCAAAGGACTTTAACTGCTTGTTGAAGTTATTAGGTAGCAAATACGCCAGTATGCTCTCTAAAGACTTTCATAACCTCTCCAGCACACCATAAACCCAATATTCAAGAATGGTAGTTCTTTCTTTAAACACACCTTGTCAGTGTATACAGGGAATTTCTCAGCCCATGGTAAGCTTTAGAAAAGAGTGGCATGGTTTTACATTCTTCAGCTGTAAAATTCTTCCCCTCTTTCTGCCTTCCAAGCCTAACAGTTTGTTTTCCAAATGTTCCAAAATGCAGCAGCTCTTGTCTTTTGAAAATGGAATCAGTTAGACTCTCTTAAAAAATTTAAAAAATAAATCCTACTCATAAAATCCATTCTGCTTCTCCCTTCCAGCTAGTCATGCTCAATCTTCTGTCAATAAGGGAATTCCCCCTTCTAGTCTTATATATAGGAAACATATTGTATAAATACGAAAAGTTTGACACATCTATATATGAAAAGAATCCAGCTCCTTTAATCTGTAAATTATCCTTTGTTACCCAAAGCAAGTCATATATATAAAACTTAGCTATGTAAACCTGTTTTATCTCACAAACTTAGGCAGAAGCTCAGTGTTTGACAATTAGCTAAGAGCTGCAGTTAACTTCAATAAGCCCTACAGACTCCACTTCTCTCAATCCATAAATTGTTGTAGAATTTGTTACTCTGGAATGTCTCCTCCAGCAAGCACATGTTTTAAGAATGAAAAATAGTTGTCACTGGTTTTGAGATCAATTCACGGCAGCAACAACATATTTGTCTTTGAATGGTGTTCAGTTACCCCTTGCTTTCAATGCCTGCTACTAGAAGTGCTTGCTGTACATCTGATTTGGATTGATCTGACTTGGACTGTAAAATTCTTCTGTATGTGTGTGCCTGCATATCTATATGTATATATCTGTATTTTTTGTGACTTTCTGTAAAAAATGAGGGGATAAATGTATCTTTTTCTTTTGTGATAGCACAGCACAATAACAGCAATCCTGTTTTGACTCCTGTTAGCTGCTGCTGAAGGTAGGAAACCTATCACCCTACTTCTAAAATTTCCCGTCTGAGCAAGAGACTTCATTCTGAGCAGTCCTGATCAACTTTGATGGGTGGGGTTGAAAATTTCAGGTCTTAAAAGAAACTTCCGTAATCTGGAAGGTATTTTCATTTTAACATTTATTATCCTTCAATATGCTTTTTCCTCATATCTTCAGTATGAGATTTCCAGGTGCACAGGTAGAAGACAATGGCTTTTCCATGCATCATGGTGTCTTGGCATTTTGCTATCCATGAAGTTCTTAACCCATAGGTTCAGACAAGTAGCAGTTTCAATCCCTAATTAAAAAGTTGTATTATAATATCATTGGGTTGACAATAGCCCACAGGTGAATAGAATGAATTATATTTGTATAGGGTTATACAAATATTCTATATTTTTGCCTTGTTCCACATCCTTTCTTTAGATTTGTTTGCTAGGTTATTACGTGAGTAATGCATCTATTCATTTAGACATGAAAAGGGTAGCAAAATAGTTACTTGTGTTGATTTGACTTGACAATCTCTCTTGCTTCCTTTTTCTCCTATTTTTTTAACTATTTCTCTTGACATAACTCCAGCTACTTCTTTCAGCTTCTGAGTCCCAAAGCTACCATCTGGCCTGCAGCTTGGCAAAGCTGTTCTCAATGTAGAATCTTCCTTATTTGACACTCCAGCTAAGACTTTTTATAATCTCTACTCCCACTATCCTAGGCATGCTAATAAAAAACAACAACAAATATTTCTATTAGAAACTGAAGCAAAACTTTTATGGCAGGAAAATAATTCATGCCAATGATGCTGAGGAAATTTGAATTCACTTCAAAACTAGCAATCTGTTTATTTGAAAAAAAAAAAGAATTAAAAAAAAAAGGCAAAAAACTTCCACAACCAACCCCCAAATACCCCAATACCAAAAATCCTACCTGACATGATTGTGCAGCAGATACCATGGGAAGAAATACCTGCTCCATCATGAAACTACAATACTTGAGCTGATGTTCCACTTGCTGCTGTTAAACTGCTAAACAGAGTCATGAAATGGCCAACCAGTCTTTATATTTCTTACATAAAAATATAAACTGCATTAATTTTTCTTTATAAGGTCTGTATTTTTGTGGTAGCATATCAAAATATTGCCCTTAGTTTCATTTTTTGTCATGTTGAGAACAGTGAGTAAATCATTGCTTGGAATGTAATATACTATACTAACTGTACAAATTTCCCTGAAGTAAACACTTTCCAAATCTGATTTGCAATACTCATACCCTGGTCTTTGATTTGTCAGGAACTAACTGCACAGTAGTACAATAGCAAGCAGGGACAGAACAGCAAATCACACTGACTTAATTATGACAGGGACTGGTTGCAGTATTTTGAATAAAAAGAAAAGAAAAAAGACTCTCAGAAATTGAATCTTCCTGGTGAAAATAGGTTTTGCAGAAGTCTGCAAGAAGGAACCAAATCTAAACGCCAACTGTAGCTTGAAATAAACAAAGGAGACGAATGTTTCTTACTCCAGCATTTTATTCTATTCCATTTCTTAGTTCTGCACATTCCATGTATGGGAACCATTTATTTATGGAGTCTATTGAATAGTTCACTAAAACTAAAGACCCACAGAGAAGTATTTCTCAGAAGGTCATACTGGGTCACTGCTTAATGCTCTCATGTTCAGAGACATCTGTAGAGCTGGGCAGCATCAGATGCAGCAGAAGGATACATAAACCTCACATGAATGAGTATTGTTGGGTCAAGGAGTTGTGATCAACAGAATGAAGTCCAACAGGTTGATGATTGCCAGTGGTGCTTCTCAGGAATCACTCCTAAAGATAATTCTGCTTAAAATCAGTGCTAATGGTCTGGTAGTGGGACAGAGAGCACCTCAGCAAGATTTTGTGAGAAGCCCAAAGGGGTGGGGACTACTCAGTAAGCTCAGAACAGGGTCAGTCATTATTAAGAGGATACTCAAAAGGCTGGAGATATGGATTCAAAGAAACTTCAACACAAAAAAGTGTGCAGTGCTGGAATTGAGATGGAATGATCCCATGCAATAACACAGGTTGGGACTTGATTGTGAGAGCCTGTAAGAAATGGATTTCCTCCATCTGGAGAGAAGAAAGGTAAAGGGAGACCTTACTGTTGTTTATAGCTGTGTTGTCAGGGAGTATAATGGGAATGCAAACAGACACAGAAATACAGAACAGAACAAAACATGGCAGAGACCAAGCTGCAGGATGGGAAATTCTGATTATATGTTACGAAAGGTAATAAAACATTGGATAAGGTGGCACAAAGAGGTTGTGCAATCTCTATCTCTTAATTAAACATCCAACTGGAAAAAATTCCAGGCTTCCTGGCTTAGGTTGGCCCCGCTTTGAGGAGTAGATTGGACAAAATTGGCTTCAAAGATCTCTTCTGGTTTAAACTAATCTACAAAATAATATTTTAGTGTTTAAAGCCTAAAAAAACCGCTTTAATTTTCCTCTCTCACAAAATCTTCTTCTCTAGCTGTTATTTCTGGATATTCTTGTAGGCAATAAACACAGCTCAATCCTTGTCTTTAATCTCTTGATAACAGAATTCTGCTTATCTCACTAACAAGTTTTCACTTGGATGTCCAGTCTGATTAATCTTTTCTCCCATTAAGCATTCAAATGGTTATTAGTTTTGTTTGATTTTACTGATAGATGGTATTTTTTCAACAGTGTAAATTTGACTCTTTTTTTGAGTTTTTCCATGCCACTTATCTTTTCTAAATCTCCTTTTCTGCAATATTCAGTGTGAGATTAGTGGTCAACTCAATGCTTAAGCAGGGACACCGCTGGTGTGTGGGATAGCATAATCTATGCTGCTGTCCTTTCCTTTCCTTGTTTCCTTTTTCTTTACTAAAAACAAAAATTTGCTTTCTAACAGCAGCTGCACCTTAAGAAAAAGGTGCTATATGCAAACATCTGCACATAAATAAAATGTATTAAGTCTGTATTTCTAAGAGTGGAACATTTCATTAGGATTAAAAGGCAATAAAGCAGTTGTGGGTTGATGGTGAGGAGCAGGAATGAGATCTCAATTGCAAGGTCTGTCTGCTACCTACAGGAAAAATCACTATTCTGTGGAAATAATTCCTGGCTGAGGAACAGTGTGCAAAACCACATCACAGTCTCTGCTAGCTGAGGATCCATCCTGCACTAGTATGAAGATGTAGGAGTATACATCTCTTTGACTGCGTGGACTTTAGTTGTGTTCTTGCTTCCTGGCTAGATGGGAAGCATTATTCTCCTTTCCAGTGTGTAAATTTCTCCTATATTTCAATTAATCCTGTGAGGAATCTATTTCATGAAGAAAAGACAAGGTATAAGTCTTAATAACTTAGGCACTAATAAGGATTTTCAAGAGAATTTGAGTTCTGATCAAGAGCTAAAACGCATTTTCTTTCTATGAGCTTCTTAGGGCTAGTCACACCTCCACCTAGAGGAAGGTGGTTATGTGGCTGATATTGACAGCTCAATAACTCCATAAATTCTCTCAAATTACATTTCTCTTAATTGTTTGGCTCTGTAGTCCACAGACACGCATGAAAAAGTTTCTGTGAGATTGTCAAGTAAAACGATCACATTTACTTGGCCATGGGCTTTGTAACTACAGCTACCTTCGATGTGTTAGTGCCCAGGACTCCTCTATTCCCGTTGTCCTACCTCTGGGATCTTCACAGCGTGTGAGGCTCACCAAACTGAGGAATGCAATGCAAATATCCAGAAACTAGAGCCATCTGAGAGGCTGTGCCCATGTGGCATGATGTCATGCGAAGAGGGTCTAGCCTGAGTTTTGGAAGTGGTGTTACCATTCTGAGCCCACTGCTATATCAGGGAAAGCACAATCTATTGAGAACAGAATTCATGAAATCCTGTTATCTTGTTGCTCTTTGAAATTTCTGGTGCATTAGAAAAATAAAGCTAAAATTGTTCAGCTGACCTTCTTTGAAGGCAGATCAGAAGCTCTTACTGGGAATTTTGTACATTTACATGAAACAAGCACACGGAAAATATTTAAGTTTCTGAAATTCTTGGTTTTTTATACATTTCACACAACAGCACACAATTGTTCTGCATGAGGGCAAAATACTACATAAGCTGCAATTGAAGAGAAGGAGGCTATTAGTACGATGTCATATTTCTTTGTCAAGCACATTCTTTTGTGCTGTATTAAAGCAAGGTCAACTCAAATTTTACATTGCTTTTCCTGGAAAATACCAAGAGGCAAGAAAGTGTAATGTAACATCTCTTTTGATTTTATATCCAGATTCTCATAGAACAAAAGGGAATTAAGCACTCAGTGAAAATTTTTGCCATAAATATGTATGTAGAATTTCTATTCATTGAGGACTGTCTGAGGAAGACTTGATCCCCAAGTTGTAAACTTCCATTTGCCTTTATAATTAGGCGATCATGTCCACATAGTAATAAACCAGCGCACAATGTTTTACTAAAAATGCACCTGAAATAATTTAGGGAAGAACACATTCATTGTTCTGTGTTTCATTGAAACTCGCATAAATCAAAGATATTCAAAGCTAGAAAAAAATAGTTCTCCCTTCTAGCTCTCCTTTTTTGCAATATTATTTTATCATTTGGGTCAAAATGTGTTAAGATACTCCTTACCAGTACCTTTATTAATTTCATATGTCTACTGTGAATATCCTGGTGTGTTCAATTGCCAAGTGGAGAAAAAATTTAACTTTTCAGATGACTAGAAGGAAAAGAAAAGCAAACAAGAAAAAGTCAAGAAGGATAAAGGAAGAGCTCAGCAATGTGACAAAAAATATTAGCTAACCATTGGTCAATTAAATTAGAATTTCAGTGAAGGGGGAATTAAAACTGAGCAGCATAATAAAGAGAACTAACAACTCAGTGATGGTGAATTATAGCAAGGAGTCCGAACACATTGCAGTTAAACATGGAACATAAAAAGTGAGATTCAGAGGAGAAGCTTTTACCCCTAAATAATAGTTCATATGTGCATTCACAGAGGAAACAGTTTTTAATGAGAAATTTCTTCAACTCCTTTCATTAGGAAGTGACAAGTTTCATTACAGAAATATTTGGTGATATTTTTTCAACTCTTGATTCCTTTGGTAATTCATCCCTACTAATGTCACATTCCATTTTTGTCTTTGGTGAGTTTTCCAATTTATCATAAAAGGAGCAAGTCATCAGGTCCATATTTTACTAATATGGAGCAAGAAACTGTTAATGAAACTTCACTCAAAAGAGAAGAAAGCCCAGTAGTCTCGAAGAGCTAATAAGCAAGAATTCTACAGAGTTTGAGAGAATGTTTTTCCATTTTGGTTTGGGTTCTTTTGCAAGGTCTCTGCTTGCAGAGGACACATATGCTAAAATACAATCTTTTAAAAGGCCATGATTTGATATTTTTCCAGACAAAATGGAAAAGACATGAAAATATAGTTTTTGAGCTAGAAAGGGCTACTGAGGTTAGTGATCTGAGAGTGAACACATAATCTAGCAAATAAACAAAGAAGTCAGAGCTAGACTATTCTTTCTACATTAAAGACTCAGATTTCTGGCAGACAACATTTATATCAAAACAGTATATTGAAATACAATACAGTCTGCTGTACATGAAAAATCCTGGGGAGCTTTGAGGAGGTTCTGTGGAGGGCTTTTTTTCTCTCCACAGACTTTATCTTACACATTCCCAGCTACAAGAGAGAAAGCTAACCCACAGAGAGCCCCGTGAGAAAACCAGCTGATACTGGCATGGGCACAGTGACTCTGATCTCAGTGAAGATTGCAACTCAGCAACAAATGTAATGGTTAGGAGAATAAGGAAGCAACACTAGTCAAAGGGGTGATGGGGCTTACAATAAAATTAAAATCAACGCATTTGTGGTATTTTGAATTAATCTTTATAAACTGAATATAGAATGATAAATCCAGGCTAAAAGAAAAAGGAACACTCCTCAAGCTTTAAATAAAAGTAATGTGCAGTTCCATTGATTCATCTATGATTTTTAATTGAAATATTATTATAAGACAATAGTAGTAATGGCCATATTTTTTCTGTGAAATGTACTGAACTGCACAAACCAAAGAGTGTGCCTGCCTTCAGATTTAGATGGAAACTTGGATGATTTAGTTGTTTCTGATCTAATCCTGACCAATAATAGCTCACTGAATTCCTACAGCACCTTCATAGGAAAAAGTGAAAATACAAGGAATTCCACTGTATCCTATGAAGAAAAAACTCTGGATGAACAATTATTGCAAGTGATACATTTATATTGTTTAACCAATTACAAATCCTGTGTCTTGTCTTTTACAAGTTGGTTTAAAAATATAAAGTCAACAATGCTTACGTGACTATCCAAGAATAATTTTAAAAGGGATTGTCAGAGCTTTGTCCAAATTCACAATTCTTCATCTATCCTATTATTCTACCCTATTCACTTACCTTCATCTACCCAAATTCACAACTCTTCATCTCTTGCAAGAACTTTAACTGTCTGAGCAGCATCGTTTTCAATAAAATAACATAATTGGAATAGTATTTCAAAAAAGGCTATGCAGCTTTTTGGGGGAAACAAACGAATTATGCATCTTAAATACTAACAAATATTTATACAGTTAACAATCTGCATCTTAAATGATCTCTAGAAATTTAAAGAAAGGGCAACTGTAACACTCCATGATAAACTCAATAATAATTGGAATTCCTAGCAGGCTGTTAACTAATGCAGACATATTAACATGTATTTTTAGCTGAGCTTATTTTGTACTAATAAAATTTAAAGAAGCATAGCTGAAGGGTAAGAAGTAGCAGCATCTGCTCCACTACCAGCTCTGCATTCTGCTGTGCCATTTAGGCACTGCCAGTGTGTATGTTTTTGAAACGCTGAAATGAAGTCCTAGATTGATCCACTATTTCTGCTTTAAAATAGTCTGTGTACAAGTCTCTGCTTTTAAATTCTGTGATACAGGATTTCTAGAGGGATGCAATCCCAAAAGTAGCAGCCTAAATTAGAGACTTAGCTCAACAGAAGTGATGGCACTTGATTCTTATGGCAGTCTCTCAGAAAACAGATTCCACTGCACGTATCCCTACACATAGCTGTGTGGGTTTTTTTAACGTCCAGTCTCATTAAAAGCAGACTTTTTAATTTTTTAAATATTTCAAAATATTGTTGTACATTCTGACACTGCAAGGCCGGTGTCTGTTTCATGGCTGAATCATGCTAAAGCAAGATGGCACAAATGTTTAATGGCAAGTGATTTGTTTGTGATACAGATTTATCTGAAGGACAGATTTCAAGGTAAAGAAGAGTCTAGGCCTTTACATATGATTTGGGGGAGTAAATACTGCATGAAGAAATCGTTCCTGAAGTCTTTGCAAAGAGTTTGCCGCATGCTTTCACCTTTCCCTTCATATCTGTTTTCAGGCTGGTGCAGTCAGAGTCCTGTCAGTGGCATTTCTAAGTTATGATGGGTTAATTCTCATCTCCCTGGGCATCACTGGTGCTTGACAAGGTGTGAGATCTGAGGGCACATCAGCAGTGTGGAGCATGTTGAGCGCCTTGGACAGCGTAATTCAGACACCTCAAGGAATATCTGCCCCAGGGTGTCTCACAGAAATGAAGTTATAATCTGAGAAGCTGTTCCACTAGATTTGCTTTCCTTTAGGAATTGTGAGGAAATATAATTTAGTTGACCTCAGGCAACAGGACAAATCTCCTCAAACTTCACACACTAGACAGGCAGAAAGAAACAGCAGATCTATCCTGTTTACTGAGTATAACCTGATTGAAGTGATCAAGGTAACATTAGAAGGAGTGTAGTCACTTCGGGAAAGAGACATTTACAAGAACTGATTTAATAATTTGTGAAGTATTAAAAATAAATGTTTTACCTTTTGTTTTCTTTTTGGATGAAGATTATATTTAATCTATAGTGTAGCTCTGCAAATGCAGTCTTCCTTCCTCAAATATGTACTCTGGGGATCTCAGTATATGAGCACCTTTTATTACAATGCAATTTGCATAGGAAGGGAAGGGAAGGGAAGAGAAGGGAAGGGAAGGGAAGGGAAGGGAAGGGAAGGG
>PYHW01009633.1:599326-621271 GCA_013186435.1 Turdus rufiventris
TTTTTTCCCAAAACCTGATCCTCACAGTCAGTTTTAAAACTGACTCTTTTGTGCAGTTCTGGACATGCGATGAATTTTATTGTAACAGAAAACATTTCTGTTCTTTTCCAAAAGAGAAACAATCTCCATGTGGGCTTGAAGACAAATACCAATCAACATGACAGGCAGAAACAAACACATGCTCTACTGTATGGTAATATGTTCTAATTCCCTCTTCATCCAAAATGGATATTCAAAAATCACAGAAATTTATACTGGTTTTTAATTATGAACATAGGTCTGAAGTTATCCCACAATTCAGCGACTGGTGCATTCAGTAGACGGACAAAAGATTAAATAATGAATTTTTATTTGCTTAGAATAAATGCATTAAATTCTATTTTATGTAATGCTGTAAGTATACTGATTTCAATAAGCAGTGTATGCTGCTCTGTAACTCCTATTTTTCCCTTCAGATGAGTGTCTGTGATATTAGCCATTTCCATGTATTCACATTCTAGTACCCTTTCCAGGTATCAGCATACAACATTAGCTCAAAAATATAAAATAATCCATCTATAAACTCTGTGCACCCTGTAAAAATCTGCAGAGGCTGAGAAACCAGATATTACACAGTATTTAGGTATAGCATAATAGGGACTAGCACTGTAATTCTGCTCCTAATGAACACCGTGGACTTCTGTCAATGACTTTTGTAAGAATAGGACTTTGCATAAGAAAGACATCATTGTATGGTCACCCACTATAATCTGCATAAACATGTCAGAGAAATCAATCTAGTAATATCTTCATTGAGTCACTTCTCATTATACTGGAGTATAACATTTAAATCCAATTTGAGCATAGAATTGTTAGAATAATAAAATCAATTCTGTGTTAAATATACCTTATTTCTTTCTATTTTGAATTAGTCTACTTTTAACTTCCAAGCACTTGATCCACCTGTAATGTTTTTCTGCTGTGAGAAACCTTCCACAGTCTTAGAATACAATTACTGTCTTTTAATATTCTGTAGTATATATTTGCTACAGGGAGATGGTTCGGTCTAAATCAGCTGCTTTCCTCTCTTAAGGATGATTTCTATTTGCATTATACCTTCTTTCAATAGCTGAGCAACACAAAGGGGTTTTAAGGACAATGAGTATCCTCATGTCTTCACTCAATGAATATATTTATGTTAGAGGCACACTTAGGAAAAATTAACAATAACCACTGTTTCCCCCTGTTTATTAAACTCCTAGTGGATTTCCACAGGTAAGCTTGCCCTTTCTTCTCTCACAGGCTAGAGAGTGCTTCCCAGGCTCAGGAGATCCAGAAAAATAGCACTACATGTAGCCACAGGCATCTGCTACAACACCTTCCCTAATGTGAGATGTGTGCAGTGGGGAGAGCTCCATGTGAGCCAGTAACCCCGGACAGCCTTTCCCCGCAGTGAGAAAAGCAGCCCCTGCTCAAGTGCTCTTTATCTCTCCTAAAACAGACATCTGAACATAGCCAGACGAGTTGTGCCCTGAAAGGACCTCCAGCCCTGGAAATGGGAGCCAGGGCAGTAATCTCAGATGGAGGCATAGAGGGGTTACATGCAGCTATGTTTAATTAATTCACCTTCTCTGCAATTCTTTCGAGGAGAAACATTGGTTTAGGGAAAAAAAGTGCCAAAATTCAAAACTAATTTCTTGTGTGGGGAACAGGGGTATTTAATCAAGAGTTCTTGCTTCGTGAGGAAACAAATGAAATACCTGGTTTTTGAACAGATTTTGTTGGAAAGAATAGGGAATCTCAGTGTTTGGACAGGGAATTCATAATGACATAAAGGGTAGAGATGCTAACATGACTGGTTGTTCTAATTAATATTTTTTTCTTGGTGAAATTGTATAGAGATTTCAGATTTATTAAAAAAAAATTGATCCAATCTCTAATAAGTATTATTTATTTTATACTCCTTTAGCATTGACAAGAGTTAGATTCAGTTAATGGGGTATGAATATGGATTAAATATTTGGATATTTAGGATTCTGAAAATATTCACTACTTTCACGCAGAAAATATGTTTTCAAAGGAACTAATTTTTTTCTAGATACAAGCATCTCATATCAAAATCTTACATAGTTTGGAATTCTTTTTCATTGGTTTTCTGTTCTATCAATGTTTCATTTTCATTTTAGGAGTAATTTTTCAGAGTTAATGCACACAACTAGTTTTTTTTTTTTCCAAGAGAAAACAATGAACAAGCAAAAGAAAACAATTTTTCTCATAGGATTGACAGAGAACCTGGGTTAAGTATATTTAGAGCTATTGTAGGAATTATTTAAAAACATTTTTAAAACAATAGTGATTTTATCTAATTGAAAAATTACTTCGGAAATTAGGTAAAAAAAGAAGTGAAATATCACTTGGAATGAGAGACATTTTTTAATTACAGGCCTTTCCTTATAAAGGGAAAATGTAAATCCAAACCCCAAAAAATACTCTGTTCTAATCTATAATAATCTATACTGGAGAAACTGAATAGCAGATGCAGAACTGAGCTAATAAATAATTCATTAAAAACCTAAAACTCCAAAAAAGCAACTAGTCAACGTGTGTTGTAATGAAAGGATTTTGTCATTTTACTTAGATGTTGATTTTGATGAGTTTAAATGATAGAGAAATGTTGCTGATGTAATGTATTGCATTTCTGCAAAACATTTGAACTAGTGTCATGACAGATCCCGTTTCATGAATTCAAATGACAAAAGCTGCAAAAACAATAAAAAATATACACATTATTTTCCCAACTACCTTACACATAATTATGAAAACATCATTACTAATATGGAACTGTATCTGAGTACCTGTGTTTCCCCTCTGTTCATCAGAGGACTCTCTTTTTATGTGATATTTGGACGTTTTGAGGGTGACTGGGATAATTATATTAGTGCTGAGAAAAAATCTCTTAGTGACAGAAGAGGGGTGGGAGTGGCTAATGAAAAATTTTAGAGTCTGGTTTCAGTGAAACAGTATCTATTTCAGTATGGCCAAGGACAATGTATATAGGAAAAGAGAATGCAAACTACAATAATGATATGGATTTGCTAACCTGGGAAACAGTGACGCTGAAAAGTACTTTGGGCCATGGCGGATAATCAACTAATAATGAGATCCCAGGTGACACTGCCGTAAAAAGAAATAATGGATGAAAATATGGGATGGTGAGTAGGCTGTGAGATTATAATACATCTGCATTTGAAAATAATGAAACCATTCATGAAATAATTTGTCCGTTTCTGCTATTAGTGCATTGAGAGATGATAACAACCTGCAAAAAATTCAGAGCAGAGCAGGTGGAGCAACTGAAACCTGGATGACAGTGTGGCATCCCAGCAGACAGAAGGTACTCCATCTCTCCAGGGAGAGAACTACAGGATCAGCTGATGGTCTCCAAGTGTCCATGTGCACCACAGAAATTCAACAGAAGTCTTTTCAGTGTAGATATTGCAGCAAAACAATACCAATGTAGGAAAGCCAAGATGACTGACATGTCAGGATGGAACAAGAGGTAATTGTTAAGGACTGCAGCTGCTCATCCAGAAACCTGCACTGAGTGTGTTCCTCAACAGTTATGTCTTTAAACTGACAGAGGGAAAGCTTTGCTTTGATATTAGGAAGATATTCTTTCCTGTGAGAGTGGTGAGGCACTGGCACAGATTGCCCAGAGAAGCTGTGGATGCTCCACCCCTGGAAGTGCTCAAGGTCAGGGTGGATGGAGCTCTGAGAAACCTGGTCTAGTAGATGGAATCTCTGCTGTTGTCTGTGGGTTGGAACAAAGTGATTTTTAAGGACCCTTACAACCCAAACCATTCTATGATTCCATGATTTGAATTCAGCAGGAAGAAAAAAGGAGAACTGGAATGGAATTGATTAATTGAAAAAAAAGAGAATAAATGGAAATTATTAATCTGTGGAATCATTTTCAAAATTTCATGGTGAAGTTTTTTTTATTAGAAACTATAAAGCCAGAACAGGATGTTTGTTCCGCAAGACATTACACACTTTTCTTCAACTCTGATTATTGCACTTTGGGTAGAAATTGATGCATGGTGCTCCTATGGCTTGAACTTGTAATAAAACTGGAGTGTTCCCTAAGGCCCACCAAAATCTATGAATGGTGTTTATTGATATGGAGAAATAGCTGGCACTTCCAGATGTGATTTGGAATATTGCCTCTCATTGTGAACAAAAAAATGGTTTGAACTTTTATGAAAGACTCCAGTTTACAGCTTATATACACTTAAGATATTATGACTACCTGGAGGCTGAGGTCTCTCAGCCACAGGCAGTAGATCACAGGCATGACTTGATCTTACAGATGCTGCACACATGGAAGCACACGTCATACTGAGAGCATGGCAGATATACACAATTGCTCTCAACATGAAGGGTGCAGAATTTGGGCACCTCTGACCCTGATATGCTGTGCCCACACTGGGAGGAAATCTGCCTAAGCCAAGAACTTTTAAAAGAAGAACATTAAAGTACCAAGTGCTTTTTGGTTTAACCAATTGGTAGTTTGTGGTGCAGATCTCAACACTGATGAAGGAAGATGCTGAAGCTGTTGTCTTTACATGGAACATTGTCATCTGTTTCCCCTTACTACACAGAAACATATTCCTATATCTTCTGCTCTTGCCACCCAGGGTGCAGATCCTGGCCCCTTTGTAGGAGTCCACAGTCTACAATAAGGGAAATTATAGCAAAACCAGCTTTGATGGAGAACGCTGTTACCTTAAGCCTCAATTATTCAGAAAGACCAGTCTGATTTTACAAGTTATTATTCTCCTTCTTGTTTGCTACACCAGTGGTTTGTTCCAATGCCTTTCCCCAGGAGGTTGAGCCTGAATTGTATTCCAGGAGCAATTCAGAAACTAGAAGGCAAGCTGGGCCTCATTTCTGAAAATTAACATTTAACTTTAATTGTTCCTTCCCACGCTACTTTGGAAATTATTCCTCTGTGCAAACTGAACAAGAAAGGAAAAGGTCACGTTCAAATGTAGATTTTAAAAAACCCTGAACTTTAGCTCTAGTTTACCACCTTGTCTTCATCTTAAATATAGCAATAAAAACAAAACAAACCTTGTCTGCATGCCTGCTTTACATTAGTGTGTTACCAGAAAAATTTTATGTTGTCTGTTTCTTTGCTTAAAAGAAAAATAACCAATTTGCTCTTGTGTGGTTCAGGGAAAAATAGCCTTGAGAAAATGTTATTGATGTAGTGTATTTATGTAGGGTTGCAAGACAAATTATGCCATCAGCAAATAAGGTCAGAGTAGCAGAGTGAATTACTGGCAAAAATAGGTTCCTTGCAAAGGACAAAGGTTCTTTTAAATGCATATAAACCTTGAAGCCATACAAGAAGAAATAATACAGATTTAGTGTGGAATGTAATATTTTAAAGCTCCCCAGAACTTCATATGATTTTTTTTAAGGATGACTATTACCTTTTCAGGAAAGATGAAGAGGTCTGCATGGCAGAATATCTGCCTGTGATTACTGGGAGGCAGTTTAAGGGTTTCCTTGAAGTGTGGTGTAGCTGCTTCAGTTAGACTTTGGACCCTGCCTTCAGAGGGGAAAACATTGCATTTAGGGATGACTTCCAACTGCTTCTCATGGAGTCCTAAGGTGGTTTTCTACACCTTAGGGGAAGAAGGAATGCATCAATAGATGAAAAACAACCTGGTTAACCACTAGTATGCACAAGAGTACACTGCAGAGAAGAGCACACTATTTCTTTTTTAGCAAAGAAGAATTCTGCTCTAAGGTTCTGGATATTTCATGCAATTCCTCATCTGTCTGAAAACTGTTTAACACAGGTGTTGCTAAATTATTCCTAGCACACTTCAAACTTTCTGCCAATCATAAAAATGAGTTTTGAAGGTTTATTTCTGGTCAAGTTCTGGGTTAGCCAGATTATAGCATCAGTTATTTAAGAAAAAAAATCATAATCATATTATTCTGATAAATAAAATAATATTTAAATAAAGCAGCATATTAAGCATGTCAGCAATGCTTTGCAGTTGTAATTGGCAATGGCATTTTTTAAAAGATCAGAATTATTGCTTATCAGAAACACCAGGGCCCTCAAGCCGCACATTTCACACTAGTCATTCATGAAAATGCAAACTTTGCAGAATACATCATAAAGAAGATCATGCCCTTTTAAACTTTTGGGATAGAGCAACACACAGGATGAATTCACAAGTACAGCCAAAGCCATGACTGTATTTGTTGCAGCCTCAAGATCATCTGCCCACAGTGAGCACCAGCTTGACAGAACTGATACTGGAGAGAGTGAATTTGAGTGGTCCAGAGCTGAGCCTGTTCAAGAGCTGAAGGTGGTGGTGAAGGTCCCCAAGGCAATCTCCATCCTAATCCCATACCTGACTGGCAGCAAACACCATGGTTGCATGTGTACTATTGTACTTGCCAGGCTTGAACCCTGACATGCAATGATCTCTTCTGTTCTCAGCATGTTTCTCATCCCAGGCTGCAACTCAACATTGCTGATAGGATCATAGAGTATCCTGAATTGGAAGAGCCCCACCAGGATCACTAAGTCAGACTCCTGGCCCTGCACAGAACAGGCTCAAGATGGTCAAGTACAGCCCAAACTCTGTTCCTGATAGGTGTTTTGGGTATCCACAGCTTATTTTCAGGGCTTAGGACATCCCTGGGCTGCATCTGGGACTGGCTGAGGTTGTTGCGATGAACCTTGGATGGTGAGACTGTTCTGAGTGGATGCCTCTCTCTTATCCCACCTTAAGAGCTACCAAACCTCCTGGCTTCAGCTCTTACTGTGGGAGACAAGCATTTAACAACTGTTCTTTCCAAATGAGAGCTTTCTCCTTTCAAACCTTTAAATATCATTGCTGAACTAATCTATCATGATAGTGAATCATACAACATAGTCACTGATGTTAAACTGACAGTTAAAATTGCTTTTTTTTTATGCTTTACACTGCTTATTTTTTGCTTTCCAAAACTTTGTAACATCACCTCTTACATCCTGGGCATGTAACATTGTCACTGTACTTCCACTTTCCCAAATATTACTTGCTGCATAAGGCTAAAGAACATTTCTGTCGTTTGATCGTGGTTTAAGAACAAAAGTCTGTGAAACAGGTTTATGCAACAAGACAGTAGAAGGGCACTTCAAACAATGTGATTATCTGAGAAGAAATTATCTTCCTTACACAGGAGGCAGGTGCTTAGTTATATGTAGTTTATAATTATAGGCTAAGAAATAGGCCTGAAGAGTTCTGTTGTGGATCAGCTGTTAAAGTAATAACCTGTGAGACTGGGCTCCTCGACTGCAATCCTGATTTATCATCAACTTCTAATTTAGTGGTAAGTAAGATCTTTCTGAGCCGAAATACACCATCTTTTAAAGGTGATTTCTGCTGATGTAACTCAATTGATTCTAATGGAGTCACTTTCACTTTACGTCAATGGAAGTGAAATCGGGATATCATTACAGTCTCAGTTAACTCATCTACCAAGTAGATTCAGTTTATCGATCAGAGCTAGGGGACAGTTTAGAGCTGGAATTTTTATTTTATTCTTTAAAAAACCACAGCTTTTTGTAGTTAAAAAGTCAGTAGGAGACATGACAACTATTCTTACGAAAGGACTGTGGCTCAAAAAAGAATGTGGTGGACTCTTGCACTGAAAAAATGCATGATCTTTATAGAATTGTAGAATCATTAAGGTTGGAAAAAGCCTCTGAGTTCATGGAGCCCAGCATTTATTTCGGAAAGCGGGCAAGGAAATGTGACAGGATATCACACCTTTAAAAGTTGTGATTTTTTTAAGCTTTCAGTTCCTTGACAGTAATTTTTGTTTGTTTCTTTCAGCTCACATTTCAAGACATGAAAAAATACTGAAATACCAAATTTTCCTCAAGGCAGTGTTTAAAATATTTTTCACATGACAAGCTAAAAGCAACCAGGAGGGCCAAGTGTGTGCTGGGGTGCATCAGGCACAGCATGGCCAGCTGGACAAGGGAGGGGATTGTCCCCTCTACTCTGAACTGGGGCAGCCTCACCTCGAGGGCTGGGGGCAGTTTTGGGCACCACAGTATAAAAAAGGCATTAGGCCATTAAAGAGCATCAAAAGGAGGGCCACAAGGATGGTGGAGGCTCTGGAGGTGAAGCTGTATGTAATGTGGCTGAGGTCACTTGTTCTGTTCAGCCTGGAGGAGACTGAGGCAAGACCTCATCATGGTTTGAAGCTTCCTCTCAAAGGAAGGACGAGAGACAGGCATTGCTCTCTTCTCTGTGGTGGCCAGTGACAGGACCCAACAGCATGAAGCTGTGTCAGGGAAAGTCTAGGCTGGGTATTAGGAAAGGGTTCTTCACCCAGAGGGTGGTTGGGCACTGGAACAGGCTCCCCAGAGAAGTGGCCACAGCACCAAACCTATCTGAGTTCAAGATGTCTTTGGACAATGCTCTCAGGCACATGGTGAGACTCTTGGGGATGGTGCTGTGCAGGGCCAGGAGCTAGGTTTGATGACCTGGATGAGTCCCTTCCCATGTTATATATTTGGTGATTCTATGATCTGTAGTTCTTATTTGCTTTACAGAGATGTTTGAAGGCTCAAGTTAAGTCTAAAAAAACCCGAAAACTTTGGACCAAAAGAACTTAAAAAGAGTTAAACTTGTATTGTACTACAATTTCCACTAAATACCAGTTACCCACATTCATCCTTTTAGCTTTCTTGTCATCCCATGTGACACGTTTCAAGCATGTTTTTATTCCCTTTAGGCTTCATGCTTTCTTGTGATGGACCAGCTGGCTTCCTTGGAGGAAAAGGCAGTCATGGAATTCTGGATTCATGGAATGGTTTGTTTTGGAAGGGACCTTAAAGATAATTTAGTTTTAACACCCCTGCCATAGACAGGGACACCTCACACTACAGCAGGATGTTCAGAGACCCATCCAACCTGGCCTGGAACACTGCTGGGGATGGGGCAGCCACAGCTTCTCTGGGAAACCTGTGCCAGTGTCTCACCACCCTCACAGTAAATGATTTATTTCTGATACCCAATCTAAACTGTCTCTCAGACACTTTAAAGCCCTTGTCCTGTCACTACACGCCCTTTCAAACCATTCCTCTCCAGTTGTCTTGCTCCATTTGGCTTGTTTG
The DNA here is from genome assembly GCA_013186435.1 of Turdus rufiventris. Lineage (NCBI taxonomy): Eukaryota > Metazoa > Chordata > Aves > Passeriformes > Turdidae > Turdus > Turdus rufiventris. The sequence goes on from PYHW01009633.1 coordinate 608,508, forward strand.
CAGGATCTAAATAAAAACCTGCATTTTTTAAAATTTTTCTGTCTGGAAGGCTTTGTGTTGGTTTTTACATCTTGAGCCCAGCTTCACTTAGAGTTGAAAGCAGTTTGATTTTCTCTCTTAATGTTACAGAAGAAAGGACCAGTTTACATCCCTTGATGCGAGAAGGGGTATTTCATTTGCATTCTTAGTTATAACAAATTGTCACTATGGTACATGAAACCACCATTAATTATAATGATATATATTAAATAAATATATTTACAGGGAAGCACATAAGTGCTTTGTCCCTGTGTTACATATGACAAAGCAAAACCAGACAGACTGTATGCCAGATATTAAGAATATTGAATGACTAATTTTCAGAAAGCCAAGATCAGGTGTCTGCTAAAATTAGCCTTGTTTGGGTTTATTATTATCATCATTATCATAATTGTGATGATAATGACCGGACACCTGCTCAAGCAGCAGTTTAAATTGTATTAGTCAGTGTCTAAATATACATAGAATAAAAAATCAGTCTCTGACTACAGTGCTTTTTGTCTCAGGATGAAATGAGAAACCAAAGTGGGACGTGGACAGAGAGGGAGCTACAGAGGGGTGAGACCCAGAGCCACACAAGGTTTCCAACACGACATCCTCCAGAGCCATCACAGATGTTTTATGAGCTTGCTACTGTATTGAATAGATTTATATTTTATAGGTGGTTATATATGCACATGGAAATATTTATCATACAGTTTCACAGGGGTTTGCAATAAGATCTTTCTGCTCCTGCAAAGCGCCAGGTTAAAAGCACCAAGGTGCCTTTTTGAAGGTATTGCACAGAAGTGCTAAGGGTGGACTTCTCTAGCTGGAAACCAAGAGACTGGCTCTTAGTAGGTGGTAAGTCATGAATATCCTTGAATCTGAAGATTGATGGCTTTGTTTAATGCTGTGCAAGAGCAAATAAAGGAGTGTCTAGAACACAAATGAGATTATCAGAAACAAAAGGAAAAGAGAGAAGTCTAAGGGAAGCAACATCCTCAACAAAACCAGAAGTTACCACGTTTCACTTCACAAGATTAAAAAGAGTCAAATAATAAGTCAAATAATTGAGATGCTGCATGACCACAATAGACACAATTCAAATGATGTGAATGCAGGATTCTGAAAAAGGCATGAGTGGCTTTTGTGGGCACCAGAGTGAGGATAAATCAGTGTATTTGCATGAGGAATACGATGAAACTCTTCCATAAAGACAGCAAGATGAAGGAAACAAGTATCTTCCTTACTCCCAGTGAGGCCACACTTGAAACAATGGTCCAGTTTTGGACCTCCCTAATTTAAGAGAAAAAATAGGAGGGAATGCTGCCGACAGCTGCCAAGATTATAACTAGCCAGGGCAAGTGACTTATGAAGTGAGTTTGAGACAACTGAGCTTGTTTAGTCTGACAAAAGAGACATTCCAAAGCAACTGTGGGTGAAAAACAGGAGTTACTCAGGGTGGATATGGAATCCCAGTCCTTGAAGTTTTTCTGTATTTGTCTAAAGTCACAGCTGACTTATCTAGTGTTGGTGGTGGTCTCAATCTGAGTGGAAAGTTCAACCAATGACCTCCAAAGGTCTTCAACCAGTATTTTTAGGAAGACAGAGCAGAAGTTATTTTGCTGCCAATGGTTCATCTTTCTGAGGAATCTGAGAAAGCTGTCTGACTCAGATAACAACACGTAAGAACAATTCCGATTAAGTGATGAAAATTATGAAGACCACAGGACTGATATTTATTAAAGTTTTCCTGAGCATCACTTTGTCACATAGCATTGATATGTTGAAAGGGTTCATCATTGCTCTGCCACAAAATCCCACAATTGCCTGTCAGATATGGGTGCAGCCAACAGAGAAAGGGCGTGAGCTTTTACGGAAAACAGTACCCACTAAATTGCTAAGAGTTCATTTCCAGTTCTATTAGGATCACCACTTATAAATAAAATATAAAGAGAACATCATATGTATCTCTGCACAAAAAAAAATTAAAATACTGGAGAATTGCAAAATAGCAGTGCATGAAACTACATTGATTCAAAGTGGAAGTTTGGGAGATTTTTTTCATTATAATAGGCAATTAAGTTGATTCTTTATATTTTGAGTTTTAAAACGTGATTGAACATCTTTATGGGACATACTAAGGAGATAGTCATATGTTTACAAGGGAAAATGGACAAGAGGGGCATGCAGGAGGACAATTTTTGGGTTATTATGTTTCCTTTAGGGCTCATGTTTGTGCAGAATTATTAGGGATATGTCTAATAAAACACACAGCATCAGTCAGACATGCAGACCAACTCAATATCTGGTTCCTAGCTTAGAAGTTTGTTCCACACAGTGACAAACAATACATGAAGAAAATGAAATAATGGAGCACAGAACTTGAAAATGAAACCTCAAAAATGTGAGAATAATCCTCTGACACAAAACTGAGGTTTGACTTTCTGCATTACCCAAGGAGCATGATGGCCTCTCAGAGGTGTCTTTCCCCAGAGGCACAAGGTTTCAATTTGCACCCGGCTCCCAGAAACTATTCAGTGAATTACCACAAAGTTACTAAATCCTCCAGGGCTCAACCAGGTCCCAGTTTAACTCCCACTGAGCACAGGCAGAAAGAAAGTGATAATTAAAAGAGAATGTGGAAAAGGAATGGTCATCTATTTGAGATGTTGCCTAATGTTAGAAAAAGAGGTGTGTTAATGTCCAAAAAACATATGAAACAATACCAGTTATAACGATGGTTTTCAGCAGAAGGTACTCTTAAAGGGCATCTCTCATCCAGAATTGAATCACATAATTTACTTCTAATGCCAATTGGCAATGTTAATTAGCACAGTCCTTAAAAATCTGTTCCTTGAAGAAGCTCTTCAGATGATGTAACATGCCAATGTGATCTTACTTCTTCATGCTGCAGATTTTTAAAACAACTACCCTCTGTTCAGTTCTGGCATTGACAGGAAGAACTGGATTGCCAGGAAGAGCTGGGACACCAGCTCCTGTAAGGGCCATCTCGCTGTCATGGTTAATCAAGAACTGTTAAGAGGAGCAGCCTTTTGAAATAAGAATAACAACAACAACAGCAATAATAACCATGCTGGTGGTGATTAGAGATGTACTAAACTACAGAAAAAAAGAGTTCAAACAATGAAATATGCCAAGTTAAACCCAGCAATACTGCATAACAGTCAACTACTCCAAGTCTACAAGTGCTCAGATACTTGTAGTATTCAGGTACAGAAGTAGCTGCAAAAATCAACTATGGTAGGTTTAGTTGCTAAAATCTTTTATTTCCCTTAAGACAGACACAGGTGCAAAGAAGAGTGACACAGATAGAGAATATGTTTTATGAGAAAGGATTAAAACAGTTTATTCTTTTAACAAGATGAAGTTGTATATAGGATATGATTGCAACATATAGAAAATATCTTTTTCCCTTCTTCCTCTTTACAATTATGTAGGGAAGATACAGATAAACTGGTCATCAACATCACTGGAGTGGCTACTACTCAGATATGTGTTAGTTCAGGGGCAGGGTGACAAAATAGCTCTCCAAGAAAAAGACTAAGGGAAGGAGAGAGACTAGCAAGGAACTGAGATCTCTAGGACTGAACATACTGCAAAACCCAAGGCAGATTTGGGACGGAACTTGACCACTGTGACTGGAAATCCATTTCTGCATTCTGCCAAAATATTTTTAAAACCTGAGATCTCTGGAAAAGGCATCAGCTTTTCTGTCCTGAAATAATGTGGTTGATTTAAAACAGAGAGAGGATCTAGTTTTAAACATAACACTAGAATGTAGTGAACAGATTATGGGGACCTGCAGAAATTGCACAGCCTTAGATTTTCAGTATTATGTTCTGTGCTGTGGTTGGCTGTTGAATGGCCTCACTGGTCTTCCTTCCAATCCAGTGCTGTACCAAAGTGGCTTCCTAACTCTTCATAAGGTCTTGTGGTAGTGAAGGGTCTGGAGCACAAGTCTGATGAGGAGGAGCTGAGGGAGTTGGGGGTGTTTAGCCTGGAGAAAAGGAGGCTCAGGGCAGACCTTATTGCTTTCTGTAACTACCTGAAAGGAAGTTGGAGCCAGGTGGGGGGCTGGTCTCTTCTCACAAATAAGTGATAGAACAAGAGGAAATGGCCTCAAGCTCTGTCAGGGAAAGTTTAGACTGAATATTGGGAAAATTTTCTACAGCAAAAGGATTGTCTGACATTGGAAGAGAATGAGTGGTTGAGTCACCCTCACTGGAAGTATTTAAAAGATATGCAGATTTGGCACCTGGGGACATGGTTTAATGGTGAGCTTGGAAGTGTTTGGTTTACAGTTGGATTCAAAGTTCTTACAGGTCTTTTCTAGTCTAATTTTTTTTTTAACAAGTGTCAGTTCTTATTATTACTGAACTTTCTTAGTGCTTTCCCTTTGCTCTCTTTTACTTCTGCCATCTTTTTCTAATTTTTAAAATGATATCCAGAACCTCACACTTCCAGGACTTGTTTTTCAGATAACTTCATATAGTAATGCTTAAAGCCTGGAAGCTCTTCAGATATCACCAGCTGAGATTTCTCTTGGCATTATAACATTCCTGGCTGGCATACAGTCAATGAACCCTGCTAATATGCCATCAATCCTGACTGGCCCTGGAGAAAGGAGAGTGCCGGGACTTGGCCAGAGTACGACTGCGTTTGGCTTATTCCCAACTGGAGTTGTTTAAAACAGTCCCCAGGCTGCTTTAACACATGCCAAAGACAGCTCAAAAATCAGTGAACTGACTCCCTGAGCCACCCCATTTCCTGCATCTTCTGTGCCCAATGGTCTCTGGGCACACCAGGCAACAGGGGCCAGGCATGTCCTCTGATCCACTGCCACTGACAAACTTGAGTGTGATCAAAGCTCCCCAGCACATCTATCGCTCTGACTGTGAGCATTGTTGCACACAGGAAGAGATGAGCTCTACAGAAACAGTGAGAGAAACTGAGGTGAAACTTTCAGATGTGTAAAGCACCAGTTACACATTATGATGCTTTAGAACACTGTGAAAAAAATCCTGAACTCTGTGCACTGCTGCATGTGTGTTTACGAGGCACAATCTCCCCTTTCTGCATGTGTTTTAATTGTCACACAGTAATAAGCCAGTAGTCGCTTTTCTTGCCATAAAGCAGAGGTGTTTGCATTTGCAGAAATTTAGTCCATTACCGCACATAAATTCCTTTTTTTTTCTTCAAATATGAGTTACTTTAAAATCAATAGACAAATTCAGTATGTGAAAGCTTTTACATGTTGCCTCGGCTTTGTGGAGATAGTTAAAAAAGGTGCAAAACAATTCTAAAAGCTGCTGTTACTGTCTGTGCTTTCCACTCCCTGTGCCCTCTGGATGTAAATAATGGCATAAGGCAATAAGTTGTCTTGGCTGAGGCTTGGCAACAAAATATATTCACAAGTCCTCATTCTCCTCCACTAAACTCATCTGATTTATTCCTTGAATCTGCTGAAATCGATATGAAAACACTATGTTTTAAATGGAAAAAGTTCTTTGTTCAGACACTGAGCCATCACCATGACAGTGTCCATTTTCCATGCTCAGCTGAATCAGTACATGCCTGCCTGCCAGCTCCACCGACTTAGCACGGGCAGGGAACGTGCACTCAGCTTTGTTGGGAATGTTTATTCTGAACATCATTGCAGGGGTTTTTTCTTGGGCCAAAGAACGCAGGAGGGCTTGTTTGTCCTGAAATCCAACCTGTCACTCTGAACTCAGGGATTAACCTTATTTTGCTAGTGGGTTTTGGCAGCTGTAGCTGGTAATTTGGTAATTCTGTAACTTTAACTTTTGTGATTTTGGTATGCGTTTTGTTGTTGTTGTTTGTTTGTTTTTCAGTTATTTGGATTTCCCCCCTCCCCCTTTTTTTTTTTTTTTAATTTAAAATAAAACCACAACAGTATCTGTCTTGTTACTATAACTCAGCTCTTATCTTATGAAAAAATCTATTTAAAGATAGCACCATGGTGTGCTAAGTAATACTGCTGGACATGTTGAAAGATATCTGCTGCTGGGATATGTGCTCTGTGCTCTGCTGATCCAGGGACCATAAACCCTTCAAGAAAGGGACATTGTCTTGTCCTATTCAGTTTTGCAGATTCTGTAAACACCCATCATGTTAGGTATAAAAACTTATTTTGAGTAAATGCTGGCTTTCAGGCAAATACAGAAGCTATTAGACAAATTCAATGGCTTTAGGCAACAGCTTAGATTAATGTAGTCTGGTGGAGGGTATCCCTGTGTCTGGCAGAAAGGCTGGAAATACATGATCTTTAAGATTCCTTCCAATTTAAATTCATTCTGTGATTCTATGAATCTATGAAATACCATATTAAATTCAAATATTTAAATATAAATTCAAATAATTAGGCTTGTAGAAGCAATATATATACTTCTACCAGGCTAATTACCACTAAAATACCAATTTCCGTAAATAAGAAATTCATTGAAACTGCAATAGTCTTTTTTAAAACCATTTTTAAAATGTTTATCAAAATATCTTCAATTGCATGTTTCTTCCTTTATTAAGGATATGTCTCTTTCTATTAACCTTCCTTTGTCATTTCACTCTCTCACCTGTAAGAAACACTCTTAAAATCTGACCACAGTTTACTTCTGAATCCTGGCATACACCATTTGTTCTGCACACATTTTCAACACAAATACACAATGAATACTCTTACATAATAGGGCTTTCCAGAGGGACAAATAAGGTAAGGGACAAGAGTTTAAAGCCTGTTAGGCAAACACATGGGCATTTGTTTGTTAATGGCCTAAGCTCTAATACAGTGTTGGCACAGCATAGTGTGTTTACATACCACAATATCCACAAAAGGATTAAAAATAATTTTACAACAAATTGTCACCTAAAATGGAAGAATGTCAACATCTGGGGGTAAGTGCATAACTTAAGAGCCAATTACTGAATAAAATAATGAAAATAAATGTTGACGGAAGACTCTTCCTTTTGTTTACAATGAGTGAGTAGGACCAAATAAACTTCTAAGCCAAAGCATCAGCCATCTGGTGAGACTTGACAAGCCTCCCAGTGACCTGATCCTCTGGTCCTGAAAAGTTTAAAGCAAGCAGCAGAGGTCTTGTTAGGTGCCATCTATTTGCTGTGACAAACAACTCAGATTGTGAAAGACACAACTGGCAATTTGAGATTAGTCTGAAATGCTTCTTGAACTGGCTGTTCTTCTGCATATATGGGAGAACTCATTGTGACCTTTCAGTAATCTAAGGTGGGGGGGTTACAAAAAGATTGAGAGTGATTTTTGCATGAAAAGATAGTGATAAATACAAGGAGGAAGGGGTTTGAACTACAAGAGGGGAGAGTTAAGCTAGATGTTAGGAGGTAGTTTTTTATTCAGAGGGTAAGGAACAGGTTGCCCAGAGAAGCTGTGGATGTCACATCCCTGGGAGTGTTCAAGGCCAGGTTGGATGGGGATTTGAGCAACCTGATCTAGTGGGTGTCGTTTCTGTGCGTGGCAGTGGGGTTAAACCTAGATGATCTCTAAGATCCCTTTCAATCCAAACCATTCTATGAAAATAATACTGTCCCTTTGTTAACTGTGCTGAAATTCCTCATGTTGTTATCTGGGGAGAGGAGCCACTAGTCAGGACAAGCCTGGCTGTATGCAGACCTTATCAAGCACAGTCAAAAAAAAGGCAGGATCCACAGCGTGAGCAAGAGGAATAATTATGAAATCATACATAAATATATCAGTTTTGGTACAAAGGAATTTCTGCTCTGGGTCAGACCAGTGGCTCATTATATCCAGAATGCAGTCTCTGGAAATCTCAGACACATGCTGCTTTGAAAACAATATCAGAATTCTGTGACTGTAAAACTCCCTTTATTCTAACAGCTAATGCTTAAATTACACCCTAAAGCAGAAGTTTTGTATCCAAAATAAAGGGAGATGTACACACAGATCAGTCTTGTCCCAGTACTCTTTTAGATGGTGGGTAAGGCATGCCCCCTACCCAGGAAGCCCAGCTTTATCCTCATTCTCAAAGCTATTTCTCTCACAATGTGTTTCACAGGCTGCATATCCTTGTACCACATTTTCTTTGCCTACTTTTTATTTCTGAGTTTTTGTCTTTATTTCCTTTTTATGTGCTAAGATATTTTGCAATGTGTTTTACCTTCCCGTGCCATTTCTTATTTTATACTTGCAGCATATATTGCAGATCTCTGAAAACATATCCTACCAAGCCTTGCTCTTTCATGAGTCTTACAGTTTTTCAATCTGAGTCGAAAAGTTAAAATTTGCTTAGACTGTGCTTTTAAATAACAAGCCAGGTGAGATGAGTGAAATCTTCCATGTGGCACAGGAAAGAATATGAAGTAATCTCTTAAAAATAATTAAGCATCTCCATTCAGTGTGGCTGTGCTTCTTTTCAAAGAAAATTACTACAGAGAAACATAAGATTGCAGGAGTCAGTCACACAGTCTAAGTCTGGTGTTTGATGGATTATCTGTTACACTTATTTGAATAAATTAAAAAAAAAAAGTTATATTTAACCAAACCCTTCCAAATCCACTTCTACTTGAACTAGAGAAGAGGAAGACATAGCAACCAAAATCTGAACCTCTTGTTTTTCAGCAGTCATGAAATCAGAGGACGTGTGGGCAGAAACCAATTGACAGGGAACATAAAACATGGAAAGACTGAGACAATTTTGCAGAGCCACTGTTGTGCACAGGAATATCTTTCATGGTCAAGCACAGACTGCACAATCAGTGGTGCCTGGAGTGCCAAGGGCAGGCATATGCACAAGACATGGGAATGCTGTACTGGGAAAAATAAAGGCAGTTTCAAATGGAATCTTAAGGGAAATGGAAAGAATCAGAAAACTCAAATATGTACCATTTTATTCACCAGGATCTTTCCAAATATCTAAATAAATTTGTTGATAAATACATAAATAAATATGATGCACAGAAGGAAGCTGGACAAGCAGGCTTTCTGCTTCCACTCTTTTACCACTCACAGCCTTGTGTGTGAGCAGACCAGTAGCTGAAAGTTTGGGCACAGATAAGGTTCATTTTATAAGAAGAAAAGCACTTCTGTTTCAAAAGCAGTGTAAAGGCAATTTACCAGGAATAAATTCCTGGGGGAAGGCCAAAGCTGTCTTGGTTTCCAATAGTGCATTTGGGGTTTAGCTTGTGGCTCCTAAGATGAATTTTTTTGGCAACTGGCAGGCTCCAAAGCTTTTGGTGCTGGCTTATGGTCTGAGTAGCATCCCTCAGTGTGCTTCCTGAACTCCCTGCTGGATGTTGGTTATCACCCCTCAGTTCCTACAATGAAGCTTTGGTGTGGTAGTCTCTGGGATCCTCCCTGTATCTCTGTCACTTTTCACCTCCACAATGAAAATGCTTGGGGCTCACCATTGCTACAAAACCAGGGTGCAAGGAAAGCCTCAATTGCTTGCATTTTGAGGAGAAACAAAGGTAAAATAGGTGCTAAAAATACATGCATTATCAGATCACAGGAACTGCTATTTGGATTGCTGCAATGAAGCTTAAGAGTCATAGCAATGCAACATCAGCTGCCTCAGAATCAGGGTTTGTTAGTTAACTACCAAAAGTCTGGACATAATGAACACAAGTGACTTTTAGACCAGAAATGTCAGTTCTTTCTCCAGCCAGCTGTCAGATCACCCAGGAAGGTTGAACAGTTGTAACACCAGTAACACACACTTCAGATCAGATGCATCACCATCCAAAACTAAGAATAACAACGTGTTCTCTAGATCAGGTATATTTTCACATCCAAATAATAGTCACCTGTATTTCATGTAACACTCATTGCAATATTCAGTTTACTGAATTTTAATGTCCTTCCTTCATTGCACTTTTCCTATGACTAAGTCCTAATTTCCTGCCTGAATGTCTGTGGTTTGGTACTTCATTTCTATAGATTTCCTGCCAGCTTTCTTTTTTCGTTTTGTGTGATATTAAATTGATGAGGTCTCCCATGTTTTAGTCACTATCTGCAAGCCAGGAACATCAAAAACTCCACAATTCTTTGCAATGTAACCGAATCATGAATGCAGAACAATGCAATAGGACAAAGAAAATCCATTTTAAACTAAAAGAAAGGGATTTAGAGTAGACATTAGGAAAAAGGTCTTTACTCAGAGCATGGTGAGGCACTAGAACTGGTTGCCCAGAGAATCTGGATGCCACATCCCTGGAAGTGTTCAAAGACAAAGTCTTTGAGCAACCCGGTCTAGTGGAAGATGTCTCAGTCCATGGTAGGGGGGTTGAAACTTGAGGATTTTTAAGTTCTCTTCCAACCCAAAGCATTCTATGATTCTATGAGATATTTTCAAGTGAAAGAAAGAAAGAAGTAAAAGTGTCCTTATTTCTTTAGAAGACCCTGGGCCACCCTATCCAAACAGGATTACCTTTTCAAAGCTCATAAGGAGAGGAAAGAGAAAGTTCTTAAGGATGTTCCAAGATTCAGGCAGTTCCATTGAGGCTCTGAGGTTCGTGCTCTTTCTAAAGGGTTGCTCAAGGCCTCTGCATGAATTGTCCCTGCCTGCTGCTGACTGTGTCACCAGATGATTAAATCACTTCGCTGAATCAGTTGTCTGGGCAGTTCTATAGATGCAGCTGTCAACCCCAATACAGGAAAGGTAACAGCACTCTGTCTCTTAAGCCAAATATAAAGTATGTGCTCTGGGCTCCGAAGTGCTGAAATGCACAGGCTGACACCATACTGCAGATACTCCTCGATGGCTGAAGAGCTCATTCCTGTGGTCAGAGTGCTTGGCTGAGGCTTTATGAGCAAGCAATAGGTGGCATGAGGGCATCCTCAGTAGAAAACTCACATCATCTATCTCCTCTGACCACGTGTTCATGTTTTTCTCCATAAAGGAAAGCATGATCAAGTTGCAGAGAGTCCTTTGCTATACTGTTCTTTGGGCCAGGTGTCAGGGGATGCACAAGTGAGCTCTATTTCTGTTGCTCCTGTTTAGACATCCATACCAGAATCTTTTTCATACCACTGCCATATTCGTGCAGACCACTCAGCTAAAGATTATTCTACTTTAAATTGAGACAGAAGAGTGTTTTAGCAGTTAGGGACAGTAGGCAGCTTCCAGGTAGTTATTGTAAGTTGTTTCTCCCTGCTCGGTCAGATCTCACAGCAGTGATCTATATTCAGTCTCAGATGTTGCCTGGCTGTCCAGGAATAATGCAGTTTTTTTCCTGAAATTCTATCACTACTGCTCATTCAGCTGCATAATCCTCTCCTGTTTTGCCTTGTTCTCAGAACCAGCAAGCAAAAACCTGCACGTGGTTCCAGACTAAGTATTTTTCAAGTATTATCAGAATATTTCCTTTGGTAGATTGCAAGCATGGGGAAGGGAGGCAAGAGATTTGCAAATGCTGTGTAACACAGTATCTTAGGTGTAAACCCAGTGCTAGTGCTGTAGCACTGCTCCTGACTGCTGCTTGTGGCAGGGAAGGTCCATATAATTACAACAATTGAAAAAAAAAAAGAAATTCCTATACATTTATAAATATTCTGCATTATGTCCGTATTTATAGATATTATACATTGTATCAATATATTAAAATATAGACAAAATAATATGTTGAGAGGTGTATAGCAAGCTAAGGAAATTTAAAGAGAAATAACTTCCTGATGTTAGGAAAATTTGGTAAAGACTTTATCCCATCATCTGAGCACTGGTGGAAACCAAGGCATATAAAGTAAACCTGGAGCCTTCTGGGATGGAAAGAAGGTACCCATAGGGCATCCAATATTGCTCTTGATGAAATGTCTCAAAAGACACAGGAATAACCCTTTTTTTTTTTTCTCTCCCTTTCACCTGTTGAAATAACTTGTAAGAAACATCAGCATGTTGTTACCTTGGTGACCACTGAGCAGTGGTCAGCTTCTTCCTCTGTCGCTGTTTGATATCATAAGAATGTTTTTGCCCATTTTTATCATTTTTAATAGTCTATTAGCAATAAAATAGGTTATCCCTATTCCACAGGGTCAATACATGTGAGAGTCAATGGACTCCATTATCTGTGTGACAACATATCCAGAGCAACACCAATAATCATCTTTCTAAAACAAGACATTAAGGTCAATGTAATCCACAAAAAGCTCTTCACCATTCACTACTTCCCAAGACATGTGCTGTCAAGATTTGCCTTCATGTGCATCCATTTTAAACTTTCTCCCATGAAAAACCCCTACTGGGTATAGATGCAAATGGTGCCTTTGCACCATATTACAGGTAACCTTAATCCTTAGCAACACACCTTGTCTCTCTCATGGAGAGGTCAAAACAGGTACACAACTGCTTGTTTCCATCTTCCTCTGAAAATGCCGACCTAAGAATTATCCTGAAGCAAACCTAAAGGACAGTGTCACTGTCAGGTATTTTGGAAGTTATCTATAGTACAAGGACCTTTCCTCGCAGCTCTGTGTCAATATCTCATGCCCTCGATTCTAAATTTTATCCAAAAGATAAGGAAGTCCTTCCCAGATTAGAGAAATACAAGCCACATACAGTAATTTCATGATTATAATCTGCGCCGAGTATAAGCCGCACTTCCGGGTGTCAGCAACTTTTCATTCTTTGTCCATATATAAGCCGCACCTGATTATAAACCGCACATTACAATACAGAGTGGGATAAAAGGTATCTATTCTATCACCATCTGTTGAGGGT
>PYHW01009633.1:621537-646910 GCA_013186435.1 Turdus rufiventris
AAACTGCACCTTCTACAGGAGCACTGCTTCAACTGAATCACATCTGTCACTACAAAAGGACTGCAGCCACCATTTAATGGGACTGCTATCAACACCCTGCCTGACGGGGTGTCAGATTGTACTCTGACTTTGTCAGGGTTTGGGATTTATTCCTTTGTAGTACTGTATTTCTATTTTAATTTCCCTAGAAAAGAACTGTTATTCCTAATTCCCATATCTTTGCCTGAAAGCCGTTGGATTTCAAAATTATAATAATTTGGAGGGAGGGGGTTTACATTCTCCATTTCAAAGAGAAGCTCCTGCCTTTCTCAGCAGACACCTGTCCTCCAAAAGAAAACAGCAACTTTTCGTTCTTTGTCCATATATAAGCCGCACTCTGGGTTTGGACCAAAATTTTCGTCAAAATGGTCGGCTTATAATCGTGAAATTACTGTATTATGCTGAATAAGATGATACATGATCCTGAATTTTTGGGATCAATTGAATTCCTGTCTCTTATAACTTCTATCATTCTCCTAACTGTTTTCTGTAAGTTTGTGCACTGTTTTTTTCTTTTCCACTCCAGTCATCTTCCCTCCCTTTCAAGATGCAGAGGTGACCGCTAAGATTTAGAGTTTTGTGGGTTTATGACTTGCTGGTATGGGGGAAGTCCTACAGAAGCAAATTTCCCAAAAAGGCCCAAACATGGGCCTAATTTTGTATTTCAATTGGAAATTGGTCACTGCTTTATGAAGCGTCTCATTAGTCATACCATGTAAATCACTTTTTTCCCTACTTCCCCAGTACCCAGTTAACACAGCTGAAACAAACACAGAGCTCCTTCATAGCATCTGTTCACCTCTTCATATGTTCAATCCTTGTTTTCCTGGTCACTCCTACTTTGTAAACAAACAGACATTTGTCCTCTACAAATACCCCTCTAGGAAGTTCTTCCTCTTAGCACAAATATCCACAGAGGTGGAAAAGAAGAGCTGGCTCCTTCTCTTTCCTCTTGGCTCTAACTACACATGATATCTCTTACCTCTGGTAAAGTCAAGAATGAAGACCATAGAATCGAAGAATAATGGAATCAAAGAATCATAAATCATTAAGATTGGAAAAAGATTTCCAAGATTATTGAGTCTGTCCATTAACCCAGTGCCCCAGTGTGGACCAATAAACTGTGTCCTCAGGTGTCACATCCACACATCTTCCAGGTATGGCAATTGCACCACTTCCCTGGGCAGCCTATTCCAATGAGTGAAAACCCTTTCAGTGAAGAAATTTTCCTAATATCTAGTCTAAACTTCCCTGGCCCAACATGAGGCCATTTGGGGGAACACATTGAAGAACATGTTTTGAGCCTATCTCAGAGGATGTAACTTGTAAAAAGGCTCCTCCAATTACTGCTGTCTGTGAGCTGGACATAGAGGCACAGCAAGGATACCCATGAAAAGGTTAGGCTTATGGCTGTACTCAATGATTTTCAGGTCTGTTCCAACCTAAATGTCTCTATGCTTCTATAAATCAGAAGAAACCTTCAGTCTGGTAACAGTACAAATGCTTTACATTGTTAACCACTGTATTGCACAAAAAAACCCCAACGGCAAAGCAGGCCTTTCAGCTCCCTGTGTTTAATAAATGTGAAGAAAAAAAATAGAAGAAAAATAGAAAAAAAAAAAAAAAGGGGGGGAAATGCACAAATCTTTTTGGTGTAAATACCAATAACAAGATTAGCAATGACATCATTCGTATCTAGGATCATCCACTAGGTTAGACACAACATTTTGGGAAGTGGAAGCAAACATATTCTTGTAAATTAGCCAGCAGTGGGTGCCCACACAATCTCATGAATTCAATGGAAACATATTACAAATGTTCTGAAAGAGGTTAATTAAACATTTTATACAAGGATTATAGACTTCACACAAAACACATACCAAGCTTTGAACGTACACAGAGCTTCACGGAAATCAGACTTAATTTACTATAGGTTTTGTTTCTTTGCCAGACAAAAAAAGCTGAAATGTTCAAGTCAAATGCAGCCTGTTTATAAGCAATAAAGATAATTACATGTAGTGAATGTAGCCATCCATATTCCAGTGAGAGGGAATCAACCACACAGAATATGCAATGAAAAAAATCCATTATGGTTTCAACTCACAGTCCCCTAAATCTAAAACAAAAAAATTATGTCCTAGGACACACATTCTGATTGCACATTGTGGGGTTCTGAAATGAAGTACTGCAAGTGTCAAATTAGGTAAAAACAGGAAAGGGGAAATTTTGCTCCATTTAAAGAGGCACGTGAGCTGCTGATAGTAAGAATCATAAAACAGAGTTGGATAAGAAGGGACTTGTATGACCCAAACTAATGACCTCACAGTTTGTATCAACAACTCTATGGCAATGTAAGCTATAATCAGTTATTTTAATCCCTCAATATTAATTATAAAAACTGTTGACAAAAGAAAGTGGTAATGCATTCTGCATTTTTTCATGTTGAGATTAAATGTTCAAATAATTAACCATGCCATGCTCTGGTCAATTATATACACCAGGGCAAGGCAGAGGGAAGACTTAGCACTTGTTCATGTCATGAGCAAAACTCATTAAGCCAGAAGGTTTGGTACTGTTTCTTTACACTAATTTGGCTTGATCTGCTGTGGTGACACTGTTCTGTTATGTAAATTATGCACGGCATAATAAACTGTGTACATTTTTAATAAGGTTGCATACACTTTTCCAAATGGGGCTTTGAGTCACTTGAAGGTTTAGGAAGCAATTTTTAAAAATAATGGGGGGGGGGTGTTTAGGAAATACCCAGCCTGTAAGACTTAAAGGTTTTTTGCACAATATTGTTGCCCTACTATATACTTAATGGGTTCTATAATTCTATCTATATGGGAGACAAGAAAGACAGAAAACTGCCAGCTTGCACATGCATACCATGAAAGAAACTCACTAAAAGGAAGATAATTAAGCCTATTATAGATACATCCAAAGAATTTTTTTCTTTCTGGATCCTTCCAATAATAAAGAAAATAAATAAAAATTAATAAAAATTCTCGAAAAAAGGGTGACCATACTTACTGAATGTTTCCAGGTAGATGCTTTCTGGCACCAATAATTTATTTTTTTTTTCACTGAAAGAGTGGTTAAGCTTTAGAACAGGCTCCCTAGGGAATTGATGGAGTCACCATCCCTGAAAATGTTAAAAAAAAAAAAGTAGACATGGCACTTTTTGATATGCTTTAAATGGGCATGATGGCATTTGGCCAAAGGCTAGACTTCATGATCTTGGAGCTCTTTTCCAAACTTAATGGTTCTATAATTCATTCACTCAAGATTATTTTCTTGTTTGCTGCTTTATAGAAACTATACACAATAGTTCAGATTTTGTCAGCTTAAGGAAAGTACTTAACCATTTTTACTCAGGAAATTCCCTGTGGACTTGTCTAAAATGTTATTTTTGCTGTGTGTAAACTCAATTGTTGTATTTTTATCTATTGTTTGCCCAAGGAATTCAAGAAGACTTTATACTTTTCTTAATTAAGCCTCACAGTGAGTGCTCTTTGGTGAGCAGGCAGATGTTTTCTGAGAAGTTTTGTGCATGGGGACCCCAAAGCAGAAGAAAATATTTTGGACAAGCTCTCTGTGGCACTGATAAGATCGGAATCAGGTCTGACCTGACCACTGACCACTTATACTGTGTCTCTAAAGTACAGCAAACTTTTTTCACTACTTCATGTCTGGAGAATCCTGACATAGCAAAGCTGGAGAAAACCACTGGGGTTCCCAGGCCACTTCTTGCAAAGCCTGTGTTTTAATTAACATTTAGCTAAGGGAACTCATGCAAGTATTTTTATGGGCATAACTGAAATCCTCCTGCTTGATGACTGACGATATTGCATCCCTCTTCAGCAGATGGATTAAATGGGAGGTATATTGGGATTCAAGTTATGATCTTGGCTTCAGAATGTTAACTATTTCATACATCATACAAAACTGATACTATTTCACTTCCCACTGTCTTTATTACTGAAAGCAATAGATGGATATGCTGATGAATAGGTGGATATGCAGCTGTGACTGCTTGAACAATGGAATCCACAACTTTCCTTGTCAGGCCTGTTCCAGTGCTTCACCACACTCACAGTAAATGTTTTCTTCCTAATATCCAATTTAATTCTACCACCTTTCACCTTAAAGCCATACAAATAATTGCAATAGAAATGTGATTACCCCAGGCAGAAGCTGTTTCTAGACTGGAAAATTCTCTTTGCCATATAAATTGGGCTGCTGACCCCAGCATCTAAGATCCTGGAAAACTTCCCTGGTTTCTCTGCTCTAAACCCAGCTCCTCAACATGGCATTAATAAATGTAGATTTCTTCTCTACTTAGATGTTCACAGTAGTCCCTTTAAATCTACTCAGCTATAAACTTGTACCTGTGCCAAAACCTCCTGCTTAAGGAGATGTAAAATTACACAATTAAAATGATGTAATTGAATTAAATATATGGATGAATTAAATTTAATACATAGGAAGACTTCTTAGTGGCAAGAGTTGACTTCAAAGGAGTTGAACGTCGGTGCAGAGTTTGAGGCACTGGAGAACTGATTCCTCAGGTAGAGGAAAATGGAAGAGGGCAAAATAAAGTCATGTTTAATTAGCTCACAGAGTCACATGGGAAGCAGCCATATGGGTCTGTGCAGCTACAACTCCTTGAAGAGAATTAATTGCTTTGACCTGATGCTGATTACAGCTGGTAGAGAAGGTAGGATAAGTCTTACATTTGGAGAAGCAACTTAAGGGAAGAAAATGCCAAACCTTGAAAAATGGAGTGACCACAGGAGTCCTGGGGCAGAGAATGACTTGAAAAGCAACCCATCTTTAAATGTTTAATACAAAACACCTCTAATAATTCAGTAATTAGGTTGGATGGTGACACAGACTGTGTTCCCCTACCTCAGATATCTAACCTAACTTCAGCCACAGCATCCCAATCCAGAATGGTGCTACAACTGCTGTGTCATTGAGGACTTAGAAATATGCAAGTCTATACAAACTTCTCACTAAAATAAATCTTCACGCAGCTTTGTAACTCTTGATTTGCTTAGAAAAGTGCCTGCTGCCTCAGTAATGAAGACTGCCTCAATCTTATGTAGGGAAGTTTAGTTTGTGGTACTATTAGTCCCAGCTTTGCCCAAGGTCAGCCCTTCCTGGCCAGACTGAAACTTATGTAAATTGAGAGGGTAGGAAATTCAGACACTATTCCCTCTACCAGACAGGCCAGAAATAATTTTCTCATTAGATTTACTTCTTCTCACTTACTGGACTCATTCTACTGCTGTATCCAGCTAAATCAGGAGTGGATGATACATTGATTGAAACAAAATTATTGTTTAAAATTGGAATCAAAACACTGATGAATTCACTACTGCATCAGGGTATCAGAAACTAGCTTAGTGATATCATTCAGAAACTATATAAGAAGTTATTTTAAGGAAGGAAGGACTCCTCATAAGAATTTCAATTAAAATCTTAAGCCTATTAGGAGTTGATCAAGTTGAAAGAGCAATTATTGAATTTTTTATGGCTGTTTTTTACCAGGTGCCTGTTTGGGTTTTTTTTTCCCAGTGGATGAATCCTACCATAAAAGGGCAGATTTACATCATATATTGCAAGAACACATCTGATGAGAGAAAAATCTGTTATTGAAGAGCTTAACATTAGCATATACTTTTTTGCATATTTAAGGCTCAAACTAATCTTAAACACAGCCTGTTCCTTGTGGCTAGTTTGCTGGATTCTAATGCAATTTCTTGAAGGGGTGGTTTATACCACAACTGATAGACCCCAGCCTTTCTATTGTGTTAAAAGACTGCGTAAAACTGCTTTTCAGGCTTGATTCTTCCTTGATTTCAGCTTGGTTTGTGGTTTTCAGGTGGGTATACTACACTGTAAAATTTTTGAACAAATTCCCACTGTGTATATGTTCTATCACAGGCTCTAAAAAAACCAAAAATACTGAACATGCCTACTTTTATCCTTGATGCAAACATTTCCAGCAAGCACCAGCAAACATTAGATTTCTAAGATTTGAGTTCCATTTCTATAATTCTCACATCTGCTCTTCTTTCATCCCCATCTTCTTTTGGAAAACAATCCTGAGCTGTTTACATGGAAGAAATATTTGAAAATATTGCAAGCCTCATAGTGAAAATATAAAGTATGTTGAAGGTCATGTTGTAGGTCATGTTGAAGGTCATGAAACTATAACAGGTAAGAATAGCCAGCATGTAAAATAAGAAAGGTTATGGGTCTGTGGACAAAACTTTGTGGAATCAGATAAAGCAGACTTCAACAGGCAAAGGCCTGATGTGGTCACTAGTGGTGTTGGGAGACAAAGAAATAGAATAGAAACTTCCTGGCACATCTGGGAGAGGAATGGGATATCTATTATTGGGATACTTAGAGCATGTTGAGACAGGACAAGGAGAAAATGGCTTTGAACTGAAAGATGATAGATTTAGATTAGGCAGTAAGAAATCCCATACTGTGATGGTAGAAAGCACTGGCACAGGCTGCCAGAGAAGCTGTGGATATCCCATGCTTGGATGTTCAAGATCAGTTTGGATGGACCTCTGAGCAACCTCATCTGGTGGAAAGTGTCCCTGCCCATGGCAGGGCGATTGGAACTGGATGATCATTAAGGTCCCTTCCAACCACAGCCATTCTATGATTCCATGGTTCTATGATTCTGTGATACTTGTCCTTGCCCCTTCTTAGAGGCCAGTTTGGTGCTTGTCAAACCACTGCAGTCACTGCAGCTACTGAAAGGAAGTGGGAGCTGCTGGAATGAAGGACCTGACTTCTTCAGGTCCTTGGCAATGCTAAGTTTGCAATGTCGCAATAAACAAATTGTGTAAGAGCTATCAATGCAGCTCAATGTACCTACTAGAGGAGGACTTGGGTTTGCAGCCTGTGTTAGTAAATCATCATTGTGGCTCATCTTGTTAGACTAATGTGTATTCCTGTTGTCATTCTGCTGTTTAATTATATGATCTTTGTTGAAATACCACATGTAAATTAGGAAGTCCTATAGGAAGTCCTTTCAATATTGTATATTAACAGGACCATAGAGGACAAAGATAACTGCAAAATGATAAGTAGCTTCACTGAACACTTGCAAGTGGATAGTAAAAGAGGTAAATAAATTGCTAAGCAAGGGTTGGAGAAATTTATTTGTTGAAACTAAGCACATTAAAAAAAAAAGAAAAACAAACTTGTTTAAACATAACATAAATGAAGAGAGTTTGAGGAAAAAAGTCTGACTGAGACACACCAACCTAGGCATGAATAGATCATTCTGTTCCTTAGGGAAGAAAGACAGTGTTTAAACTTAATATTCTGCTTGTAATTTAACAGAAAAAAAAAAAAAAAAAAAAAAAANGTAATTCACAAGTGGCTGAGAGGCTGTTTGTATATACTTGTTCAATACAATGCCTAAAGCAGCCCTCAGAAAAAATTGAGGAGCATCCTTAAATGGCTTTAGAGCATGTTTTCTTCTTTCTTCCTTTTCTCTGAGAAAGAACTACTTTTAATTGTGCAGGAGGGACCTAATCCATAAACCTCTGGTAGAGTGGGAGTCTTTCCAGTGACTCCCACTGGGCATTGTGAGGTGGATTTATCCTCAGGTAAGTAAATCAAATCAGCTATAGCAGCCACCACACAATGAATTTCATCATGTTGGACTAGGACCTGTGTTTGCTCTTCAGAGCAAAGGCATCATAACTAACACTGAGGCATATATCAAACCCTCTATTGGGCCAAAAGAGTTTTGCTGCTTGAATGAATATTTTATGTGAAAGAGTCAATCGCCAGTTTGGGCTTGGTGAGGTATAGATATCCTCCTTGATTTGGAAGGGATAATCCAAACATTCCCTGAAAGAATGCTACATAGGTTGAACTAATTAATATGTCTTCCACTATTCCTGTATCTTAAGATAATTTATGAACAAAAATGTCAGCCTTGCAAGATACCCTGATTGAAGCAAGCTGTTTGTTTCAAAGGCCACCAAAACCTATAAACATTGAGTGGCTTTCAAAGACCATCTCTCTCAATACCTTGATTTTTAACTGCGTGATTCACAAACAGTGAAAAGTGCAAATACAATTGGCTATTTATAGGAAATATAGGCAGATACCTTGAGCTGCACTTGCTTACCTCCTTCAGAGAATTCCCACCTTTAGTGGTAAGGTATGGCTTCATTAAATTCAAGTGCCAAACATCCAAGAAGGACAAAAGTAATGTAATTAAAAAGTACCCTGTACTTCTTCCAGTGAGTGATTTGAACATCCTTGTTCTCACTGACACAAATTGAAGAAGAAAACTTCAGGTTCACTAAGAATCAACGAAACAGCCTTTGTGAAATCATCAGTCAGCTGCTGTAGTCCATCTTTTCATCGGATTTATGTCTGCCATCCATCCTGTGTTCTGAAGTGTTATCTTCTTCCCTTTTGGCAAA
Source organism: Turdus rufiventris (assembly GCA_013186435.1). NCBI lineage: Eukaryota > Metazoa > Chordata > Aves > Passeriformes > Turdidae > Turdus > Turdus rufiventris. The sequence goes on from PYHW01009633.1 coordinate 630,051, forward strand.
TTTCCAGAGAAGAGCACAGAAAAGGCCTCAACAGATGGAGAAAAAAAATATATCTGCTCATCTGTAGGTGGCATTTTTGCTCACTGATAACAAAGAGGTAAAAATGAGAAACTTTTGTAGACTAAAATAAAAGAGTTAGTGGTGAAGGATGAGGAAGAATAAAACCTGCCAAGATGACTAGGTTAGGTTATGAATGAGATTTTGTTGGGTTTTTGCTGTTTATTACTGGTTCACATGACTTCTTGCTTTGCAAATGATACAATCTGCAGGTACAAATGATTTATTCTGTGTACTTAATGGATGACTGGATCTTTTCATGTATGGACTTTGCAGCAATAATAAAAAACCGCTAGGTTAGTTAATGAGCTTTATCTGTCTCAGACAGTTAACACTACATCTCTGATATTATCAGAGTTGGTACAGAGTTGGTAAGCCATGGATTTTGCAGTGAAACACAAACTGACTACTTCAGTGAGTTTCATTCCAACTACTGTGTTGACTACTTCAAGATTTTGGAGACTTCAAAAAATCTTTTTTACTATCCATGTTTTAGTTTATGGTTTTTATGTTTTCAAATTTCAAAGTTATTGCTTCTGGTAACCACAACAAGTATCCCTTCCAGCCTGGCATGTCAATATAACATATATGCTAGGAATGTTCAGGCTCACAGGAGCTGTCTTCCTCCTCAAGTGCAGTGAGTTCACACCTGCCCAGAGGGATGGTGTAGTGGAGACCCCCTTACTTGCCCCATTTCATATCTGGTCGTCAAACTACTTAAGCTCTACTGGTGGAGAATGAATCTTAACCCATTTTCCCCAGCCAAAGCAAAACACCACTCTATTTGAACACTTTTCTGGACACGCTGAACCAGTTAAGTATCACTTGCCATAAATATATAATGAATGTCAAAGGTTCTTTTTTCTTATTGAACTGTGATGGGGATCTGGTCCAACACTGACCAGAGGAGACTTGCAGACTTCAATTTTTTCAGCAGCTTGGTGTTTCATTCACGTCTTCCGAGATCTGCCCTGATGTGTTTATCCTTCATACCATTCCCATACATTGCCCCAGTAGCACACTGAGGAGGTTTTTGCAGACCCAAAGCCTAGGCTTCTATCTATCACTCTAAAAAGAGAAAACTTGCACCAAAATATTCAACATAAATCTTTGTGCAGTTGGGAAACCAGAAGAAACTAGGAGGTTTTTTTGGCTTTTTTTTTTCAGAATAATTCTGTGTTGGAGGACTGGGGCAGGACAGAAAGGGAAAAGACACATGATATGGAAAAAAAAAGGACTGACTATTTAGATGAATATTTACATGAATGACTGTAAATTGCTGTGGATGTCACATAGCATTACAGCCAGTTACATGAATGGAAAATAGTCCTGAAATTTGAGACCTATTTTTTATTGTTAACTTGGAATAGTGCTATGGGCCTCAGTTTTTCTACTTTCTTATTATATTTGATTCCATTAAAAAAACAAACAAACAAACAAACAAACAAACAAACAAAACCCAAAAAAACCCCCAAAAACAGTACAACATTCAGGTTGTATGAGAGACAGTCTGAGTCCTTCAGTTACAAAACACTGTGTGCACTGAGATATTCTATAAGTTTCTTGGGGTGCTGCTATGCTGTTTGAAAGCTGCTTTTCAATTCAGTCCAGGCATGACAGAGGACCTGGTCCTACACGGCATCACAGTCTCCGTAGGTTGCAGGAGACATTAAGCCTCAGATGGTCCACATATGGTTTTTAATCTGCATTTTATTCTTATTTAGTAGTTGTTTCTGTTGCATTCCCCAGCATTGCAGTAATAATTCTACTCTGTTGAACTAGGCACTCTCTCAAACCCATGGCTATGCTTTAAATTTAGAGCATTGGGCTGCTGGATGTTGAAGACAGGGTTACTTTCAGGAGGATTGTTCCTATTGCTTTTCAGTAAGGCACTCTGGTAGTATTCTTTTATTTTAAGAAATGGCCAAAAGGATTTTCTTTCCTGCTTTTGGTCCAGGAATCACCTGAACCCAGGATTTAAAGAGTTAAGCAACTGTCCATGAACTATAAGTATGGTTTCTGAGCATATTAATTTGAGCAGTAAATCACATAGAACTCTTTCGCTGTGTTTATAATATTCATCTATATTTAAAACCAGAAAATATAAAGGAAAATAAAGAATGCTTACTGTTCTGAAAATATAAGAAACTAACTATAAGATAGAAAATATTTTATGAATGGAAGATGTACCATTTGATTTATTTCTGTCTATTCCATAGAAAAAACTTCAATATAGATTTTTGGGAAAAAGGTTTTCTACAATCTGTGACAAAACATTCTGTTAACTCTTAAGCCTTTCTACATAGCTGTAATGTGATTCTGATCTACTTATTTATCTAGAGTTTATAGATACTGGTGTAACAAATAATGATAATAATAATCTTGGTCATGCACTATTGAAGCTAATCTTACAGATCCCACTACTTTTAATAGCAAAAAATAGATTCTTTGTGATTTCCATTAAAAGTATAAAGAAATGCTTTAAAAGTATAAAGAAATGCATAACTACAAATCAGTACGCATACACAAAATTACTTTTAAGGGAAAAGTTGTCACACGATGCTTCAAAATCAGCATTTTCCATGACATAATTTCTATATTATTCAAGTTTATCTTATTTCAAATGAGCTCATACTTTACATGTACTTTTGTTCCTAAGTAAAAATACTAGTATTTTCTTCTTCAATGATGGATCCAATCAAATTTAGTTCCAAACCAAAGAACAAAATTTCCTTACAGTCTTAGAAGTCAGTTTTTTCTTCTAGTCACAAAAAAAGTGATTATCAACATTCATTTTATTTGTTGTGAATAAATTATTCAGATCTTGTTTACCATATTATTAAATTTTAATTGTTCTATTGCATTTTCTCAAATGTAAACAAACCTGTAGCAGAACAAAACACTGCTTAATTATGGCAGCTTCAATTGCTCAACAAAAGAGACATTTCAGAGAGGAATTTTTAGATTGTCTAATTCTTCCCTAAAGGCAAACTCGGCTTTCTCAAAGATACTGCCCATCCATTTCATTATAAATGCACAAAGGCAATTTTTCCATATATCTTACAAAAAAGAGCATTTCAGCTCTTGATTTATTTTTTTTTCAATGAATATAATTGTATATTAGTGGAATTTTGATTCGTTTAGCACTGCCCAGAAACTGTGTTAAAAGTGATGGCACATTCATATGAGCCTGCACATAAAGAAAGAATGCAAAAAAATACCAAAATACCGCTGGTTAGCTTCAGGTCTTTTCCAGCCTTAATTGCTTTGTGATTCTGTGATTCTACTAGTTTACACTCACAAGGCTTTCTGGAGGGCAAAGCCCCACACAAACTCAGCAAACTAAGTCCATATTTCACCTTAATTTGCATGACACATGAATTGTGCTTTCCCAGGTATCTCAGAAGAGCAAGATGGTGCGTGCAAGTGTTCCTGCAGTCCTGCAAGATGAAGCCATGACCAGGTCATTATTTTTGCATTGCTTCCAGTAGAAGAGCTCGAATGACTGAGAAGTGACAGCAGGTCCCAGCTCTGTGACTGTGGAGGAAGCCTCTGCCTACTCCTGAGGAGTCAATATATTAGCATGGCACTCTGTGATGGTGAAATGTGAGCCAGCAGAAATCTGGGATCCAGTTAGGAATGTAATTGCAGAATATATATTGAAGGGTAAGTTGTCTGAAATATTAAAAACAAGTGTGACCACAGTAGGACTAATTAGTGAATCACAGACCTAGGTAAATGCATTTGAACAGTTCCCGGGCTAGCTTGAAACGCAGGCAAAACAGTCATGAAGTTGTCAGTCCTCAGCTCTTGCTGGCATGCCTCTAAAAGTCCATTGCATGGACTCCCAGTGACTCAGGGCCCTGGGGTGTTGAGCAGTCACTTGGAATTTTTCATTATAAGTGTTGAGAAACTTTGGGAAAATATATGAATGCTTCAGAGACAGAGCAGGACGATTGTTGTAAGTGGAGCAAATAAACAGCATGTTACTGGAACGGGGCCTCCTACCCCTAAAAGCGTTGTGGTTTTTTTCTTAATGTGTTATATTCCCATTTCATATGCCTCATATTATGGACAATGGAGAAGATTTTTGTTCATATTTAGCAATGATTGTAGAAGGAATAAAAAAAGCACAAGATGCTGTCAGCAATATCCAGCTGTAATCTTGCAATCACAGCTTCTCAGAGAGAGTCTCTTGCACTATCAGAAAATACATGTGTGGTCCGATCTTAGCCAGAATGTTTGTCTGGAATTTCTCTGCTATTCTCATCTAAGACTAATGTTTATGACTGCTTTTGCACAGCCTTAGGGGCCCTCTGTCCTACCAAGAATTCTTTTTTCATGATGGCAAGCTAAAGGACTGTAGCTGTAACCAAGTGATCTGCTACTCCACTTTAATATTGGTGTGGCACATATTTCTGGTACACAAAATAGACCTGTTCTTCAGCAGACATTTGTATTCCCTAAATTTGTTGAAGAAACAGCATGAGAGAGTAAGCTGCAGGGAGCTGTCTGCTTATATTCAGACCTCAGTGAAGAAGTGCCTACAATTTTTTTTCATTCTTGTGCCCTGCCTTTGGAAGTTGCCTGTACCGGCAGCAAACAATAGATCTAGGGGAAAAATAACACTCTTCAGGGCTGCATCCTCAGGCACAAGCTAAGGGACAAGTAGTGCCATGCTCTAAGTGAGAGCTGAATGCTGCAAAGTGTTTAGCAGAAATAATCTAATAAGGGCTTTCAACCCAGAGGTGAAACCCTGCACAGGGGCCAGAGCCCTCAGATGAGCCCAGAAAGCTCTCACTGCCTCTCTGTGATCCACTCCAGCATGTGCATGTGCAAAATAAGGTGAAAATGTAATAAAAAGGAAATTTCTACCCCTGCTGCCCCTCAACATACAATTACTCTTGCACGTCTTTTTTGGATTATCAAGAAAACACAAGAAATAAAAGGAAACACTGGAATAGAAGTTTTTAACACTATTTAAGAAGGGATTAGTTTAGTTTGTGATTTTTTTCATCTGAGGTCCTGGAGAAGAAAGGTAAGGAACTTAGAAAGCAGGGTGGCCTACAACCACCAGTGATGTCTCTCCTAAAAAGGGATTTACAAATATTCCTGCTTCCCTTGTACTATCGCTTGAAACTTGAAGTTTCCATGTGTTCTTGGACAATGCAAATTTTTCATGTAAACTTCACAGTTAATAAAGGGCTAACAGAGATGCCATGCCAGTTGGAAGGGATGGAGACTTTTTATCACACCTCTAATTTTAGCAAGTACAGTGCTCCCAAACCCAGATAAGAAATATTCATTTCAAACTCTTCATGAGCCTGAAATAACCTAAATAACTCCTTCTGTCTGTTGCATTTGCAAATCTAAATGTAGTGCACAAGTCCGTGGTGTTTGAATTGAGGAAAAGAGGAACCCCCACTGTAATTTTGTTTTGGTATTGGGAATTTCTATCTGGACAATTTCAAATACAAGTGACCTTTCCATGGACCTCTCTTCCCAGGACTTTTAAATAAAACTGGCCCTAAAATTCAAGTAATAAACAGGGCTGCATAACTGCTGCAATTCTGGGACTTGGTTACTAAAACAAGTCAAGAAGCTAAGGTGAGAGGAGAGCTGAAGAAAAAGTTATTTTCAATGTGTATTTCTCTCCCTAACATTTTGTTTTGTTTGGAATAAGCTTAATATATTTACTCTTTAATTCAGTTTCAATGCTGTATTTTTTTGCAGTAACATTTATTAAACTTTTTTCAGCATAGATTACTTTTAAAGAAATGTAGAAATACTTAGAAAAAACATTGATAAGAATTTCTTACTTCATCAAAATTGAAATGAATTTTCCCTTCCAAACCTCTATGTTAAAAGGAATCTCACATTTGCTAAAAATATTTCCCAGACCTGGCTATTTGCACCTGTCTGACTGGCATTTTTATTTTAAAGCATGCGATTTTCATCCTGTGTGCTCAATGACACCATTCTCAGACCATAATTCATGTTGCTAATAATGTGCTTCTGTAAAAAAAGAAGTCCAAGGTGAGGGTGAAGGAAAGGTTTGGTTGTCAGATGTCACGGCAGTAAGAGGGATTTGACAGCAGGAGCATGGGGTGAGGAGCAGAGAGCCAGCTGTTGTTATGTGTTATGTTCCTCCATGAAAGGGGGAAGACAGAACCTCTCCTGCAGTTTCAGCTCTTTCCCCTCCAGCCAGGGTGCTTTTTCTTGAACTGTGACACCACGCTGAGGAGTAGGGAAGTCATTTTGCAGACGGAAAGCTCAATAGGGCAAGGACTGTCTGGTTATTTGGACTTATCCGACACCCAGCACAATGGAGGCTCGAGAGAGACTGTGGCCTGGGGACAGTGCAAAAAATCATATAAATAACTCCCCACATGCAGGAAAACCTTGCTGAAAAGTTTAATTGCCATGACAGTACCAATGACGACTCAGGTTAATGTCTACTTAAACTCCAACACTGCATTAGCACCCTAGGACAATTCTCCTTGCACATTCAAATCTCAAGTATATTTTAGATGGTCTGAAAAAAACAACCCCTGCTGTCAAGTTTTTCAGCTTTGCTGCTATCCAATATTTTTATTCCAAACACACATTTTTAAGTGCGGATAGGGCTAAGTGACCAGCAAATCTGATTACTGCCAGTGCATAATGCCTGACATCCTTTATGCACTTGGTTCTTGACTCAACACAGTGGGGGTTAATGGGAGCTTGAGGCTAATGCCCCGTGCAGCAGGTTGAGAGCACAGCTCTGAAAATTAACATGGTAGGCTTTCCATCTTCACGAGGCCGCTTTGCTGGCTATGACAGTGATGGGTGCTGTGTAATATCAATAAAGATCAAGCCATGGCACTGGCAGAAATCCTGTCACACTAATACAGATGTTCTTAAGGACCAAAGAGGTTTGCAAGAGATCTCTTATCTCAAGAAATAAATTTAATATTATTTTTAAAATCACACTAATTAAAAATGAGGTGGTGGAAAATTACTACAATGAAGGAAGATTTTCTTTTAGCCATCACAAAAAGGAGGGCTGCAGAGGGAAAACAATAAATACAGTGGGAGCTATATTTATTCTCTGGGCTTTCCACATATTGTACTAATAATCTTAAGGACAGCCACATTTCTTTCTTCTCGCCCTACTGCAGGATCCAGTGAAATTATTAATTGTTCAGGGAAGGGGTGATGCCTTGTTATGTGTCTGCTACACTGGCCAATGAACATATGCTGGTATTTTTAACAGCTCCACTGTGAGAGTTTTTGTAAGAATGTCTCAGTGAGAATATAATGCTTGCCTTGTGTGGGAGGTCAGGCTAGATAATTTTAATAGGCCCTTATGAACATGAAATATATTATCAAACAAAAACACAGTGATACAGGCAGCAATTATTTTCATAATGAGAACTGGTAATTGTGCGGACAGCAATGAGCAAAAATAAATGAGATCTGGAGACTAATAACAGACTTCTGTAACACTGAGAGGAACAAATACTCCTGTAAACAGAATTGGAATTGCCACTACTTCACATTCAAACAGCAGTTTGCAGAATTGCTGCTTCATTTTGGGGAAGGAGCACGAACAGAACAGAGATTCAATAGTGGCCCAGCATGCAGGGATGCACTGGATAAAGCTCCTGGGCCACCTCTGCCATCCTGTCTTCTCCCCTCCCATCTCTTGCACGACTGGAACACAGCACTGACGAGGTGTTCCTCTCCTGACCCACACTGCTCCCTCTCTCTCGATGCTGGTGACACTCTGGGGACCTCTCACGGCTGTGTTCCCTCCAGCATCAGCACAGACTCGCAGAAAATCCCTCCAGCTCCTGCTTGCCCCATTTCAGGTGTGGTGTTTTTATCAGGCCAGGTTGGAAAAAGCAAACATTAAATCAGGCACATGATGACCTTTACCTGCAGCTCCACCCTGTCTCTGAACACATCCTTTTGTCAAAGCCTTCCTCAGAAGTTACCAACGCTGGTACACGCTTGGGTTTGTGAGAGTGTCATTGTGCATGTCTGCATGTGCAGATATGAGAGCCACTGAAAAATGAATTTTTTTATTGTCCTAATTGTTTTCTTGCTCTTTCTTCCTTGGTCTCAATTGAATTTACACTGTCTTCTTTTGTTCAGAAAGCTTGCTACTTTTAATTTTGGATTATTGGGTTTTGCCTTACATCAGTAGACATCTTCACTGAGTAGCTTTCCACTTACCCTGAGTGGCTACTGGAGACCTATTTGCAGACACTATGTGAAGTGTCCGTAAGGCCAGGAGCCAAGTTCTGAGCTGATGCAAATAAGGAGCTGTACCAATTTTCACCAACAGATTATTTGCTATGGCACTAAATTTCTCCTTTCTCCTGTCCCTGATACAGGATGCTCTATCTGCCACATGCAATAACAGTAAAATGCTGGTAAGATTAAAGGCCCCTTCTAGTAACCTTTTGCAATCTGATTTACTAATTGGGCCATGGGACTCACAAAACAGTGTGATTCTACCTCAACTACTAATTATCTGGCACTCAAATCCCAAATTAAAGACCTTATGCAGAGGATTGGAGTCTTAGGGGGATGTGATTCTCTCCTGTCATTTTAAGGAAACAGACTCTTTCCTACGCTGTATGTATAAAAATGGGAAGAAGATGACAGGAGCAATTTTGGTTGCTTGCTATTAACATTCATGACACCCATGCTATCTGGAAAAAAAAAAGAAAAGAAAAAAGAATTATGCTACAGTAGGGATGTTTTGGCAGTCTTGGAACTACTGCACTTATAAAGGGCTATTAATAGATTAAGATCGTGTCTACTGTACTCCCAACAGTTACCTGAGGATCTTGAAGTGTACTCATAATAATAGCAATGCTCAGTGCTTACAGAGTTTTACATCTCCAAAGTACTGCACAAACATTAACTAATTGATCATCAGCTCCACAGTGATTCGTCAACATTAATCAGAAACACCTTTTGAAAGAAGACCAACCCTGTTTTTTAAGTGTTCAGGCTGCAACTATTCAGTAGAGGCTGAGTGCCTTCATAGCATAAAATTCAGCATTACAAGAAACATCTGTTGGGTGTCCCATTTTCTCATTTTGACCTCATGGGAAGAAATATTACAAGGCAGAACATTTTCTCAGGAGAGGCTTTTGTATTGCATATGAAAGTATTATTTGCATTTTTAAAATATATGTATTTGGATTAATCTGTAGTAAAGAGGACATTGATAAAAATTTATGTAGAGAATTTTTTGGTAATTCTTGCTTTGTAATGAACATTCTTCAGCTGCATCCTTACAAAATTGGATTTACAAAGAGATCACAGTCCTTCACAATTTGGTGAAGGATTTCTTACACCTGCAAAACTGGTTGCCTTTGATTATGAAAATGAAGTGGACCTAAAAATACTAAATATAGTTTTATTTTATTTTATTTTATTTTATTTTATTTTATTTTATTTTATTTTATTTTATTTTATTTTATGTATTTTTATTTTTATTTTTATTTTTGACAGATTACCATGTCTTTTCATTGAAATAACCAAGGGACACCATGACAGTTTGACTTGTGTGTTTTATAACATTTGAGTGGTTGTAGAAGTACATCTTCAGCACAATACTACCTGGGTCTCCTCACACCAAAACTGACATAAAGGACTGCCATAGAAATCATTTCCCTTTGGTGAAGTAGCTTATATGTCCTATATAACAAAGGGAACAAATTAATAGGTTTTAAACCTTATCTAATAATGATGAACTTGGTAACTACCTGCAATACACATAGACATGATCACACCCAGAGATGCTGTCCCCCTTCTGCATCCCAAACTCCACTGAAACAATAGTATTAACAAACAGGTCAAGCTCTCCAGAGAATTTTAGTTACTTATGTGCCCTTAAGTAAACATAAAAAAATGTGTGTGTGTGTATGTATATATAGATATGTATGTGCGTATGTGTGTTTGCATTTATATATCTCATTTGATCATACAGTATTTTTCTGAATGACCTGATCTCTCTTGGCCCAGAAATGCAATGATACAGAATGTTCTTTTCTTGTTTTGAAACAGTATGGAGGTATTTTTTTATTTTGGTGGGTTTTTGGTTTTTTGTTTTATTTTGTTTGGGTTTTGTTTGTTTGTTTGTTCGTTTGTTTTTCCCTGAACACTATCTAGCCAAACTTTTTTGTTTGTTTCCATATGGGAGTTTCTGTCATTTGAAATGGTTAAAAAATATTAGTGAATTCCAGCTGTATTCCAGTTCAGGATAGAGTATGAGAAAAGAATAAAATGATTTCAGGTTTCTCATGCATTTAGCCATTGGATGCTTGATTGTTGTAATCTTATAATTATTATTATGATTTCAGGGAGGGTTTTCACATGTAGCTTATTAGATTTTCAAAAATTACAACAGTTAAAAAACACAGCAAAATCTCATCCCTTGCAAAAGTATTAAAGCCTACATGATTCATAGGCAGGATTGGAGACGTTGGTTACACCCAATGAAATAAAATTTTAGGAACTTCTGAGTGGAATCTAAAAGATTTAATAAGTATAAACATTTTATAAGAATTTTTTCTGGGTTTACTACCTTTTTGTTAAGCAGTTGCTGTTGTAAAACTCTCTTGCTAGATCCCTTTTCTCCTTCCTTCTTCCTTCCTTTCTTCATTAAACTTTCCTTCCTTGTGTGTAGTTTTTTCTCTAGGTGAACAAAAATATCAGCCTTTCTTAATTGCTGTTTATGTTTCCTAATCTGTTATGACTCTGCTAATGAAAAGATCTCGTTCCATTCTTTCCTACTCCCAGACTTCTAGCCCAGAGTGGCTCTCTCCTTCCTCCTCAGCCTTTCAATTTCCTCCTTTGTTATTCAGTTTCAGTGAGTCCTTTTGAATCCTCATTTCCCTTCAATAACTCCAGATTTGCTTTCACACACTCCTCCTCAGTCCTAATCCCTCCCAATTTATTTTGTTCTTCCAGTCCATTTTATTCCCTCCTGCTTGTTATCTGGCCTCAGTTTTCTCAACAGCTTTGGACCTGCAGTGATGTTATACCTTTCTGCTGAATCCTACATCTTGTGATGCACACACCATACCCAGCCCACTTGCTTCCCTTAAACCTCTCTCAATCTATATCCTCCGTCTTCCATTTCCAGGGCCATTGCTCTTAATACTTTAGTTCCCTACGTTTTCCTATTTCTTACCTGGTTTTGACTCAAATAAATATCTCCTCCTTCCCGCTTGACTGTGAGCAGAGATAGAGAGAAGAAGTTAATCAATTGCTGCAGACCCTGGATCATACCAGGCTAGGAAAAGAGAGACCTGTCCTTAAAGGACTACCTGGTTTACACCTCAGGGGGTGTGGTAATTCAGGCTGCTCTTGTTCTGTCTTATGGGCACAATGAAAAATCCCTCAGGCTGGCTTTAGAATGGAAAACAGTGTGACAACATCAAAAAGGCGACTTTGAGGGTTACCACCTTCAGCCTCAGCATGACATCTATATAATTACTCTTTCCAGAACATTTTTTCTCCTTGTCTAACTTAGGTTTCCCCAACGCATCCCTGAATCACCCTGATCATATTTGCCCTCCATTCTGTGGAGGATGAGCTGCATTGGATGAGCCCAGGGAATGATGAGACACCCAAAGAAACTTCTTGGCTCTTCAGAGAATCACGTAACTTTTAATCACGTAACTTTTAAATTACTTGTTTTAAGTTACATGTAACTTTCAAGAATGTGCTTTGATTGTTTCTTGGCATGCACTTGCAGACTGGTGTCACAAAGAATGAAAGTGTGCCCAAAGCCAGTAGGAATTATTAGACATCTCATGAAGGTCTGTCTTGCTCACATGTGTTTCCAAATAATCAGTGATTTTCAGATAAGCTTCCAAGAACTGAGCCTCTCTTGTGGAACATATCCAAACCTCCAAAGACTGCAAAAATCCAGCAGAAAGTGAAATTCCTGGCAGTTACTAGAATCCCAGCTTCAAGAAATACAAGGCAATTTTTTTCTAATCCCTGATGAAGTCTGAGAGTGAAAATGAAATGAGAAGCTGTCTATTGGAGGCTGAGTCTGGATGAAAGTCCTAAACACCCTTGGAGAAGGTATTTTTTATTTAAAAAATGTATTTTGCAGGTCTATTGGGAACCATCTATGTATCACTTACAAATGCTGTTGAGTCTATGAGCTTTCTTTATTTCTACTTTTGTGCTATCTTTTAGTGTATTTATTAGACGAAATTGTATCAGGCCTGTAGGTTAAAGGGAGAATATCCTCTGAAGCCCAGCTCAGACCTCTCCCCACTAAGACAAACTCTCCACACACTGCTAGTTAAAAGTGGATTTTTTTCCTTGATGTCATGTCAAAATACAGGTTGAATCAATAAGGCAGAACCAAAGCTTTAAGATTCTAGCTTTGAAATTCTCAGTGCTGATAACTGAAATGGATACTATGAAATTATTTTGTTTACAGTCCTGTACCATGGGATAAAAATAGATTAGTGAATTTTCACAGAGAAAATGAAGCCTCTTTCCTCTTTGTTTTGACTGAGTGCAGAATGCAGCAGAAGCACCTTTTTATTTAGTATAGTCTCATGATTGGCTACACTCAGATTCTGTAATTAAAAAACTCAAACCCATCAACACCCAAAACTCTGTACAGAAACAAGGCTTTCTGCCAGACAGACTTTTTTTTTTGGTGTGTGGATAACAGCAAATTAGACATAAGGTTGCAGTGGCAACACAAAATACCTGGGTAATTTCAGAAAAGTTTGCCTTCAATCTTTAAAGGAGCAGCATTGTGATGCTGAAAATTGTCACACATAAATTGCTATTTCATCTCCAGAGCAAGCACAGACACAGAAGAAAATGTATTTTAAATAGTGTGAATTACAAGGTGCTATAATGGATGTTTTATCAGGGTTTCCATTGCAGAAAATGCAGAGAAAGGAGCATGAGCATGTCACTGGCGTGCAGAAACCCAGCGTGGTTTATACCCTGTTAGGGTGGGGGGTATGGGGTGACCTGTAGGTAAGACTTGGAGTCAAGCATTGCAACCTGGCTTTTGTTCTGATATCCTTGAGGCTTTAGGCAGGAACTGGATTTCATTTCTTGCCTTAAGCATTGTTATTTCTAAAATGCACATGAAAATGTTAGAGGGCAGATTTGAGGGTTAAGACTAAAGACTGAGAAGCTGAGACTGCTGATATGGAAACAGGAAATACCACCATCCTGCCTCAAGCATTCAGTTCCACTCCTTGTATGATGGCAAATTACTTTTGATTGATTCAAAGTTCATATCTCAACACAGGTTGTCCTTTGAACCATGCAGTCCTAACAGACACTGAGATTTGAAGGCACAATTCATAGAAATATAGAATCATAGAATGGTTTGAGCCAGAAGGGACACTAAAGACCTCTTGTTACAATCCCTCTGCCTTGGGCAGGGACAACTTCCACTAGACCCAGCTTTTTCAGGGCCCATCCAGCCTGGCCTTGCACATTTCCAGAGATGGGGCAGCTGCAGTTTCCCTGAGCAACCTGTTCCAGGGTCTCACCACCCTTACAATGAAGAATTTATTTCTATTTCCCAACCTAAATCTACTCTCTTTTAGGTTAAAGCCATTATCCCTTGTTCTGTCACTACATACCCTTGACAAAAGTGCCTCCCCAGCTTTTTTTTTTAGTACTGGGAGGGGTTCTAAGATCCTCCTGGAGCTTTCTCTTCTCCAGGCTGAACAGACTCAGCTCTCTCAGCCTGTCTCCACAGGAGATGTCTGATGCTTCTTGTGCCCTCCTCTAGGATTCCACAGGCCCACATTCTTGTGCTAAGGGCTCCAGAGTGGCAGGCAGTACTGCAGGTGGGGTCTCACAAGGACAGAGGGGAGGTGCAGAATCACCTCCCTCGATCCTGCTGGTCACTCTGCTTTTGATGGTCAGATTTCTGGACTGCAAGTGCACATTGCTGAGCCATGTCCATAGCTGGACTCATAGTGACCAGGAGGAACAACTCTCAGACCTCAGTATCCCACCAGGATCTTTTCCAGGAAACTCAATCTCACATGTTTGAAGTGCACAGCACTGGTGAACATCAACTCTGCTGATCTTCTGTTACCAACTCTGCTGACTTCAACATAAACCCACTGTGGCTCCTTGTAAAATGTTTGCTGTGTTTCAGCTGTTATAGCTACAAAATAAATCAAATATCTGTTCTTGGATGCTTTCCCTCTCTCTATCCCAAACTGTTCTTTCAACTCGCTGTCCCTCAAGGATCCTATTTCAGTGTTAATATTTTATGCATTTAACTGTTATAAATAAAGAATATAAACATGGAACATAAATGCATTCCTGAAGGACAGAATAGCACTACAAACCCCCTATTTTGCTCTGAATTTGACAAATTATTTCTCTAGAGAATAAAAGGTGTACCTAAGGAAATGTCTGCCAGTCAAAAGTTTAAATGAAAAACAGAGCAAGAAAACATACAATGTTTTAAAGTTCTAACTAACTTTGAACAAAAGATACCTTGGGGAAGTAAGACTGGTATGTGTCCATTAAAAGAGTCACATGCACCCTTTGATTTCTTTTGTTCAGAGGACTTTGAGATGATAGGAAGAAGATGTTAAAATGGGATTACATCATCAGCCATGCAGGGACTGGGGAAGAAGTCAGTCATCGGATATACTTGTCTCGCTTTTTGTGCAAGATGCTTCAAGTACTCTGAAACTAGTAAATGTAGTGCATTAAAAAAAATAAATCTCAAAATTGCAACCACTGATATATTTGAAGATTTTATTCTGGATGCAAGAGAATATCCAGGCAGTGTCACATTTCCTGGTGGAGAGATTCTGCAAATATATTAAAAAAAATAAAAATGAGGGGGGAAAAAAAACTGCAGAGAATATGCAGAACACTTTATGTACTAGGTGGAGGAAGGGAATACAGAGAACCAGTGAAGAAAGGTCTGTGTAACCTCTCCATTCTCTGTGACCCCACCAAATGTCCTGATCATCTGGGGGAAAACTTCCAGTTCTCTGTAGGAATGACAGAGCCAGACTTTTTGTCCAGGTCTGGTGCCAGAGCGAGACTTCTATTATTTCTATAATATCTGTGATTTCTATTAACTGAATAAACATTGAATTGCTGAAGTTGGAAAAGACCTCCAAGACCATCAAGGCCAATAGCACCTGATGCTTCACTGGGCCTATTGCACTTCTTTCCTCCATCGTTTCACAGATGCTGAAATATGATCTTTGTCCCTTCAAGAAGGTGAGCCGCCAGTAATAACAACCAAGCTCATATTCCAGAGTATGTCATAATTTCTAACTTGCCATAGACTGGTTTTTGCAAGAGAAAAAAAAAATCCTGTTATATTATGAACTATGTATTACTGAGACTCAGTAACTAATACTAAAATTGGACGGAGACTTTTATATTAGAAATTGGTACAAATTATGCCATTGACAGTACTTTGGCAGGTTTCAACAAAAGGCCTACAAATGCCACTAGCAATTGACAAAATCTCTGTTCGCAAATGCATTTTACAGTTTGTTCCCAGAAAGAAGTACTTTGCTCTTTTTGAACTTCCAGGCTGATGGACTGAGCACAAAATTGGTACAGGTTTTTTTAAGTGGATAATCCAGTATGTGGCTGAGCAAATGACAAACCAAATGAAAAGTGCATGGTCTCTCTCGGGATTTGGAGAAGTGGAGAAACAACAAAATCCACAGGACATTTCTAGTGAATCAGAAAGGAGGAGGGGAAAAAAACAGGGTGACACATAAAATGTGGCAACAAATTGATGGCAACTTCTACAAAATGGAATATGAACTACGTGGCATGTAGATAAAAGAGAATGCATCTGCAAAACATGTGAGGAAAATTGTGAATATAATTCTAGCAATTATGATTATAATGTTGTATACGCTACTGCACTTAATTACAATTCTCCATTCTTTTCATGCTATGGAAATGGACTAAATGGACTACAAAATATATCTCAAAAGACAAGCAATCTGTGGCATGAATAGGAATCTCCTTTATCTTAATACAATGAGGCCCACATTTCACAAACATGGCAGTATCTCTGTGAGAATTTTGATTACAAAATGAACATAGTGATAAAAATTAGCAGCCTTTATTTTTCATCTGAGAACATGAATAGAATTATTAGGATTATTAAGAAGAGTTGGGTTGTTTTGTTACTTTTAAAAAAGTAGTTTCCTTTAGGAGTTACATTAAAATGATAATCTTTCCTCTGTTAAAATTACAATGTTATTTCATTGGAAGGGGAAGAGGTCTACTTTAAAAAAAATTCTCTTAATTTCCTTCTTTTTCTCTATTGGAATGGGAAGATGTGCAAGTTTCATAGCACACACATACTCAATTAAAAGTTAAAAGATAATCATAATAATTAATCTTAAACTGCGAACCAGAACAGTTTATCTGTGTCAATCTGTGAAATATTTGGCAAATAATGAATTCTGTTTAGGAGCACTGGTCTAGAAGGGAGGCCTCAGGGAACTGAATTAATGTACAGAGAGTTTTTTGGTATGCATTTAAAAGCGTACACTGAGGTTTTAAGTGTTGGATTCAGGTGGTTTTCAGGTGTTCCACTGAATTAAATGAGAGTGGATTTACAGGATCTGGAGAACTAAGTCATCACACCTCTTGAGAGGGGAAGGTGTATGAAAGAATGGCTTTCTAAAACACAAGGTTTTTGGTGGCTCAAATTTAGGGCAAAGGAATCTTTGGGAATAATAAAATTCTGAGTTACACGATTCTCTGTAAAGATGCAGTGATAAATCTTGG
>PYHW01009633.1:646960-681867 GCA_013186435.1 Turdus rufiventris
GGGTTTTTTGGTTTTTTTTTTTTTTTTTTTTTTTTGGTGAATGTTTAAGAGTTCAATGAGTTGGATAACTTGCGTCTAGAAAACTCAGAAATTCTGGTTGTTCACAGATGAAGACTTTGCTGCATGGGAACACTGTGACTGACCACACTGGCCATTTTCAGACCTATTATCCAGGAACACACAGGCGAGAAAAGAAACCAAGCCAGAGAAAAGCATATAAACCTCCTTATTATGACATCTACATGGTTGTCATTATTATTTCCTTTCTGCTCAGAAAGGCTTTTGAAGGTTGGAGGGAGAGTTATTTACTATCAAGTGAACTTTTTCTCAGGATTTTTTGTGAAGCTGCACAATTGCCTCCTACAAAAAGAAGCTTAAATTAATCGGAGTTTATTGATCTCTGTAGAAGTCTTAAGGGCCATGGATGGCTGTAAGAGTAACAAACCCAGGAGGGAACAGAGAGTGTCCCAGTTCTGCTGAAGCATGTGAGGCTTGTGAGCACCCATGCCTAGCAATCTACATTCAAACACATCTGCTCAGCTGCGCCTCCCCAGCAAAACCCGTGTGTAGGCAAAAACTGGGTTGAATTTATTTCTTAAACATTTTTCATTATCAATACAGATTCCAGATTTTCTGTGGAGTTCGGGTGGAATTCTCTAGTTTTTCACCATCTGCTATAATTCATTGGTAAAGCTGGTGCTGCAGTATATGATGTAAGGTAGGATATAAACAGCACTTCTCCTCCTGGTTGAGTCCAGGCTAATTTAGACGATTGCAAATGTGCAATATTTACACTGGAGACTTAATTAATATTTGGACTTCCCACAAGGCACTCACTGTTAATTTTCTTTTTCTGTTTTTCAGCCAGTCCCTATTGCTACATTCCGTACAAAAGCTGAAATCCCTACTTGGGCTCATCTAGCTGAGCGTTTCTTTCACCTCCTACTGCCTGCCACAGAGGCTTTGTCTAGACTTAGAAACACAAGCTAACTGAGATTGATTTATCCCAGTCTGGACAAGCTGTACAGCTCCCAATATCAAATTTGATTTCTTCCCATCGGTATTATCTTGGATTCATCATAACCTCTTCTCTGTAACCAAGATATCCACATTTTAGTACTAAATATCAGGACTCCAGTACTTAGCAAACCTTTGTCACTGTTTGATTAAGATTTTGCTTCACCAAAAGTCTGCAAAGAACTTTTCATTGTGTTTTAAGGCTTTTTATTTTTGTGCATGTTAATATTTTCTTCAGGAAGAGAAAATTCTTCCTCTGCAGTATTTAGTCTTTGATAATAAATAGAAGATGACGCCTTTCTTTTTTTCATGGATAGCCATATCTAGGAAAAAGCTAACTCCTAAAAAGTTACTTTGAACATATATAATCAGATAAGAATAATTTAATTAAAGTCCATTAAAAAATCTAATATTTATTATTAGCTTGTGTACTTCCTAATTGTTTTATAGGCTTTTATTTTTATGGCAAGGTTCCAATAATTTCAAATACATGGAACTTGATACATATACAAGCAAAGAAATGCATTTGCAACTTTGTTTAAAGAGGAAATTGTCAGAAATGTCAGAGCATAGCATTTCACAACAGAGAAAAAATAACTTTGCTTTTAATGATGTGGTTCTTCTCTTCTTTGTTAATATATTAAAAATACATTACCAATTTTGGAGGGCAAAAGGGGAAAGGGGACTGCACTTAGAAAGTGAAGGACTGTGTAATGCCAAGAGATTGAAAAATTAAATCAATATATCAGTGTTCACCCAATGCATTGTCTTTTCCAATTTTTCCTGTGAACACCAGAAATAGATTCTGACCTCAGCCAAATCTGGTTGCTGGAAATACTGTCCATACTCAAAAGAGAACTAATTTAACTTTTTTTAAAACGAATAGCAGTTTATAAAATGGGACTCTTAAATACAAACATTTTTCTAAAGACCCTCTGGGACTACTCTGTGCACTTAATTAGGTAGTATCCTTATGACTGAATTAATGAGTTAAATATGTAGAACCCTTACAGATACAGTAATGTCAACTAAAAAGGAATCAGCCCAGAGAATATGAAATGTTAATTTCATTACTTCTGATTTATGGACAGCTCCTGATATCTTGATATCATTTGCTGTAGCCTTGTATTGATGTTAAGAGGCGGGGAATGTCAGAAAGAAACATTTCCTGCTGTTTTCTGGTTAGAAATTAAACACAAGTATAACAAACACAAATCCACTTTAAAGAACTTTAAATTTAAATTTCTAGTCTGAAAGTCAAAAACACAGGCAGTGGGAAAATAATGATGCTACAGTTACCTGGGCAATTCAGTCCAAGGGGAATGAATTCTCTTGTAAAGATCATCTTTTAATCCACCTCTACCTGAGTGCCAGATGGTCAAACCAAAGAATCAACACATTAAGCAGATGGACTTGGTATCTGATTCCCAATTACTAGAGTTGCTTCACGTGGAAGGTTACTTCTACTGATCAGAGAAAATTATTTGTCCCCAGATGGTGGCAAAAAATTGTTCACTCTTTTAGTATTAAAGGTTCCCAATTATCTTTCAAAGTTAGGCAGCAGCAATAAAGATTTTATCCAAGGCTCATTGAAGATATCTATTGAGGTTGGTAGTTTTGGATCTAGCCTTAGAAATGGGTGATAAAAACTTAGAGGTGAGGAGCTGGTAAGGTAAGCCAGGTGATTAAGCTCTGTTCTATGTTGAGCAAGAAAAAAGCCACTGGACCTGACACAAGAAACCATGGGATGCAACAGATTACTCTGTGAGACTCTGGCCAAAGCTTGCAGGGATGGATGGATGAATGGATGTCTAAGGAAGAGTCTGATCAGACAAAACCCACAAATACATAGAGAAGGGTGCTTAGGAGCTTTTGGAGAGCCAGGTCTTTCCAGGACTAGACACAGTGCACACACAGCAGCTGCAGTAAGGCTGGTTAGGGCTGAGATAACATGAGCAACTATAGCAGAAATATAATATTTGAGTTCATGTTTGACAAAACCAATAGAGAGGGGCCAATAGAGAGAAGCAATTGGGTGCAGACTGTTTATTTGCGGGGAGACAAAAGTGGTGAAAGAACCAACATACTAAAACAGAAAAGCAGTGGAATATGAAGTGGAATAAACTTGAAGCCTGACCAGCTGGAGAGGAAAGCACAGGACAGGGCCATCACAACTACTGAAGGCCATGTGACATTACACTGCTTCTGTTTCTGTTGTTATAGGTATGGGTCCCTGTTTGTGCTGGTCTGCTCACACACACTGAGTGCATGGGATTACACATTCAGCTCTGCTCATGGATGGACCCCAAAACGGAAAAAGCAGCAGCATTGTATCCAGGAGTCCAGGAAAGGAGAAACCCTCAGGTCTCAAGGACTAGCAGATGTGCTTTTCTTTTAACAGAAAGTGTCAAAAGTATTTAAAATAATCCTAGTAGATATTATAGGACAATAGAGCTGGAAACAATAGAACTCTATGAAAAGCAATAAAGCTCCATTAAGTCTTGTTCAGGCTGCTACAGAAAACCATACATTAGTTACCAGCTGTACATAACTATTTAGTCTAAGTCTCTATTTTAGTGACAATTCCCCATCAAAGGGGGATAAATGGAAACATTGTTTGATGGATTCAACAAGTTGGCTCTGTAGATATCACTACATCCAGAGGTTAGAAGCAGGTATTGTTCTGACTGGAGCTCATGCTTTTCCAAAGCTGACATGTTTGAACTGGATTCCAAACTCCCTCCCCCATCTCATGTGTTCATGAAATTTGCATTAACTTACAGCCTAGAGATGACAGACTATTGATACCCAGCAATAAATTTAAAAAAATGAATAAATAAAAGAATAGATATTACACATACATACAATTTATATGCATATATGTAAACCCACTATGTGTTCTTTTTGGGCCAAACCAAAATGCACACTTTCTTATCAAGTAATGTGCGTTTCCTTTAAAAATACCATTCAGGCCAATAAAAAAAATTATTTAACTGAAAGTTGTACTGTCCATTTTAACTTTTTTTTCTCCATTTCAAATGCCATCACTATTCTGAAATTATTAATTTTTGAAATAGAATTACAGTTGGGAGACAAACTAGAATAGTAGCAAACAACAGTCTGGAATTTTTAAAGGTTTTTCTCTTTGGGTTTTTGGCTGGTTATTCATAGAATAGAATCATAAAACCATATAGGTTGGAAAAGAACTCCAAGAACATTGAGTCCAATCCCTACCAATTTCCTCAAACTTTGAATTCTGTGAATAGTCTAAGTACCTCACAAATTATCACTCCCCACTCCCAAATCTCTCTCTAACCTGAGAAAACCCATTCCCTGTACCACCTGTTTATCCACCATTGTCTGCTGGGCAGCAAGGATGGAAACTTCTATGAATCGGAGATTATTTAACATCAGACAGATGCACAATACATTGCACATGATGTTTTGGCTGTTTTATAAATAGCAATGAAATTTCACTCCCCAGCCCAACTGCTAAACTTGGTCCAGTTGTAATTAAATACAGCCTTCTGTTGTTAAAACAGATTAGGTTTCCAAACTACACTGGCTTCATAGACTGGTATTTCTGTTCAATGACCAAGTTTAGACAGGCAGGAACTTTTGATCCTTCTTGTCCTAAGGGACTGCTTTAGTTTCATACAAATATGACCTTTGAAAGAAAAGGATAAAATGAGCTTTTTGCCAGAAAAGGCTGATGAAAGCCATTTCCCCTGTGTAAATAAAGGGAAAAGACGTAGTTATTTAGTCCTTTTGAGGAACATTTTGCATCTGTTTCAGGTGCATCTGCCAGGAGAGATAATTTTAAATGCAAGCACCTTGCAACTTTGACAGTGATATTAACTATAAAATGCTGTAACATAAACAGGACAATAGCTTGGAAAATCTGAAGGGAATATACAATGATCAAAAAGGAAAGAAAAGTTATTTTCTATTGCAAATGTAAACTTTCTCTGGCTGAATATCCTCTTGGAGCTGTCTTAGCTCAGTAGCCAGTGCCCATTTGTTTGTATTAAAAATGAGGTAATAAAGAATTTAAAGAGTAATGATAACATATTTAATCTTTAAATTTAAACTTCTTTATTAGAAATAATGAAGACTTTTCTTACAGAGAATAGTTGTCTGTGCAGGCACTGAGGGTACAGGGCAATGCTGTAGCTGCATGATAGGGATGGCATTGCTTTGCAGATTTACTGCACTGCAGGATAAGCAGATGGAGCAGGAATGCAAACGGCTGTGTAGGTGAGCAGGTGAGACGTGACATTGACCAGACACTTTACAGATAGTTTACAAAAAGAGACAGGATTGGTATGACCTTCTCCTGACTCTCATGTTATTTATTCTGTAATGACGGGTTAATGATTCTCTATAGCAACCACCCCAGATTGGTTCAGGAATGTCCGTGGCTCCAGAGAGACTCCCTTGAAACACCCCCTCTCTTTATGTAATCATTCATCTTATCTCAGAGCAGTGTAACACCGTGAGGTAGGCTATAGAATAAATATGATAGGAACTTTATGGCTTATATCTTCATTCCAGGAAAGCCTGACTACTTGGGGTACAGAAGAAGCAGCTCTGGGAAGGGAAAGGAGAGCATGAGCTGACAAGCAAAGAAAGGGGAGGCTGAGAGGAGAAAAGGTGTGAGGCAAGTGGAGATATTTATAGTGGCTTTATACCTCCTGCTTCAGGGGGTAATTTTCTCTTTGGGTCTTGAAAGTGTCTTTGATGAGTCCCAGAGTCAGCCAGGACTTAAAGCTGAGCCTGTCAACACCTTCTTCTTAAACAGAGGGCCCCAAAAACACCAAAGTGGCTTCACAAATCTAGACCTAACTTTTATAAGAATATCATCAAACCGTGTAAACAGAGAAGTCACAGAACTTGTTTAGTAAAATGTTAAAGAATTTGTGACAAAACCCCTCTCTGTTGATCTGTTCCATAGGGAGGCCCACTTCTTCCCACCTCTCCTCTACAAGCTCTGGGTTAAGAGCATTCTTGGCCTTATCATAATTCTGCTCCTGGTTCTGTGTTTGCCTCAGTCAATCCCAGTGCATGCAGAAGCCCATTTCTCTCCTGGTTTGCCCCATCCATCTCTGTTGCTTTTCTGAAAGAAGTAACTTTGCACCAGTCTGGGATGCATCATCCTCATCTCCAGCTTCTCAACCACATTCAGTGAAAGGACATAATAGACATTGAACACCGATTGCAGGATCCTCTGCACCTCTTCTTGGGTTTCAGGGAATTCCCAGCAGGGTTCTGGGCAAAGGATGACTCCTATCCATCATATGGATGCCCTCCACTTGAAAGACAAGAGTCAAGAAACCCTGACCCCCACAGAAGAGGGGCTGGAGTCCAGCTGGGATGTGCTGCACAGCTGACGAATCACCCAAGGGTTATACACAGCTAATCAAATCCTGCCCCACTCTCCATGATTATGTGATATGAATATAGCATTTTCTTTCCCTGTATTTGGTCTACCCATTTGGTTACAGTTGAATAGGAAGAGTTTCAGCCTCTGGATTTTATTTTCTTGATAATTTTAATGTTTTTCTTCTGTGCTTGAAAAATTGTTGTTGCCAAACATTCCCAGAGGTATGACCACCCATAAGTATTTTAATTTCTCAGTTTGTAAAACAGCAAGGACTTCTCCAGTTGTATACTCTACATCCATACCTAGAACAGGCCAGCGATTTGTAGAGAAGAAGCTGTATGTATAAACCCCAATGCTTTATTTTAGAAGGCATTTGTAAGTGCTGTGGAAGTATTAAGTGCAAATAATTTACGAGACCACACACACTAAATTCAAATAAGGATTAGAAATCTTTCTTAATGTGTCCTCTATTGTCTCATGTACTGGAATAAAAGGAAAATGTTGAAATTTTAATTTTCTAGACTAAGGTATTTGGTAGTACTGACTCTCCTGCACCAAGAAATCTCTTACCACAGGAGCAAAGCTTATCAGAATTGAATTGTGGGAGACAATTTGGTTGTTTGTCCAAATTTGAATACAATTAAAATAATTCTAAAAGACTTTTACCCTTTCCCATTAAAAATAAATTAATATATATATATATACATAAATATATACATGGACATATTTAAACCATGCACTA
This sequence comes from Turdus rufiventris, assembly GCA_013186435.1. Lineage (NCBI taxonomy): Eukaryota > Metazoa > Chordata > Aves > Passeriformes > Turdidae > Turdus > Turdus rufiventris. The sequence goes on from PYHW01009633.1 coordinate 654,103, forward strand.
CTTTGAATATGCCCCAGCCAGAACAAATTGCTAAATTATTAGGGTAGATTTTCTATCCTTCACAGGCCACAAAATGTCACCTAATGACTTCTTACAGTCATCCATATGTTGTTTGGGACAAATATGATCCAAATACAGCCCACTGCATGTGTGGGGAGAAGGACAATATCTTCCTTATCTTAATCTCTCATCCAAAGCACATGATAATACTTTTGCAATATTGCAGGTACTATAATACTTATAAGGACAGAATTGCTCAATTTGACCCTTTCTCTTGAAAGAATTACTCAAGATGCCCTGAAAGCCTACATTTCTGTGGACACAGCATACAAATAAATGCATGTAAAATCTCAGAATCTTTGTATATGAGGAATCATCCATAAGACCAGAGCAAAAGAAAGTGAATTTTATATGATGAGTAGGACTGCAAGTTGCTTCTAAGAGAGTACAAAATCATGTTGGTTTTTTTGGGGGGGTTTTTTGTGGGTTTTTTTNGGGGGGGGTTTTCTATAATTTCAAGCCTTTCCTTAAAAGAAAAGACACCAACAGCAGCACAGTTTAGTGCCACATGAAGGTACTGTGTAAAAATAATTAGAAAGACAGACATAATTTCTTTCCATATTCTTGGGGTGTGGTCTAAGGTCTGAAACAGCTTGTAGGTAGACAGAGGGGCTGTAGCTGCCCAGGCTTCATGGCTTGTATATAAATATTGAGATTATCACATCTTAGAGTTTCTTCTCCCCACCCTGTGTGAATTTATGCTTCTCATCATTCAGTTCATAAATTTTCTTGTTGATAAGGGTGCTGTTACAGTGCTGGAGTGGAAAGAGGGGAAATAATTCAATTGCTTAAATACTGAAGTGGTGTTTTAGACATGCCAGGTTGTCCAAAAACATTCCCGTGGAGCGGGTAGAAACAAATGAGCAACTTTTGGAACAGTGACTCAAAACCAAATGGGATATCCCAGAGAAGCTTCTACAATACTAGACAGATTAGTTTAAGAAACAGAAGTCTGTGGGACACAGGTGAGAAAGATGCAAATGATTTATCAGGCATGCCTCCAATAGTGCATCACTTTTGACCAGCTGCAAAACTCTCTTTAGCACAAGAAGGAACTTAACACAGTTTTTTAAAATGTATTTGATACCAAAAAAATATAATATTTATTTTTCCTTTCATTGTCAATAATGACACGAGGAAAGTAAAGGCTGAAATATATTCTTTATGGAAGGGGACATCATTTGCCACTGAGTTAGTATATTTAAGACTTAATTTTTCCTCTAAAGGGCATCAAGAGTGGCAATAGTATCAAATAAAATGCTGCAGACAATACCATACCAACAGTGAAGTTGTTGTGAATTTAATATTTAGTTTCACCAAACTTTAGTCAAAAAAAAAAAAAATTTGGATTTTGGAGGTTAAATCATGCATTTCTTCTTCTCAGACTGAAGACTCTTTGAAAGAAATAATGTTGGAGCACTTAATTTATTCTTGAATTTGTGCATTTCAGACAAAGTTCCTGCCTTTCTTTTGTTTCAATTAAATGGATTACAGTAATTTCATGATTATAAGCTGCACCTGATTATAAGCCGCACGTCTGGGTGTTGGCAACACTTCGTTCTTTGTCCATATATAAGCCGCACTGGATTATAAGCCTCACTTTCGTTCGCGGTGAGGATGCCCGTGCAACTTTCACGAAGTTGCCAATTAGTAACAGAATTGTGGGATTGCGGGGTTTACTGGCTCGGCTCGGGGCTATGCAGACTCAGCCCATTCGGGGCTGCCGACTGGACTGAGTGAGCCAGCTCGGTGCTGCCGCTCGGCGGGGCCGCTTGGGCCGGCTACTGCTGCTGCTGGGTTCACTCACCCCCGCCTGCACTGCCAGCACCGGGCGGGCTGGCCCTGGCCCAGCGCTGCCCGCCTGGCCCCCACCATGTTCGCTTCCCCCGGCCCAGGTCCCGGCACTGCCGACCCTGCCCCCATCATTCTTGCTCTCCCCGGTCTGTCACTGCCTGCCTGGCCCCTGCTGCCTTCGCTTCCCCTGGCCCAGCTCTGTCCCACCGGGGCCAAGTGGGCTCTGCTCGGCTTGAAGCTGCTGCTGGCTCACATTTCCGGGTTGGCAAATTTCAGAACTTTTTTTCATATATTAACTGCTCCAGATTACAAGCCGCACTTCCGGGTTTGGACCAAAACTTTAGTCAAAATGGTGTGGCTTATAATCATGAAATTACTGTAATTTTGGTCACTCCCCCTTTTCTCCATCCTTTCAATGCGTTCCAGGAATACATCCCAGTAATTCCAGAAAAAATATCCACTAAAGCAAATATATATTTTTTTAGAAACATAATAGAGTATAAGGTATGGAGACAGCAGTGCTTTATTGACATTAAAACACAAATCTATGAAAATCTATTAAATGGTTGATTAGAACTTTCCTTAAATCGGAGGCAACTATGCAATAAGGCACCCACACCATCTGAGGATAACAGTCACGACAATAAGCCATTAATTGATAGATTGCTGGTAGTTGCATTAAAGATTTTGCCATTGTTATAGAAGAGAATTTTTATGAAATTGTCCTCTGTGAATATATAAATCCAAGTAAAATTAAGTGTTTCTTACAGAAAACTCATCTTTATTTTGCAATTTGATTAAATATATTTTGGTAATGGGCCTACATAGAACAGCAAATTTTCACTTTTTTAATACACAGAATGGCCAAATAATCATTGCTACAGCAGAATTGCAGCATAGGTACAGTTGACCTGTACATGTACAGAAATTCCATTTATAGAATTCTAGAATGTTTTGGGTTGGAAGTGACCTTCAGAATCCTCTAATTCCAACCACATTGCCGTGGACATGAACACATTCCACTAGATCTGGTTCCTCAGAGTCCCATCCAGTGTGGCCTTGAACACTTCCAGGGATGTGACAGCCACATCTTCTCTGGACAACCTGTTCCAGTGCCCCACCACCCTCACAGTGAAAAATTTTCTCCTAATACCTAATCTAAACCTACCTTTTTTTTCAGTTTGAAGTCACTCCCCCTTGCCCTGTTATTATATGCCCTTATGACATATGACATGCTTGTTATGTCAGACGTGGGATTTTCCACTTCTCCCAGGTGCAATTTATGATCCTTTGTAAGAATAATCTACAGATATAATCTATAGATTTAACACATACTATATTTAGAGATTTTTGTCTGTACCTCACATGGGCTATGTAGCCAATAGAGCAAGGCACAACCACAAGCTATTGCATCATATTTTAATTTATGGGCAGAACAATGGCATGTGTGGGTTAATGTCATCAGCAGTGTGGAGGTAGTTTTGACATAGAGTCATTAAGAACTAAATCATAGTGGTGAACTATTTCATTTTGGTCTGTACTTAGGAAAAGCTTGCCTGTGCTAAGCAAAATTTGAATAGGTGACCCTGAAGCACGAGACCTATATCTGTCCTAAATCTATCCTGATCAGAAATTGGACACATTGCCTTGTTCAAATTTTTATTCCCATTGTAGAATTGATAAATGTCTATCTGTAACTTTTCCACAGTATAAACTCATCTAATTACTACTTTCCTTGTTCAAATTTTTGTTCCCACTGCAGAATTGCTAAATGTCCATCTGTAACTTTTCCACAGTATAAACTCACTTAATTACTACTGAATAAGAAATCAGTACCCTTGGAGGTTAATGAGATGTTTTACACGCTACAATTGCAGGGTGTTCACTTCTGTAGGAAGAGAGAAAGCATTGAAAGAAAGATGTAACATTATATTTCAGTTCTAGTTACCAATTTGTTTTGGGTGTTTGAAGATGAAAGGCTGAGACTACTGTCATCTGTATGTGTCTGTGGTGTGTCTGCCACCTTAGCTGGCCACTGAAGATCATTTTTTTCTCACTGGGGAGAGATATTTCTTTGCTGTGATTCATCTGACCTTTTTTGGATGTGTGTGATGAGTTCAATTTCACCCTTGGAGCGTCCAAGTTCTGTGAAATAAGCCCAGTGTCACCAGACAAGTGCATACACCTGCATTCTCAGTGTCTGCCTCAAATGTGAATTCCTCCCTCTACAATACCCTGATTTGCTGGCCCTGTTCCTTAATATGCTATGGGGTCTTGAGTGTCCCAACTGACCTGAGACTGCCATAATAACAGCTAGATGTGTCTGGTGATCAAGAGGAACAGGTCTTCTCTTATTTCCTTTGTATCCTCATTTATTGTACCATTTGCATGCTCGTTTTTTCCCCTCTGTTTTATTACCTCTGGTGTTTTCAGAGGCAAGAACTTGTCCTCCTACTGCTCTCAGCTAACATTTGGTACATAATTTGCTGGATTTTATGAAACTTCACTTTCCTAGAAATAAGTTCTGGATTCAAAGTGGGAAGATGTGGGTATGTATCCTTTGAGCTTTGTTTGGATATTTCAGCACAGTGGAAGGAGATGTGTCCTCCTTTTCACTCGGTTCTGCAGTAAACACATCAGAAACAAAAGAAAAAGCAGAAGTCTGGAGGCAATGCTGCTTGAATGCTGCAGCATATCTAGGTACATATCTTCGAATTTGTGCTGAAATCTCCTCTAAATGATCAGAGCCCTTGACTTAAGTGGTTCCAGGAATGCTAAAGATGGTAGAACGACTGTAAAAAGATTGAGTTTTGTCTTCCAAAGAGTTTTATTCTGACTGATAAATTATGTGGCTTGAAAAGGCTCAAAAATTACTATACTTTTTTTAAAATTAAAAGTTACTTGCTATATAAATTAAAAAACAAACAAGCAAACATAAAAACACCTCCATTTTATTTTAAGCGGTTACATCCTCAAACCAGAATTTTTTTTCTGAGAACTGGAATTTTTCTGTATTTAGATTTTTCATCCCAAAACTGCTTTCTGGAATTTTTCTCTTTACATACAGACTGGAATTTTCAATGGAAATATCTCTGACTACATCTATTCTTAATATTTTGGAGCATGACTTTTGATGGGTCCAAAGAGATCTATCACTTCTGAAATGCTTGGGCCTCATTTCTACAGCAAAAACCATGAAAACTTATCCAAATTACTTATCTATATGAATGTAAAGTGATTTAAGTCAGCTAATTAATATACACATTTATTTCCTAATAATAGGTATTTACATTGCTTCATTAAACCATTAAAAATAATTTGGAATTAATTTCCTGCAATCTCCCATGCAAACAAATTCTTACAGAAAGAGGTGATTGCTTCTCTTTGGGTTGGCATGTAGCTAATCTATTTGCCTAGATGTTTAGCATGCAGTCATTCATAACAGATTAAAAATCTTAAGAAGATACATGGCCAAAACCAGTGAAGATATGAGTTTTTATGTCTGTGCTCTGCACAAAAATATTATCGCAGTGCTTGCCACATTTCAGTAAATACTGGCTAAGCCCTATGGTGAGGTAGCACGGCCATGAGCCACCTCTGCCCATGCTGTAAGATGCAAAGCTGAAAAGTGTAAGTGTTCAAGAAATGACAGGAAATTACTCGGTGCTGGGATTAATCGACACGGTGATGTTTGGACAAAGGTTGGACTCAATGATCTTGGATCACTTTTTCAAACTTAATGGTCCCATAATTCTAAAGGGTATTTAGAGGAACTAGCACGGGGTTAGTCCTACACTAAATTTAGGATGAGGATGGTGAGGGTCAGGGTGAGGTTGCCTGAAGAAGTTGGGGTTACCCCATCACTAGAAGTGTTCAAGGTCAAACTGGATGGGGCTGTGAGCAGCCTGGTCTAGTGGAAGGTGTCCCTGCCCATAGCAGGGGGTTGGAACTGGATGATTTTAAAGATCCCTTCCAACACAAACTGTTTTATGATTCCATGATTCTATGAACTGAGTATAAGTTATGGAAAACCCCTGGCTCTGCTGATCTATCCTTTTTGCCATGACCACTTCTTTGCCCAACAGGACATAACAGTGGAAACAGCATTGCTTACTATTACACCTGAGAAAGTATAATTATAATTTTCATTCCTTCTTGCTTCCCAGAAGAGACATGTCCCAAAGGAAGGCAGGGAACCTTTGCCCTCTTCCTCTGGGAAGTTGTGCCTGTCAAACTATGACAACAACTCAGCATTTCAAAAAGGTGGTTGTGCAAGTATTTTGTCTCCTTACCTTGTGTTCTCTGAATGGAAGGTGATTGCATTGTGCACAGATCCTTCTGTGCTGACTTTTTGCTAATAGGAGAAGCAGTCTTAGGTGCTTCCGTGGATGAGCAGCAAACATCAGCTTCCTTCTCCTGTATCATAGCTTCTCAGGAAAAAAGAGAAATTTTGTCATAATAGGTAATTTAGTTTTCTCATTGCCAAGAGAAATGAATGCATCAATGGACTGCTTTTCCAGGATTGCCTCTGCAAAAGTTTCTGTAAGTACTGCTCTGCAGCAGCTCTGAGCAGAGCGAGGTATAGTGTTATCAGAAACACCTGTTGATTTTGGAGCTTGTGTTTTTTGTACCAGCAACTGAAGCAAGTGCAAGTGCATTTGGCAGTGTGTCAACACAGTAAATATCAAGTCAGGTGCATAGGCTGAAGTGGTCATAAGCTGGTGGGGTGGGTGTATAACTGAATGTGTTGGGACCTGTCACACAGCTGAGTGTGATGGGACCTGGCACAGTTTGTCCAGAGAAGCTGCGTGTGCCCCATCCCTGCAAGTGTTCAAGGCTGGGTTGGACAGGCCTTTGAGCGACTTCGTCAAGTGGAAGGTGTCCCTTAGCGTGCAGGTTGGAACTAGATGAATGTTCCTTCCAACCCAAGTCATTCCATGACTCCATGATTCTACCATTCCATGACATAGCTACTGGAGGGATTGGGGACACAGGCCAAATGCTGAAGAGACTGTAGTGTTTGGGAGTTGGGCGAGCTAACAGTGTGTGTGTATATGTCTCTAGAGGGGGTAAGTGGGAAACTTCTGATCCAGTGTCAGCTACTGGGCAGACTGAGTCTCCTCACTGAATGGGTCCACACTGTATATATCTATTATAGATATATGCAATATATATCTATATCTATATAAAGACTTTTTTTTGAGGCCACTGGTGTTTGTGTTCATGTAAACACTTTGTAAAAACTTTGCTAGAATGTGCTGTTTTACATGATCAGGCACGTGCCTACTAGGGGCATGTGCCCGGTGTTGCTCCTGGTTGGACCTGGGGACGTGGAGGTCCAGCTCCTCACCTTAACTAGGCTATCAATCTCAGCAACTCCTGAAAGCTTGCACATAAATTTGGGTGAAACTACCCATTCAGAATGAACTTTCCAGGTGCTTCTCTCTTGTGTTGGACAGATGATTCTCAAAGGCAGAATAAGTCTTGTATTTTCTATGACTTTGAAGCAATGATGAATAATTCTGAAGATGACTCTACTTTTATTAGATGTGTGCTCACAAGCAGAGAGCAGAGAAGGAATATTGAACATTTTCCAAGCTTTTAGAAACTGGCTTGAACACCACATCCTGTTCTGGTTGGCTTGTTATCCATTTGCAGAATATCTGAAATTTTTTTTACCCTTCATTGATTCTGATGGGTCCAAATTCCCTTGGGTCTGTTCTTTCCATATGTCCTCCAAAGGACCGTTCTCATTCTGCATCGGCTCAGATCTACAGCTAACCGTCCTATCTCCTTCAGACTTCTTCCAGACATATAAAAGACATTTTTGGAATCCCTACCAACAACCTCTTTGTCTGACAGAAATCTTCCAAAACCTTCCACAAGCTCTACTTTCTTGCAAATCCTTTACCATTGAGCAATGCTGAAAAATAAAAAAAAACCCTCAAGAAATTGGCCATTGCTTATCAAGCTGACCAAGAAAGGAAATATTTCTTTCTGTTGTCCTGTCTCTTTGCATGAGTCTGTTTTCTCTTGCCTTACACTTTACATACAAGCTCTGAGAGACAGAGACTGTCATTTTAATCTGTATTTTTCAGTGCTTAGCACAACACTCATGACGAGGCCTCTGGGCATTACAGTAATATAAACAGCAGTAACAAAATAAAAATGATGGCTTTTCCTAAGGTGTGGCTTGAAAAAAACTACCTGGTCACTCCACTTTTCTGGACCTTTATCCATTCAAGGTCAAGGAGGGGAAAGAGCAGAGATTTCTCAGTAAAATCTCTCTACCTTTCCTAACCCAAATAATGTCTGCAAGTTCTTTTTATTGTTACTTGTCACATTACAGTTCCGCACAGTTAAAAAATATCATAGAAGCTACAGTTATTATAGTTATTAACATTTTATGGCCTTGTTATTCATACCTTAAGCTCCTTAAAATGAAGTGGTGCATTTTAAGAGAGCAGCATGTATTTAATTGATTTAACTGTAAAAAGGTTGTCCTACTTCAGTGGTTTCCAGTCTCTTTCCTTGGGTTTTGTTTCTATTAATGATAACAACATCAATTTTGAGTTTTTAAGAGAAGTGATACAAAGCCCTTACAATTTTCTTACTGTGCTATCTATCTGTTCTTGGTTTAAACATCCATGCCTCTTTCATAATCAAACACCATGGAAAGATTTGCAGTGTTCTGAGCTACCTGTTCATGCACATATCTTTTTCTGCTTTGAAGTACGTCATGGATTCATTGACAGTAAACTTGTTCTTGAATTATGCACCTTTTCCATGTTGTAAGCACATATCTTTGGAGAGTTACCAGGAATTTGCTGATGTCCAATGTGAGAAATTTATCTTACCTAACTTTTAAATGCCTGTAGAGCAGATATTTGTATCTACTGTGATTTCTTTAGATTCTGCTTCCCAGCTGCTGTAGAGAAACAGTGCTGCTCACTTGAACAACCTTAGGAATATAGGGCATCTTAAGATCGGCCTCCCTCTAGATATGTCCTGTTTTCTCCTTTGATAATTGAGGAGATAATCCAATGTAGGTCTTGTGTGGTGGCAGCTTCTTTTTATGATAAATTCCTCTGTGTTGAGACCCAAAATCTAAATGTTTATCAAACATTTCCTTTTAATGTTGTCCATTTTCTCTACAAAGGGACAGGGACTACCTTATTCTAAGTGCTTATACAGATGCAAACCCAGAAGTCTTAATCCACCACTGGGGATTGTATTCACTGGAACATAAAACTAAACCATCCTGGTTACTCAGAAGTACTGAATAGCAGTTTCCTTATCTGTTCTGACTGAAAGAACTTCAGATACCTGCACTTGGACAATGTAAGCTTATATTTCTATGAGATCAGGAAGGTCAAAACCAAAGAGAATGAAAAAAACATAGGCAATTGAATTACAGAGCAGTGATAAAGTCAAAGTAGTATATGTTCACTTTATCTTTCCCAGACTGCATGAGTCACTACAATTTTGATACTTCAGTGTACTGGCAGAGATTGATGGAATAGGAAATGGCTACTCACACATTCATTTTCATAAAAGAGAAAGGAAAGAAGTAAAAATGCAAACCCTTATTTTCTACATCACATATCCATACACCTGGCACATTTTTGCTCTGTTGGCAGCTTCTCCTGTGGACAAAACCAGGAGCTGAATGTAGTGTGGCTGTTGCCAAACAAGTGGAGACCAGCAGAGGTCTTGTATTCTAACTCATGCAACACAGGCAGCATGTCAGGACAGTGCCTAGAAGGTCATGTAACATCTGCCTGCATATTCCCATGGAGCTGAAACCCCCAAATATACCCAAAGATTTAAAATACATGAATGTGGGGCATAGATATGGCTTAGTGGTGGATTTGGCACTACTGGACTAATGCTTGTCCTCAATAATCTTAAATATCTTTCTCAATCTAATCCATTCTATTGTTCTGTGATTCTAAATGCAGTATTTTTGCAATCTATACCATACTGTATTATTCATGCAGCTTTATTTTTCAGGAAAACCTAAATAATTTAACATTACCACTAGTTCTCTTTCTCTCAAAATAAAAAAGAAATTTTTAAATGAAACTGAAGTATCAGATATTTTCCTTGTTCTTCTTCAAAGGTATTGCATAAGCACATGTAGGTCAAAGAGAGAGCTGCTAGGAAGAAAAGTGTCTGCCAAATATTTTTGAGAATGTATTAACATTATTCAAATTCCTTTTAAAGAGCAGTCCTTCCCCCCACAGTTTCTTCTTGACAGGTGTCAGTTGATGAAGAGATGAGTGCGGGGGTTGGTGTTCTTATCTAAAAGGATTTTAAATAATGTTACTGACATTATTTGAATCAAAATTACTGCCTAAGTAATATTATAAGGAGTTTTGTCTTTTAAAGGGTATTCAATTATGTTACATTTCTCAGTAGCCCTACCTTTCATACTCACTTCTCCCTGCTCTGTAGGACACATAGATTTGCATTTTCCTGGGTTATAATGGCGCATGATGGGTCATTGTTATTAAATTAAATATTTCATAAACACTGGTCAATAGAGAGACCAGTGAGCTTTAAGGATGTGAAGTGAAATAATACTGGTTTGGTTTGTTGTGCATTGCTGACAATTCAGCTACTCTGTGGCTGTGGAGAGATTGGGAACTCAAAACATGGAACCCATGAGTGATTTGGTTTAAACTAAAAAAATAAAATAATAATAATAATAATAATAATAATAATAATAGCAACTTTCAGTCTCTCTGAGTGGTCCTTTTTAAAATAAAACTAATAGCATATTTTTTTTCCTTAACCTTGCCCTAAAATGAGGAACAATAAACCTCTGATGCTTCCACTGAATTTATTTGTGCGTATCTTTTGAGATGTCAGCCAAGAGACTGGCATAGTTTTATTGCAGAGTGGCAGATGATATGTTTGAGAAAATTCTACATTTTAATAACTGTTCAAAACAAAATTCTATTGTTAATAAACACAAGACTTGTCTTCCACTCAATTCTTTACAAAGAATAGAATGTGAAATGGGGAAAGTAAGAATAAGATTCCTTTGAATTCTGTGTCTGATTCTGCTGGTAACTTATTATAGAACAGATCATCACAGAAAAGTTTAGGTCCTGTTTCCATAGTGTCTGTAAACGGATGCAGCAATGTTAGTATTAGAGATGCTTGGAGGAAGACCTCAAGCTACTATTAAATTTTTTTTCCTAATAAGGGTTTCTAAAACTTGAAATGTTGTGGAACTGGGAATATTTTCCAGAAATTATTCATATAATGTATATAGAATTTTAAAAGAAGAAAAGCATTATATAGTCCCTAATGGAAAGAGTATAGAATTTGCTAGATAATCAATATAACTGCAATGGATCATGATTGACAACAGTTGTTTGCTGAATATTTGAGAGATGTTGGTATAAGTATACGTAACTTTGAAAAACTGAAAACAAAAGTTAAATAAAATTCTTCAATAATAAAAAATACAGAGAAATACTGAAAACCTGGATGCCAAAAAACCACCCCAAACCTACAAAAATCCCATCTTTGTATAAATTGGATCACTATAGTAAATTTTCTAGATACGGGGAAGAATCCTTCAGCCCCTAAAGAAAGTATTCTATTCATTGTGTATTTCTTTGTTCTATATGGAATGAATCTGTGAGAAAAACGATCTCTTAGTACACTTTCTCTTCCATAAGCTGAATTTATTGGACATTTATAGATGCTGCTCAATGTGATTATGTTATTAGCAATATGCTGGCTGACTGCGTAAACAGATCAAAAATTATTTTTGCATGTTTTGTGTGATTTAGAGATTTCATTTTTAATACATATGCAAATATTTATCATATAAATGTGGGGGACCAAAGGTTCCTAGATTTCCTGTGACCTTTATTAAACAACCACCTAGACAGGTAAATATGCTAAAAGGGAGGCAGTGGACACAGCAAAAAGTAGAATCTGGAAATTTGTGTTTGAAAGAAGCAGACCTGATGTCTCTTTTTCTTCTTTTTCTCCACAAAGGTCCATAGAGGATAAATTTTTCTAGGTGACTGAGAAAGCTGAGATGACCCCAATTTACTCTAAAATGCAGAATTATTTTGGACGATTTTACTTCATCTCTTCATCCTCAATAATGACTGTTTATCTAGTGTTCAATCTTTGTGATGTTCTCTTCAGATATGATGAAAAAGACATGAGACTGAGACTCTGTCTCAGTAGAGAATAATAACAGGAAATGAAGGAAAGTACATGGGGAAAAGGTTTATAACGAGTAAAGGTAATTGGCTGGCAATTGCATATATGAGCATCAGGACAGAGAGGAAAAGAGGGGTAGTATGAGTTAGGTACTAAAAAAGGCATCTGATAGTGAGGAAAGTAACCTCCAGCTCAACAGACAAGAGCGTGCTACAAAAATGTGTGTGGAAAAAAATGAAAGACTTGGGATTATGATTTTCTAACAGTCTGCCCATCTTAATAGGCCCCAAAATTGCCAGAAGACTAGGGTAAAAAGGTGGGACTTCAGATCCCTCGGTCCTTCCCTTACATTTTTCTCCGCTACACCCCACTGTTTATGTTTACATGTCTTACTTAGTATCTAGGACCTGGAAATGCAAAAGATGGGCATCAGGACAGACAGTGTCTAAGCTGTGAGTCTGTGCTAATTCATATGTTTATGATCCCAGCAGATCCCAAAGAATACAATAAAAGAAAATGTTCTCTGAAGGCTGTCACACATGAGGGACCCATGTGAACCTTTCCTCCTTGCTGTCTTCCTTCAAAGTTGCTAGCAAGAGATTAGCAGATCAGTCGATCAAAGGTTTGGCTTCCATTCAGTGTAAATTTGGAAGAAAAGTTTAGGGATGCATAACAGAGAGAAATATCTTTAGTCACTCCAGTTCTTTGTATGCTCTAACTCACAGAATCTTTTTTTGGAACATAAGTTATGTCTTGAAATTGGTTCAGAGATCATTTCTCCCCTACTCTTCTGGGTCTAGATTTTTTCTAGTATTTGGATTTTTTTTTCAGAGTTGCTAATTCAGCCACAGTTATGTCCAGTTTATGACCAATTTAACTTATGGTTCTAGTTCTTCTTCCCTGATCTTTTCCCATCCAGTATATATAACAAACTCGTCTCACTTTAATTAGAAGTTTCTAATTTTCTAGGCATTCCAATAGACGTCTTGTACATCAGAATTTGCACGTGCTCCTGTTTAAGTCTCAAGTTCATATTTGAAGTCTTTTTTTGTAGCACCAACACTTTGTCACCATTGCAACACATACCTTGCAGCAAGCATCATATTATTCATCCCATCTTCTTGCTCTTCCAGCACCTAAGAATCTTTTCCTTACTTTTCCACAGAAGAGTGCAGTTATGGTGACATGTGCATTTTTCACCTCTACGCTGCACTGCTGTTTTCGATTGCATATATTGCTGAATGGAAGAAAATAATGTACAGTCTCAGCTAGTTACTGACCCCACCATGTATCAAGATGAGCCATAAACATATCTGTTGCTCCCCTGGCTGTGAACTCTGCTCTTCAAAGCAATTCATACCTAAGGCTTCTAATACCTCAGAGATTTCCCTTCTAGGTGCCTCAGCAACTGCTGGAATAATTTCTAACTATTTAAGCATAATTCATACAGCAGTCAGGAAAAAAAAAACACTTTCACTGGAGATGAACAGGTTGACCACACTTCCAGAAAACATCAGCACTGATTGAACTACTTCATGACTGACTGAATCAAGACGTTTCCTGCCTTGATTAAATTCTTCCACAATGAACAGAATGGAATTTGTGACTACTATCTCCACATAAAAATTATCTTGTCTGGAAGAGAACTTTGCCCGTCAATTAACTGCTAAACACATCTATAATGATGGCAACCATAACAAAGACAACAGAAATACAATATAGGTTCTACTCACTAGAGTGCTAATCACAGAATTTTTGCTTTTCAGATCAGTGCATTTTTTTTAAGTAGCAAGAACATAAGTATTATAGTAGTCCATGACATTTGCAGGGATGTCCAGAATGAATATTTTTAAAAAATCAAAATAAAGCTTCTCTGGAGTCCAGCTGGTGTTTATTAAGCTCTTTCCGTTAAAAAAATCCCTTGGACCTTTTATTGTGTTTACAAGATGAAATGAATGAAGATGCACAGCCAAGCAGGAAGAAAAGGAAAAAAGGAATTAAGATATTCTCTTTTTAAAATAAATATTTTTTTTAAAGATCTTTTCCCTTTTTATCAAACCAAGATATTCTCTGTAAACTGAGGCCTCACAGGGTGGTATCTGGAGGGAGTTTCAGGGATTTTTTAACAAAGTGCTGTATATTTTATTTGACTATACTTAACAAAACATGGGAAAGTAAATAACTGATCAGTGATGGTCGTGTGGAGCTCACTCCCACAGGACAGCCTAGCCTAGCACCTAGCAGGATTACCAAGGACATGCCCTGTGCTGCAACATGCAGTGGCGAGAGTCAGCTAGTGTGCACAGATGTTTGCAAGAATGCCTACAACCCAACAAAAAATTGCAAGATAAGAACATCAGGGGGTTTTTTTCTACCTCACAGGGAGTGCAGGGACAGCAAGAAGAGACCCACAGCCAGTGTGTGCAAGTCTCAATGCACATAGGTGGTAATTAAGGGACTGCAGGTACTGATGTGGGTACCCACAGTAGTATGGCCAGCACATCTCTAACAGCAATGTTGTGGAAATGGGGAAAACAGTTCTGAGAAGAGGGATGTGTGCCTCTTACTACCATGTCCTGAGAGAAATTGTGTGTACTCAACATTGGGAAGTTGGTGGAGTCACCATCCATGAAGGTGTTTAAAATTCAGGTAGATGTGGTATTTAAAGAAATGGTTAAGTGGTGGATTTGGCAATGCCTGGTTAATAGTTTGACTTGATAATCTTAATTGTTTCAGCCTAAACAGTTCTGTTATTCTGTGACTCTATAACTCAGTCTGCCTGGGTGCATGTGGGTGTGTTTAAAACTTTTGGTCAATAATTATGGGAAGATTTCTCAAAAAGGGTAGGTGTTGGTTAGCATTTTGCAAGTGTCAGGTGTTGTGTTTTATTTGTGTTATTGCTGAATTGATCCTGACTGTATAGCTCACTGATTATGAGATAATGGTGTGTCATTAATGAATTGACATATCTCCTTGATACTGATTTGATTTTAACCACATGAATTGAGCAAGGTTTTCTTTCCCTGAAACACATAGGAAAGGAGGCATTGGTTTTAAGGCACAATAATGACTTAATTTTGGGACAAAAATAAAATCTAAAGAGAATGTGCAGGGGTGGGGGGGGGAATTAAAAAAATATAACATTTTTATTTTTAAAATTCTTATTTATAGTAATTACACTAATTTTTAAAGCCATACCTTATGACAGGATGCTTCTAGACTCTTTCAGCTAAACTAAATGACTTTCCCAGGACATTTCTAGCTGAGCATCATACAGTAAAATACCAGTTTTAAAGGACTCAGGTAAGTGTCTGCACATTTTGTTTGGTAAATTGCCCTGGCCTCCTAGATGGAGAAATTCAGACCATCTGTCTCAATTCCATGATTTCAAACCTGTCTCTGGTTGAACTTCTGAAGCATATACCAAGTGAAGGATAGTACAGATCAACAAAAAGACACAAAGTTAAATACGAACAGAAGATCCTATGATGATGCTTTTCTGCACCTAAACAAAGTAAATTAAGGTGTCAAGCTATGAGATATCTACCAAATAGGCTACTCAGTAAGCACCAGAGCTGGTGGAAAAAAATACACAGCAGTTTAAAAATTCAGAAATAGAAAGATAGAAACAGAGTAAAAGAAGTTGAGAATTCAGAAGTACACCAGAACACCCACTGAGTTTGTTTTGAAGTAATCCCATCCATTTGTATTTTTATTTTATTGTTTTTTCCGAAAACTGTAACCACTGATTTTTTTCTTGGTGGTGTCTGTGCCTCTTTTAGCTACTTAAAAAAGAAAAAAACATAATCAAATAATTACAGCACAGCACCACCTATGGTTGATAAAACTCCTCAGAACAACAGTGTTGAGGCATCAGACTGTGATCAGGAGAAAGTGGGATCTTATTTAAAAAATATTAAACAAGAGATGAACTAGCAGTAATGGGAGGGGTGTCTTATATGCAAAACCTGGGTTGCAAAATTAATTTCTGTTTTTAGGGCCACATCTTGGAATAAAACTACACAAAAATTGTAAACAAATGACGTTTATCTAAAGTTAAGGAGGTGTAAAATATTCCACTGACACAGGGGAAGAGTGAGCACAACACTAATATGAGCAGTCTAACAGCTGCAACAGATGAGTCAGGATATCATCACATTGCATCACCATAAAAAGTATCAACTTCAGCAAGCCTTGCCACCTCTAGCTGTAAGCAGTGATCCTCTATATTTTTGGAGGTTTCTGTGAAACCATTAATTTCTTAGAAGGAATACTCTTATGATGCAGTAAGTTCAAAAAATGGTAAAACCAATGCGCTATTTTGCCTAACTGAAAAATGAAATTAGAAAAGAAACAGTTACTGAAATAAGCAGATAATATTCTTGGCCTACTCCTTCCCAAGCGCCACACTTTTTCTGTTTTTTCCTTTCTCCTTAACCTTTTCATCCCTTTCTTTAAGAGGATGTAAACACAACATGCCTGATACTCCTGTCATAGTTGGGTTTTTTTTTTTAAAGACCTTATTCTGCTGTTGGACAAAGAGTTATTTCTTCACTCACTGAATTACACTTGCTTTCTTTCAGTGTGAATGAAAGGAGTTTT
This sequence comes from Turdus rufiventris, assembly GCA_013186435.1. NCBI lineage: Eukaryota > Metazoa > Chordata > Aves > Passeriformes > Turdidae > Turdus > Turdus rufiventris. The sequence goes on from PYHW01009633.1 coordinate 670,753, forward strand.
AAACTGCTTCTGAGGATACTACAGAGGCGATAACAAAACTACAGCAGGACGTACATCAGACAGACAGATGAGATGTCAATCCAGAGTTCTGGCAGAGGAGGTTGCCATGGAATTACAGGTACTATTTAGATGTGAAAAATGCTATTTTGATGTCTCTTGAATTGGATAAGGAAATATTTGTCAGTAACTTTGGGACTTAAAGCTAGGTATGATTCAGAAGACTGAAGGAGACCTCAGACCCCTGCAGTCTGAAAACTCCTCATGAGGGGAAGAGCAAGAGCAGGCACTGATCTCTTCTCTGTGGTGATCAGGACCTGAGAGAATGGTCTAAAATTGTTTTGGGGAGGTTTAGGCTGGATATTAGAAAAGTGCTTTTCACCCAGAGGGTAGTGGGGCTCTGGAACAGGCTCCCTAGGAAAGTGGTCACAGCACCCGCCTGAGAGGGCTCCAGAAGTGTTTGGACAATGTTCTTGGGCACATGCTGTCATCCTGGGAATGGTGCTGTGTTGGACTTGAGGATGATCCTGACAGGCCCTTTCCAAGTCAGTATATCAGGTGTGACTCTGTGTCTGATTCTGATTCAGGTTCTGCCTATGGTCAGTAGGAAAACAGAGCCATCCTCAGAAGGTCTGGTTGTGTTCCTTACCATGAATACTCAGGTTGGAATGTTTTCCTAAATGGCTTCCCTCTGCTGAATACATATAGAAGGAACCTCATCTTGGCCTAAAAACCCAATTTTTCATGGTGTGAATTCAAGTAACATGGATTTTACATTTCACCTTATTTTAGGAGAGAATTATTTGGCCTTGTACTTAATCTCTGAAGGCTAGAATACAGTAAAATAGGTTTCAGATAATCCAAGGACAGAATCAACTCGTTAGTGACCAGGTAGTAACTCCAGGTTTAAACAATCTAAGTAAGTGAAGAGCAACATCATCTCAAGATTGACACAGGATTGTAAAAACTGAACCTCCACTCTGCAAGATGTGGCAGGATTTGGGAAAAATGTTCTGTGACACCATTTTGGATATTTTCCATGAAGAGAACTCATACATTCCTCATGATCAGGCACCAAACAGTATAATGGCAAACAATATAACAATTTCCCCTTCAGTTTGGGGCTATATTAATAACATGCCTTAACATCAAATCTCTTTTCAGCCAATTGGTTTCAATGTAGCTCATCTGTGAGGAAAATGGAAGTTTTTTGCAGAAGTAGCTGTTCAGGTGTGTGTAACCTCTGAGCATAATTGCTGTAGTTTAGCTGTGGGGAAAAATATTTTATGCTTTTGATCATACTAAAAAGAAAGAAAAATCCAGAGAAGGTGACAGCCTTGTTCATCAAATGAAGGCACACAATCTTCAAGTCAGTGAACGATGCCAAGTAATGGCATGCAGAAGATCATTTCAGTGACATAGAGAGAAGAGGAAGAATACTTCTTTTGTTAATTACAACAATTAAATTCTGATGGATAGAACATTTAATGGTACAAAATAATTACACAAGGGTTGCCTAACTTAGTTATTTGACTGCTCAAAAATTTAAGAGAGAAGCTTTTCTACTCTGCAGGATGCACGGTTCTATTCCCAGGCATTTCCAAATGCTGGTAGCGAAGCTGAACAAACAGGTGAATTGGTTATCTTAAAGTCCTTGGGAAACAGGGACCTGAATCTGGGCCTTGTGAGTATCTAAAAAACACATGAGAGGTGCTTTTTGAATTTCTCAGTCACTTCAAGATGGGAAATACCTAATTCCAAAAAACAGCCTGTTGATATGGGAAGAATATTAAGGGCATGTAGCAACAGGACAAGGGTGCCTGGATTCAACTGAAAAAGGGCAGGTTTAGTAGAAATATAAGGTGAATATTCTTCACTGGGAGTGTGCTGGGACACAGGAACAGATTGTCCAGAGAAGCTGAGAGTGCCTCATCCCTGGAAGTGTTCAAGGCCAGATTAAATGATGCTTTGAGTAACCTGGTTTGGTGGAAAGTGTCCATGGCCATGGCAAAGAAGTTTGTACTAAATGACCTTTGTTGTCTCATCCAATCCAAACTATTTTATGACTCAATGACCTTTTGACACCAACAGTAAAAAAAGCAGTTGGAAATGGTTGTCAAGTTATAGTTCTAGTCTGAAAAAAGCAATACGACAAGATTTTTCTATAGGCACTCTTCTCATAAGATGAGAAATTGGATAAAAAAGATAATTAGCTTCTCATCAGTAAGCATAGTCACCTCAACTAAAGAGATAAAAAAATCTATATAGTGTATTCTGAAAAAGCAATAATCATACTGTATTTCTTTATCTAACTCTGAAATTTTCAGAAGACTAAGCTTGAAACTTAAAAAAAAAAATCAAAGCAAACTAAGTAGCCCGAATTTACATCAGGGATCAAAGTAAAATCTTTTCTGAACAAGTGATTATCAAATTACAGACCTGTCACTACAATTTCCTGAAAGGGTCAGCACCTTCTCTTGTTCCTGACAGACAAAGAAAGTGTGACAGGCTTGATCAATATTTCAGTTAACAAAAAAACTGGCTAATAAAGGACTTATGACAGACAAAGGTTTGTTTCAAGGCAATAAAACAAATGTCTTTTAAAATATGTGTTTTAATTTCTTTGTTTGTTTTAATTTTTCTAGCTTGTTGAATAGTTTTCAGTATTCTCAATTTTCTTTTTTCAAGCTTGAGAGAAGTGTGTTCAAGACTAAATTTTCCAAGATGTACAAAAAAGAATAATCAGAAGGCCATGTAAATGAAAAGAAGTACATTTTTTGTTATCTGTAAGTTGTAAAAGGACAACTATGTTGAAAGTAAGTTTTAGCACATTAAATGCATGTCCATGACACTTTCATGTGATGAACTCTCTCCTGTTTTCCCATCTGATTCATACTGAGAAAAACCCAGGGGTTGCAGGACAAAGTAGGTAGACGTCCAGCAGAAGTTAATATCCATTATTATTTTCCTTCTATTAGTGCTGTCTGAATTCCAGCTGCTGAAACTCCACAGAAGCTTGAGCAATTTTACACCACTTTTAAATCTTGCAGTGACTTCTTTTAACCTAGAAGCACCCTGCTTTACAAACCAAATCTCTTCCCTTCAGGTTTCCAGAGACCTCTCACAGAAGTGAATTTCATTTCAAGGCAAATTCACGGAGTCTGACCATTGAAGTCTTTCGGTCTTTCTTCCTCTGGAAACAAAATTTATTTGTTGCGTGAGGATGGGGTCTCTCAGAATGGAAATGCATGCACATGCCAGTGGTGCACTGCAATAAGAAGAGCACTGAAAAACAGCTGCACAGACCTCTATGATATCCTTAGCCCTGCCTTTGCAAACTCTTTCCCTTAACTGTTGCCCTTACCAGCATTTGCTTGGTCACAGCTGGACTTAGAGGACAGCATCAGAGTTCCCACCTATTCTGCCACGCACAAAGAATTCTGAAAAGGATTAGATGGCAGATTTCTCCTTCTGTGTAGTCATAACATTTAAAATACCATTAAACCTTTGCTTTTGCTTCTCTGTGGGTTCCTCTATCCTACAGCTTACCACATTTCAGAGTCTGCAGGGGTTCATATTGTAGTCTGAGCTTTGTGTAATATTGTAATGTTTCCATAAAGCTATTATGTGGAAGAATGTTGCAAACTTTGTTTTTTTTTTTTTCTACGGCACTTTTGTGTGACACTTATTTATATACCTTATTATGTATTGTAGTCCCTAGTGATCATTTTTCATAGTGATCTAGCTTGTCTGGTATTCTTCCCCTGAAGGCTCTAAATAATCTCTAGGCTTTAAAGCTGAGCTGTTCTGATGCAGCATTCAGCAGCTAAAGCTTTCCACTTGAGCTATCATCTTTGTGTGTGGAGGGGCAGCTGCAGCTGATACGACTCAACATTTTATGTGACAAAAGCTGGGTAGAAGAACCACCCCAAAAGATGCCTCTTGGCAGTGGCCTACGTTGATCTCAGTGAACAAGCCAAGTTTATTCGTGGGGATGGATGAACTTCCTGCCACCTCAGCTCCAACCTGCCAGGAATGAGTTGCAAACTTTGCTTTGTCAGGGAATGCTGAACCTGAGTTACACTGATGTGACAAAAAACATTGTGTTTAAAGAGAAGATTTTTCCATTCCTAAAATATTTGTGTCCAAGTTTGTTGCAAGTCAGTGAAAAATTACCTTAACAAGTGCTCCACCCTAGAAACTTTGCTATATGTCCATTTTAAATATATATATATATATACACATACATATGTATATTTAAAACACACATCATTATGTTAACCACCTCATGAGAAATTCATTCTGGGGAAAAGGAAGAGATGAGACGGAAGGGAAAACTGGAGTTAGCATTTCAGTGGCTTCTGTTTGTGTTTATGTTCCCACCCCCTATGGACTTTACTTAATGCCTTGAGAAACCTTTCATCGAGCCAGGAGAATGCCAGCTCCAGCGGGTTATGGTAGGGCTTGTGTTGTTTGATTCAGACTCTCTTGCTGATTCAAATTACTTTCTATCACACATCAAAGAAACCTCCAAAATTTGGCATGTTCAAATTACTGAGCTATTCCTGGGTGTTGTTTATTACCATTAAACCCTCAAAGGCTCCAGACTCAATTAGCTGTTTCATTTTATAACAGCCTTTAGCATCCATGTATTCATGCACGAATCCATCCCTCCCTCCTTGTAGATTCTGAGGGCTTTTTTCAACAAAGCTCCCTCTAAAGCTTATACCCTCGATGACACAAATGAACATGGTTTTCCAAAAGGAAAATTCCACAGAGGATGCTAAGGACTTTTGCTAATCACTAGACCTCACATAGTTCAAGTGGAATCTCAATCTCTCCCTGGAAGAAAAATTGCTTTAAAGACGATTTATTTTGCTTGACTTTGGGTATAAAAAATTTGAGCAATTTAAATAACTAAATTGCTTAAATTCCCTGTGATTGTAGTGAAGAGATACTGGCATCAGTACTGAGCAATTAATTATTTTCAAGACTAGATATCTGAGATATTTAGGATAGATTGCCTGTAGAGATGCTTCATTCCCTGTGTTGGCTGTAGATAATTACCTTCAATGACTAACTTTCATATGGATAAAATTAGATGATGTGATGATAGACTGACCTTGCACAGGAATGGCAATTTCAAAAGCCTATGAGCATTTGGTTATAAAAACAATGAGATATAAACACAAGACTTTGGTAATAACACCTCTATTTACATACCTCACATTTTTCAGACCTCTTGAAAACACCTAATAATTGCTGAGATCTGACACTTTTGTGTTGCCTTTTATTTATTTATTTTTAGGTTTCTTAAATGTTAAGACTGATTTAAAGCTCATCAGATAAAATAGACTGAATCATGCTGCTACATCTCCAGGCCCACATTTCTTATATATGTGCAGATTTTCAAGCCTGAGACAAAGGAGTGGTAAAGCACAAGAGGGCAAGCCCTTAAGTCACACAGAGTTCTGAGGAAAATCTACTACATGTTTTCCTTAAAATGAGCATTCAGAATGCACCACAAAGACTTTAGTATTCTGATTTGTTTGTTTGTTTGTTTTCTTTGAATAACAATGAGGTTTAGAAACAGAGGAATTTAGACAATATATAAAAAATGAAATTGTTTGAATATAAGTACCCTCCTTGCTCATTGTGCCACATCCTTCCTTTCCCCTTGTTTATTATGATATCTGGCTTTGTGGCATGCAATTGTTCCAATAAAATCCACACAATCCCCTCAAGGTCAAAGGTGCACAAATACTCCATTCTTGTTGTTGGAGAGAAGAAGATGGGAGCTCCATTTCATGTTAAGATTATGGAGCACTTGCTGCACTCAAGCTCATTTCAAAAATCTGACCCTTTACTTTAACGTTATTGAGCTTTAGAATAGTATTTTCCTAATCTCACCTGGAAATGGATGCTAACATCTTACCTTCTCCTGCCAATTACTACTGAATTCAAATAAAAATTGAATGGAATGTATATATAGCATACCCATATAATGGTTAAAAAAGTGGTCATGGTGTAAACCTGTCTTGCCTATCCGAAATGCAGATTCAGACATTCCAGGGAATTCCATCAATATGGAATTGTCCCAGAGGTACCTGAGCTTTAATCAAGCTATAAGGAAGGGGTAAGGGAATAAAAGCTGAAAGCGTCTTCACATGACCACAGGTACTAGGATTTTTCTGTAGCTGGGTTAAATTTCCATGCCAAGAAGCTTGTGAAACCACTGTCAGCTCCTCAACCACAGACCAACAGAAGTGTCAAAGATTTCTCTATGTTTAGTTGATATAGTTAGCCTATATTTCCTGGTCTCAATGCAGACACATATTTAGCTTTGTGATGAATTGAAATGATGTGAAATGCATGGCACTTGATCTAAGACAGAGTATGTGATGGATGCAGGGGTATCAAATAGTCTATGACAGATGCGAAGCGTCTGACAGGGAGTAAAAGCTGTTCCATATCACAAGAGAAAGGAAGTTTCTGAATTATTTCTCATTTAATGTCATCATGGTTTAACTCCAGATGGTAACTACGTACCATGAAGCCACTGTGTCTACTCCTCCTCCAGGGGGATGAGAAGAATTGGAAAAATAGGTAAAATCTGCGAGTTCAGATAACAAGTTTAAAATTGAATAAAAAATGAGGATACTAATAATAGCAATATGCTATTGAAACAGCAAAATAATAATGATGGTGATTATAATAATAATAATAATAATAATAACAACAAACAGGGAAAAAACGAAAGAGGACTAAAACCCACGACAGTCAAGGGATGCATAATACCACTGCTCATCCACTGACCAATACTCAGGTCATTCCCAGCAACAATTGGCCAACTCCTCCCAGTTTATATCCTGAGCATGATGTTCTATGGTCTGGAATACCTCTTTGGCCACTTTGGATCAGCTGTCCTGGTCATGCTCCCTCACAGGCTCTTTGCAGCTAGGCATGGGAAGCTGTATTTAGGGTTAGCACAACTCAGCAGAAACTAAAACATCAATGTATGTTATCAACACTGTTTCCATACCAAATCCAAATGCTACAGCACTATATCAGCTACTCAGGAAGAAAATTAACTCTATTCCAGCAAAAAAAAAAATGGACACAAGCTGTCATATTCTCCAGATTCTTCAGAATCCCATGTTTTTCATCAGGTGTTAGAAGTCATATTCAAGTTCTAGCAAATGACAAGAAGGAAGAATCTCACAGAGGAAGAGAATCAGATCAGAATCAGGAACCAGTGTTAGCAGGCAGCAGTGAGGAGTATGCTTGCCCAACATCAGAGCATCAGCATCATTCTGATGGTCTCCCATCAGACTTGAAGAGTGGATTTTTATGCATAATTACAGAAAAAAATAATTTCAGGAAAAAAAATCTAAATATTTCCTAGTAGTAAACTACAAGAGACATTTCAGCTAGTGTACAGTGACAGAGAAATATTAACACTGCTTCTTATATCTGACAGCTTTAGTACTGCTCAGAGCAAAGCAAACTGTGCACATTTATGAAGTTTATTCTCCAAGGTTAAACTTCATATTTTCTTAACAGTTTATAAAATATACTCCCATTGAGAAACAATACAATGGAATAAATATTAAAACCACTAATATAACCATTAATATTTAAGAAGAAAAAGTGCTTCACTGCTTTTGGTCTTTTAAAGATAGTGTTTTGCTGTATTTACTTCAAGTAAAATGTAATCACATAACTTCAGCACCTGCTGTCCAGAGTCCTAGGTGTTAGGTGTGATACAGACAAAAGCCTTGGTAAATACCTCAGCTTTTCTGTGCTCCTATTTTTTACCAAGATATAAAACGAAGCAGCAGAAATTTCTTATCTTCTTAGTAGGATGCTGTGAGTAATAACTACCAAATGCCTGCAAGGTTCTAAGAACTTTAATCACATTTACTGGAGAGGTCAAACTCTTGTGTTTCCAAGAGGAAACAGAGATTTTAAAATGTGAAAAAAACAGAGATTTGTTCGAGTGCATACATTAGTCCTGAAGAGAGTCAGTTATCCTTTCAAGCTCATGGCAAAGAATTGTAATGTGTCGTAGATAATTTGATACAACTTTATGTGAATTAAGATCAAGCAGTTTTTCAAAACCATTTGTTATTTATACCCATGCTTCATTGCAAGGCTGTGCATATCTATCAGCCTTTGCTCCATGACAATTCAATAGAATAAGCTCAGATCTAAAGGTACTTCTGCTTTCAGTGCAGACTACCTCATTCCCTTGAGAAAGTCAACCTGCTCTGTCAAAACCCCTCAGAGAACAAGTGGAATGGACGCAGGAGCATGCATATACATTCATCAGCCCTCATTAATGCACATGATAACTTGAATATTTGTGCTAACCAGTTTTCACTGGGACAGCAAAAAAGGTCCAAAAGGTCATGTGGAAGTGTATTGTAGCTCTGGGGCAGAGACCAATCCTCTTGTGTAAGCCCATTAACTGAAAAAATAAGAGAATGGAGGTTTTTCTGGTATACATGTATGCTGGTATACAGAACTCAGTACCTGACAGACAAAAGCTTAAGAGGAATGATATTTGTTGATTGAGAAACTGAATAAATAAAATGCTCCAGTATGCAACCTTTTCCCATATACTCAAGCTCAAGAAAATCCTTCCAAGATAAACTTCTAACGAATTTAATGTGCTCAAGCTACACATGAGCCATATGCAACCTAATACATAAATTAGGTTACATAACTCTACTTAAAATGCATTTTTAGTCTCAGCTGCATGGGAACAGATTAGTAAAATGGTAGCCAACATTGTTTCTAGGCACTCACAACAGTTGTGGTGAGCTGGCATCTCGTCACTTTGGATATTTTAGCTCATGCAGAGCCCATTGGAAATAAAGAGTGAAAAACAGTCTGTAAGCAGTGTGTTCTTTTACATTGTTGTCATATTACATTGTGTCATTTCAGCTGATATTAAGAGTTGTCAAATCATATTAATGCTGTAAGTCAAGGAAACAGTAATGGGATGGGACACACCAGATACAGATACCAGGAGCTAAATCACAATTCATTTGCATGTCTTCATTGACTTCATTAGCTGATTGGTATCTCACCATGATCACAGCAGTCTTCCGAAAAATAGAAATATTTTGCCTTAGTACACGTAGTTCAAGTACCAGTACTGAGAAGTTAGGCTACATATTCCAAAAGATGCTAGTTTTAGATAAGTGTATATAAATATATTTTTTAATCTTAAGCTCTGAGAAACTTTTTTAAAAAAAATAATACTTTCCTTAAGATAGCTTTTCATGTCCAATAACTCTAAGGGCTTTTAGCTTTTCAGCAAAGTATCTTATAAATGGGATGCTATAAAACTAGATGGAAAACACATTTCTGAGTAAATGCATTGAGATTTTTCAAACTCAGCTGACTTGAAATTCTATTGTCAGTCTGGAAAACAAATTTGTTGGATTTGGGATGTTTGCTAGTGGTTGTGTTTTGTTTTGTGTTTTCTTCTCTTTTAAGGAACAGTATCTTAACAAACATTATATCTTTCTGTGTCAATATCAGAACGATTATTTCTGATACATACATCAAAATTTCTTAAATGTCTCAGTTCCATTCTATGCAATAAATAATGCAAATAATCTTTTGTCCAGAGAGTTTAAATCCATTCTCAACACTGAGTTGACACTCAAAAGCAAGAAGATTCTTCGAACACTTCAACGTATGCTCACAAAGAAAAATTGAGGTACTTTCTAAGAATAAAACTTCACATAACTTACATATTTAGATATCTGAGTCATCAGTAGAAATAAAATTGTTTTAAAAAGGGCCTAATACATCTGGCTAATATGAAAAAAGACACTGATGTGTTATCCTTCTTTGAGTGCTAGTCTCAGGAAAAAAATCAAACCAAACCAAACCTAACCAGGCTAAAGGATCCTGCATATCTTCTTACATTTCTGGTTTCCAAAAGGATAGGAATTTAATGAGTCTAGAACTTACTAAAGTTGCCATACAGTTTAGCCATGTTGAATCAAGCATTTAATATACTAACTCTGCAATGTCTGTACAATGAGCACAATATCTTCAGGATCAGCCAGGCCATTGTACATGACATAATGTCACCATTTCCTCAGAGATTTCTCAAGCAAAAAATATCCAGCGGCAAAGAATAATTGACAACCAGATCTTCTGATAAACTTGATGGAAAGTCAGAAAAGACATTAAGGATACAGAAGGGGGTTATAGATGTTTCACACAGATGCAGAACATATTAGATATGATCTTATTTATACAAGATTTTAGCTATAGCTAAGATGGGGTTACAGAATCAGATTTAGTTTCTCTAAGTACTGGGTCTGTAGATCTTCTTCCTAAAAGTACTTGATGTTTAGCCAAATTACAGTTTCACATTTAATGTTGGATGTTAGAGTAGAGCATACAACCTTGTACATATAAAACATCTGGCACTGAAAGTCATAGTCTTGATTCAGTTCTGTAAGTAACCATTAGATAAACAACAAGAGCAATAAGAGAATACCTCAACAGTTATTAAAAAATTGTGTTTCTCTAATTTTTAATGCAATTTTGGAACTAGTTTAACTATGAGTCACTTGGAAGGTTAATGCAGATGCATAAGATCTTAGTTGTTAAATTCAGTGGTCAAATCAATTCCATATTTTATTTTATTTTCCAAATTTGAATTGTTCTATTTTTTTGTTTTGTTTGTTTTTGTTGTTGTATTAAAACAGAAAATCTCTGAAAACCAACCTATGTCTGAAACATATTTTTAGCAATGGCATAATCTGATGTTATGTCTTAGACTTGAGACATTGTAGAAATTTAAACATGTCATAAGATTAATTTATCCTGGCCACTACCTCCGTAACATTGGGAGTATTAACAATGTTTAGCTTAGTGGAGCTCTTTCTAATAACTGTTAGTCCTGAGCAGATTTTTAATGTCATATGCAGTGGCATTGATTAAGTACACCAGCATGATAAAATTCTCCCCTCTTTGACTCCCTGTCTAATTGGGTTTCTGGCTCTTGGGCTTTGCCATCCTCATTGAAAAAGATCCAGATTGAGCAGAATAAAGCAGAATTCCCATTCTTGGGCTGGCCAAAGCATG
>PYHW01009633.1:682234-710998 GCA_013186435.1 Turdus rufiventris
AACCCTTTCAGGGAAGAAATTTTCCTTAATGAGTTTTCCATATTTATTTCGGGTGTAAATGTATCCTCAGGTATATTTTGGTGGCAATTTTTGATTTCCATGGGATTCCAACAGAAATGGAGAGATTTTTCACCATCTTGGATGTCAGAGGTTTGCAAAATAACCAGATGCTAAAAGATCAGTCCCACTGATATCACTGCTTATACACTTTGCTTCAACAGGTCTGAGGTGGATCAGGAACAACAGCAAAACAAAAGCACCTACTGCATCCCTAAAGCTGTGCTGTGTCCAAGGCAGGATTGTTTTCCATGTTGCTTCAACTGTTGGCAAAAGGATTGAAAAGAGGGTTTATAATTTTTTTTGAGCAAGTTCATCAGTGACTAACAGTCCTCTTGATAATCACTGAAAAAATGCACCAAAACAATTTAACTATTAATTTGTCAGACTGGAGAATTCTTCTGAGTCATAAGGCAAATTCATTTTGTTTGAACATCAATTAACAAAACAAGGAGAAGGGAAAAGAGATACAAGCTTAATAAAATACTTCATTAGTCTATTCATATAGCTGTAAATAGAAACTTTTCTCCTTCTATTTTTTAAATTTGTTATATTACTTCATAAATATAGGAGTTTATATTTTAAAAAAAACAACAAAACCCAAACTGAAACCAAAACCTGCAAACACACCAGTTCTCATCCTGGGAAGTGTATGATTTAGGGGAGAAGGTCTTAAGGTTCTTGGGTACCATATCTGATTTCAGGAACTACTGATGAAAATCTCTGCTCAGGAAAGCCAGCAGAAGTCAAAGACACCCTCCCGTCCCCAGATAATGTTAGCAGCCAGTTTATTAATTCTTCAGTGGGCAGTGATTTGCTTAGCAAATCCACTTGGGGTGGATATATACAGCAGTCTTCAAAAAGGCCACGTCACACTGATGTCTGCTATTTCACAGCAGCAGCAGCTCTAGCCCATGACCTGTCATTTCTCTCTCATCTTGTGTCCCAGGTGCATGCCTGTGCATGATGTTAGTTAATAGAAATTACTCAAGAGGCTCCTAACTTGCCTTGTGTAAGTGGAATATCCAATCTGGGCATGTAATTCCTAGTTCTTCATCTCTAGTAATGGGCTTGCCCCTTAAAGGACCAGAGGAGAAGTGGATCCTGCAATCACAGGGAGCTGTTGTCTGTGTTACATACCTTGGACTCAATTAATGGCATGCCAAGTGGCCCTTGCTTTGTCAGACATGTCTGTTCCTGCTGCCTGAGAGCTCTTAGAGATAATTGATTCTGGCACTTCTATTACTACCCAGAAATACAAGGGCATATTTTTTACATTCACTTACTCAACGATTTGAGAAGAATGGTTTTCCTACAGGATAATTCTTGCACTACCTAATTGTGCCTTTGCTGAGAATGTGTGCAGACATGGCACTCCAATAACATGGTGATGAGTGCAACATAAAACTGATAGATTCAGAATGCTTTTTGTTTCAACTTTCTTGTTTTTATATGTCTGTCTGCTCCCTATTTAGTGAGTGAGACAGCCTTTAAATTAAAGAAATTCCTAAGAATCCAGCATCTAGAAAAAAGGAATTTGTTATTCATCTGATATCTTCTTCCTTTTTTTTTATTCTTTCCTTTCAGCACTTTTTTGCTTGTAACTAAACATGGATGGGAACTAGCTTGTAAGTTACAAAATGTCGTAGATGTCACAAAGAAATAAAGACAATTATGTATGTGCATTTGTAAGTGGTTTCATCAGAGAATATTTGTGGGATGCAGAGATAAAAGTAAACACAAAAACTCTACATTTGGTATTATTGTTTTTGATTTCCTTGTCCAGCTGTGTTCTTGCACACAGAAAACTGCTTGTGCTATGAGAATTAAAGAAAGGGGAAAGAATTGGAAGAGATGGATTTTCAGTGCTTATGTATAGGTAAATGTTCCAACATCTACTTAATTTTCCTGCCAGTTCCTTAAGACTAAAAACTTATGAATATAAATTTTATCAGTGACTTTTCTGTGATGCAGTGGAAGGAAGAACTAACAGCACCATATTTGAACAACTCAAACTTAAATCAAAAATTATTTTTCAAAGTTGAGAGGCCAAATATTCACAAAAATCTTATTAAATTACAACAGAAAATCTACATGAAGACAATGAACTGCACATGTGTCCACAAAGACTCATTTATACTCCATTTCTCCTATTATCTGTAGGCACAAGCCTGTTTGCTCATAAATAATTAAATATGGGTCAAATTCACAGGAACGTGACTATGCTGTGAGATTTAGTCCTTACTGGGATCTGCTGCCTTGTGCCTGTATCTAAACTCAGCATGCACCACTCTTTCAATACTTCAGCTTGAGAGGCTGAGCTCAAACCCTCGCAATTCAGATTTATATGAGGGCAGAGGCCTGGCAAGAGTTTGACTAGTGGAAATGGCTACTGAATCCACCTCTTCAGCTATCCGAGCAAGACCAAGCAGTAACTTTTTTTTTTTCTTTTTTTTTTTTTTTTTAATTTATTTGGATGAAGCAAACCCCTTTGGTGTTTCAATTGCATAAAAATCACAAACTGCTTGAAGATACTGGTCCATCTCTGGAAGATGGGCTGAAGTACACTTTCTTGTGCTGTCAGAAATATTTCAGTAGAGTTGTTTGAAATGTGGGATGAATAAGACCAGAGGCATGTGGAAGATACTTTAAATAATTTGAATAGGTGTTTCTCTATGACTTGGGCTAATGGTATGAACCGCACTGTTGCTCTCCTACCTTGGCCTCACAGGGTCCTTTGTTGTCCCTTTTGTCCCTCAGAGAGTATGGCAGAAGGAGGTGTTATGGCAGCCTGAGTATCTCCAGGAGATGGGGCCAAAGGGAACTGTGTGTGCAGAGCATGGGCAGAAACCCAATGTTACAAGAAACTTCCTCATCGAGTTTTTTTCTCTTTCCCACCATCCCTGAGCTTGGATATCCACACACAAGACTGCTGAGCAGGGATCACAGGAAGAAGATCGCTCCTACGGCGAGACATGAGAAAATTATACCTGCCTAGCCACATATATTGTACGTTTTATTTGTTGGTTGCTGCTTTTTAATACTGAGGGCATTTATGTCTGTTGATAATTGGAGATATTTATGACATGTATTAACAGTAACTCTCCACACTGCCTTTTTGGAAACATGTGAATTCATGTTAATGGCTCAAGTTTGCTAACAATTTACAAGCAAACACTTACCACTGTAATACAGCATTTACTCATTTGTTCTCCACATTTTTAATTTTATGTATATTGCCACCTGAGATCCAGAAATTACTTACTCCATCACCCATGCTGCTTCTCCTAGTTAAGGATGTAAATGCGTCCCAATGGTACAAGATATTTAGCATATGCTTAATTTTAAGTGTATGAATACTCCCACTAAGGTAAATGGGAGTGCAGCTAAGAGTTAGGTTCATGCTTAAATTGCTTATTCAGAGCTAAGAAAGAGCACAGCCTTGTCTTCCTGAATCCTGCACCGTCCACAATTGTTTTGCATCATGAGTTAGTGGTATGCTATTTTTGAAATCCTCCATTGAACATCATCCTGCCAGGTTCTCTCTCTTCTCTCTTGTTTTCCTAAGGTGTCAAGCATCTCATTTACCTGCTTGCAATTGCTTTTTCAATGTAGCTCCGAGTGAATAATCATTCCTGGAGTGTTCAGGCCAGCACTCATCTGCATGAGCATGACATTAGCTGGTGATCCAGGTGACATCCTCAAATTGCAATGTGTTGCTGTGTGGGTTTTACACAGTGAAGTATCATCTATCAAAAGAGTGTTTTTCTCTGCTTTTCATATTTTTACAACCAGTGGATGTTTTGGATGATGGTTTTAAGAACAGTGAGGTCAGTAAAGGTCAGCAATGCAGTCTATCTTAATGTTCATAGAATCACAGAATGGTTTGGTCTGAAAGAGACCTTCCAGGTCATCTAGATTCAACCCCAGTGCCATGGGCAGGGTCACCTTCCACCAGACCAAGTTGCTCAGAGCTCCATCCAATCTGGCCTTTCCAGGGATGGGGCACCCACAGCTCCTTTGGGCAGCCTGTGCCAATGCCTCACCACCCCCACAATAAACACTTCCTTCCTGATGTGCAATCTAAACCTAACCTCTTTCAGTTTGAAGCCGTTCCCCCTTTTCCTGTCCCTGCACACCCTTGTATTTTCTGCACACACACACACCTGAAGCCTCAAAAAATGTAGTCAGTCAACACAATCTGTATTTTGGGAAACTTGACCCCAAACTTCTTTCTAATTTCCCAGAGACTTCATCTTTCATGAAATCTGACTGTTTCAGAGACCCAGGCAGCAAAAAAATTCTCCTATTGCCTTGAATGTTTGTTCTGTGAGGATCAAAACATTTGTGCATTGTCTTGTACAGCCCTCACAGTACGAAAGGATTTCTAAAAAAACTGGCCATTTATTCCATTTTAAAATCAAAAATATAATTTGAACATTTGAAAGACTATTTGTTGAACCCCTCTATTTTTTCCTTTATGCTTTTCAATTCTATTCTCTTTATTATTTTTGGAGTAGGGAATTCTCTTTTGTGGTATTTTTATATGGGACAGATAATAGGTGCTCTCTTTTAAAAAGGAGCTTTCTTTTCCATAGTACACGGTCCTTACCACAAAATCCAAACAATTACAGCTGTACACGCTTTCTATTTTTTTACAGCTTTTCACATGTGCTTCTGGAGTGCTATGCAGAGATAATTCTTACTATAATATTCACAAAATTATGCTTCTTAACACATTTGTCTGTTAAAAAAAAGTCTTTAAAAAAAGCAAAATATTCAACATCTCTAAGGAAACAATAAAAAAAAACCCTTCAAAATTTCTTGATCTATTAAAAATAGTCATTGAAGAAAAGGAGACATTGGAGGTAACGATAGCAGATAAAGAGGAAAGATTATCAGGCAATATATTCATGTCTGAAAGCATCAATTCATGTTTTATTTCTGCAGGTAATCTTTTACACAAAATAGTATTTCAGCAACTTTTTGTTTTCTTTACAATTGTTTTCCAAAGACGATTAACAAAATAAAGAAAACAACATTTTTCAAACCACTCCATGTGTTGGATAGGAATGGAGTGAAAGAGAAAAAAAGAACACTTTTTGCTTTTTGGGAGATTCTCCTGCTAAAGCAGTTTTTTGGAAGGGAAATCTCATCTGGAAGAGTAGTTACTAATCCCTCCAAACAATATGCCGTGTTTCTGGCCGTGCCAGGGTTAACTTTTGCAGCAGACAGGAGTGGCAGTGCCAGGACTCTGGGGTTATCCAGAGATGGCCTCTCTCAGAGTGAAGGGGGCACAGAGGGTCAGGAGTCACTTCTTTAGGGTTTGCCAGGGACAGTGCTCGGGCGGTGCCGGGTTCCGAGTCCTGAGCCAGTGTGAGCCCCTTGCTTCTGCTGTGCACTCTTAGAGTTGCTCTTGCTGTTCTCGTTCTTATTTCTTTGCTGTTTCTAATAAATTGTCCTTGTCTCAGCCTGTGATCTTTACTTTTCTGTGCTGCCAATTCTCCCCTCCAGCCACCTCAGTGGGAGGGGAGGAGGGAGAGAGAAGCGTTGTCTGAGGTGTTCCAGTGGAAATACTAAATTGAGGAATTCCATTCCTAAACCACGGCATTCAGATCCCACGGCCCAAAGGCATCCAGGCAAGCAGAGAAACAGGATAAGTAGAGCAAACAAAACATAATTGAAGAATACTCATTTTTAAACAACTGATGTAACCATTGAAGGTTTACACCTAGAAAGCATGATGTCAGGGATGCCAAGAATATTTGAGGCTGAAATTTTTGAAAGTCAAATTGCCTATTGTCATCACAATTTAGTAAAAAAATAATCAATCTCTTCTCCATTTAATCAATGGATCACATTTCATTTTAAATATGTGCAGATGGACACAATTGAAAGTCACAGTAAGACAAATTGTGTAATAGAAGTATGCTCAATAGCTGGATAAATGCCTATCTGATGCATGAAAACATCACCTACTGAGTTGTCTGCAGGTTCAAATTTCAACAGAAAGGCACAAATGTAAGAGCCAATACTTTTTTACTTATGTATATACAAAATGATTATTTATTACAACAACAGTGAACATTCCTCATGCCCTTAACATATATCTTCTCTGAAAACTCTCTGCTTACCTGGTGAAGAATTCAAGGTCTGTATTTATTGATCAAGATAGCCATTTCTTTACAGCAAATGGATTCTGGAAAAATGCTTTATTAGGATTTAACTGTTGGCTACAGGTTGCTCTGAGAACTAAGACAACATGTATTTTTGAGTACTTCACCTACCGTAAACAACCTTCAGATCTGTAGATAAAAACTATTATCTTTGTGCACTTGATTTACAGAGCTATTAGGAGTGGTTTTGTATGTAGCAGGAGGCCCCCTTGCAGCACAAGGACCTGCTTCACCTGCCTGACATCAATCAGAGAGAGCTAATCATGATCATAATGCCAGTGTAGTGACTCGGCGGATGGTGGTATGGCCAAACCCTGGGAAGATGAAGAGTTCATGTTCACCACTCTTTATGCTCCCACTTCTATCAATTCAACCCGTGTTTTAGTGAAGTATATTCCCTTTTTGCATAATAGGTGCTAAAAGTGGAAATGAACTACAGTGGAATGATGATTAGCAGCTTGCAGCTTGTTCACATAGCGTATGATTCCTATTCTTCTTCCTCAGACAAAGGATTTACAGCATCTGATTTATCCACAGGTTGAGGCTTGCAGTTGGGACAGGCACAGCCCACCCACTGCAATCAGTAAGAAAGCAATATATCAGGTTTGCAGGAACAAGCCTTATAAATTGGCTTTTATAAGTGTTCCTTACTTGATTGTGTCCTCCTCATACACAACTGGCCACAGCTTTGAAATAAAAAGACAGATCAAGGCAAGCATTCCTCATTATGGTTGCTAAAATAAATCATTTAACTATACTCACTCACTGACAAAAATCCAAATCAATTGATGGTTTCTTATCCCAATTCTGTGTGCTAGTATATCCCTTCACAGTAGATAATTAGTTGAAAGACACGTTGAACAGTTCTTTCCTGATGAGAAACAAGTGAACTCTACCACTTGTGGAATATGCAATAATTCCACAATTAGGATTAAATTCCACAAGCAGGAAATCTGTACCCAAATTCTTTGCCTATTCAACTCCAGGAATGACTGAACACAGAGTAAAATTTTGGACAAGAGCATAAACAAAAAACAGGGACTAAAAACGATCAGAAAATGTCAGAATATGTGCAAGAGAAGAAAAATATTTCAGTATGAAAAAGATGTGGTTTTCCAGTGCACTGATTCTCATTCCTGTCTGCACATTTCTGTTTACATTCCATGTAGAATGAGTGGTCAAATATTTACCAAAAATAAATGTTAAAATTACAAGTGGAACCATTGTGATGAACACTCATGCAAATGCATTGTGGTTGAATGGATTGTGCCTTTTTACTGTCAACGATGAAAGCAAAACCCTGTGACTGATTTAATAAATCTCTGCTAGGCATCTAGATGGAGTTTAACACAGTGAACACAGAATATTTCAGGTTTGTAATTGTGCACAGAAAAGAAAAAAAATCCCCAAATATATGGGGAAAAAAAGCACAAGTAAACTAATCTATTTGAAGATACTGTTATTTGGATAGAAAGAGAAGATAAATTTGTCAGATAAAATATTTATGGAGACTTTTAAAAAATGTTATTTTCATCCCAACGAAAGCACATCATAACTGAACTGTGTACAACTGACACATAATGAAATGGCTTTCCGTAGATATCCAAAACTTATACAAACTTATTTAATATTTTATAGTCCCAGTATGACATTTCACGAGATCAGACTGACAGTCTTTGACAAAGAACAAACATAGTGCAAAGAAAAAATGCACTAAAGAAATGAAAAATGAGAAAAAGTTCTGAAGTAAAAAGTAGTGTATCTTTCCTTTCAAACAATTTAGTTTGAACACATAGAAAACAAAACAAATATTTAAATGAAGATGTCAGTCAATGATAATCACATTTCAAAAGAGGATGGGACCTGATATTATCAAAGGTTGAAATAAGTTTGTATGTCATGTAAATCAGATCATTGCCTGAAAATAGAAGTAAACCACCAAAAAACAATAAAGGACTTCATTACTCTATTTCAACAGAACTTTATATTATGTGTTTTAAAATAAAATAAAATATTAAATTAAATAACATAACATAATAAATTAAAAATAAAATAAAATAGAATAGAATAAAATAAAACAAAGCAAAATAGAATAAAATAGTTTTTTCAGTAACCTGATTTTCCATAACTCCAGGATGAGTTCCCATGTTATTCTACTGACTAGATTTACATAAGAATTTCTCCATACATACTGATGAACTCTGATTCAAGTTTGATCAAAACTCAGCTACTTCTTTGAAATCATGGATTCTTAGGAAGATTTTAAAATCATTTTTTATGTACATATTTTTAAAAGAGATTCTGATGAGAAAATAACTGAAGCCACCTGTGTGGCATCTTCTGCTTTAAGGAAAGAGAAAATTAGTATTCTACTAATAGATAAAATGTCACCAGAAAGTTCACCTTTCTTCACAATACTGTAATTAGTATTTCATATACTATAATTTCACTCTTGATGAGATAAGCACTTTCTGAGGAAATTTCAATACCTATATTGCTTGTGCTGGCAAAAAAAAGCAATTTAAAATGACAAATTTTAATACTTAATGGAGGTCCGAACCTTTTGATACAGTGGCACGAATATCAAATATTTTAGGTACCTTCAAGGTTTTAGTGACTTTATAGCACTGCAAACAGGCCACTCTCAGCCCCTCCTAATTTCTCTCTATTTTTCCTAGTTCTTTTTGTCAAAGTCATCCTTCTGCATGGCCCAGCTCAGCAGAAAATCTGTTTTTTTCTCTCCTAGTCTGAAAGACTGTCAGTTTTGTTCTGATCTAAAGAAATCTGAGATCGCCACTCAGGGCTCCCTTTCATCAGCAGGTGTCAATTGAGGAGAAAGAAAATGCTACTGAACACCTTCAAAAATGCAGGGTGCATATTTGTGTAAGAAGTGGCAGCTATACACAATATCTCCTATTTCCTCTTATCTTGGTGGTGAGCAGGGACTTGTGTCTGCAATTTCCAGACATGCTTATTCAGTACCTAAATACCAGCTTATAAAGGCTGTACCATAACACAAAGCATTTTAAAAGAATTAGTTCACTTTGGTGCTTTGCAAGGATTAATTAAGTTGCCATAAATTTAAAGAAAAAAAAAAAACAAAAAACAGAGGTTTGTGGTTTTTTTCTTCTTTTTAAAGACATATTGAAGATCAGAAAAATATTATTACTTCACTTTTGAAAAATCCCCCTAAGGCAGCCAGAAGTCAGGCAAACTTAATGGGACTGGGTTCTGTTACTGATCAACCCAAACTCACCAAAAGGAAAACAAAAGCATTCAAACGTTTCAATTAAATCTCGTTTAGCTTAACCCAAGACAGGCTTCTGGTTTTTATGTCCAAGCCAGGTGGAACTGGATGCTTTTTGACTGAGAGTGTTATGAAGTTCCCCGTTGGTTCAAAGCCAAAACTCAAAGGGAACAGGTGTTCACCTACATGGCTCAAAGGCAAAATTAATTCTTGCTTTGTCAGAATGAAGATAAATTCCATAATTTTACTCCATTGGAGTGGTAAATCTTTGGTCTCATAAAACAAAAAACAGAGAGAGAAAGAGAGTTGACACTTCCCTGCTGGCTAGGCATATCAGCTGTATTTTCAATGGAAAATGTGATCTTTGACTCTAAATTCATTTCAGCAACAGCTTCCACCCTCAGTAGGAAGTTCTGGGTGACAAAGGGCTTCCCTAAGGGCATGCAGTGGGGACAACTGTTCTCTGCTTCTATCTGAAAGTAAGACACTGCTCCCCTTGCTACAGAACAGGCTCATTTATTTTCCATGTGAGCCTTTGTAAGGATGCAGGTGCCCAGCAGCTGGGGGTGAGGGACCAATGGCTCAGGGACAGGCAGTGATAAAACCCCAAACTGTGCAAATCTGTGTTGCTGTTGTGTGGCAGAACTGACACACAAAACCCTAAAACCTTTGTGCCAAAATCTTGTTGCTAGTATAGGCAAGAGGAAGTTCTTCCATTAGATTCCATGAAACCAACATTGTTCAGTTCACCCCAAAATAAGTTATATTTATGTGGAGATTTAAAGCTTCCTGCCCCAGATTGTAAAACTCAGATAATAATGCTATACAAAACTTCAACCAACCTAGTGACAATTTGAGCAGACCTAAACTTCTTAAACTTTTTCCTAAGAGAAATTGCATGTGATAAGGAAACTGATATAAAGGACCATCAAAAATGCCCCCAATAGATATAACTAATTTTAAATGTTGTCAGTATAATTGGAAGAAAACAAAATGGAGACAGGTTTTCTTTTTACGTATCAAGTGTCCAGGAACTCTGTGTCCTTGCAAATGCTCAGGAAACAGCTTCAAGCCTAGAGCAGGAAATTAGTCATCATACTTGGCTAAAACTGACCCATATGCCTTGCCAGCAATATTATTGAAAAAAATTCATTTTCAAGTTCTTTAAATTCTTTGTGAATTCATTAAATATTTCATGAACATGGATGATAAAGAAGTAGCCATTTCAGAGACATTCATTTTAGTTGGAGATTAAAAGAAAAAAAAATGCAATTTATATTTATTTTAAAAGAAACAAGCAAAGGGTCAAAAATAGCCTCAAAACCCACAGTGCATGTGATTTATCAGAGACTAAATTGCTAGGTTGCCTTTATTGTTCAAAACGAACAACCACTTCAGTAATGAACTTTGTAACAGGATTCCCCTAGGGAATAGCCCGAAGTTGTGTCAGGGGAGGCTTGGGTTGGATATTAGAAGGTTGTTCACCCAGAGGGTACTAGGGCTCTGGAACAGACTCCCCAGTGTAGTGGTCACAGCACCAGCCTGACAGAGTTCAAGAAGGGCTTGTACAATGCTCTCAGGCACATGGTTTGACTCTTGGGGTGTCCTGTGCAGGGCTAGGAGCTGGACTCAGTGATCCCCATGGGTCCTGTTCAACTCAAGAAATTGTACGACTCTATGGAAAAAAAAAAATCTTAACAAAAGGATGGAAAAGAAAGAAATTATTGACATATCTTTATCCAAAGCTTTTCTATCACCAACCGTTTCACAGACATCCACAGAGAAAAGCTTTGCCATTAGGACATGTTAATTTTTGTCTGTTAAAACCCTAGTGTAGACAAAGCATTTTTACTTGCCTTAGGAGAATCATAAATTTTCCAGAGGTCAGAAAATATTAATCTGTTCAAATAAAAATGCTCTGGAAGAATGTGTCAATGTTTGCACAAGTATCTTTGCTCTGAGTTTGTCTAGTTTCCCAAATGCTCCAGCAGTTGCCTGTAAAATTCTACTACAGGGCAAACTCAAGTTGTGCTGGTTCATACCTTCTTTGAAGGGTACCAGCAGGGTCCAACATTCACTGGTACTGCTATTCTAAAGCATTTGTCTTGGTCTGCCAGTCAAAGAATTACTTGGAAAGATGTGGAAGGGAGGATTTCCATTTTACTGCCATTTCCATGAGTTTGACTGTTAGTAGTAGATTATGAGAGTCCAGCGTCAGAAGATAATCAACATTCTAAAAAGCATTTTTACCTCCTGCCCACAGGAATAAAAAATAGCCACTGCCGATCCATCTCTAAAAGGTGTCTGGGGTTAAAGTGAATATAAATAGGGTAATTTCTTAGTAACTAAATCCATGCTCTACACCAACGCTTGAGATGAAAATTTTTATAAGAAATTGTTGGCATAAAATACTTTCTACATCTTTATTTCTTCCATATTTTAAAATCATTGGATGGAATCAGTGTTTGAAGTCAGTCCTAACCCTGACAGCTTGCTTGCCTTTCCAAGTAGGGCAGCGTGTGACCCAGAAGTTTGTGGTCCAGGGATAATAACTGAAAGAAACATAAAATTAATTACTTCTGAGAACACCTCAGCATTTTGGAAGCCTTGACATTGTCCAGGCAAGTCTAGTTTCCGATTGTTTATCAGTGGATCCAGCCATGCACTGCTTGCTGGTTGCCTCCTCAAAAATGTTTTCTTTCTTAATTACACAACTCCATTCATACACTCTATTATCATGGCTGTATTTAAGAGAGCAAAACAGTCCCCTCAGTGGGCACATAGTTATCTGGAACATGTTCAGAGTTGAGGTGGTATAAAACAACAGAGTAAGTAGACAGAAAAAGATTGTAAAGCTATGAAGACTCTGTAAGAAAAAAATTACTAAACAGATTTGAAATAGTAAAAGTATCCTGGGCTATGAGCTAGGACAGTGTAGGGTAGGAATGCTGATGGGCTGGATAAGATAATATTCCTGGATGACTTTCCTGGGAGACTTGTGTTTATTAGGGGAGATGTGGAAGGAAAAGAGAAGGAGATTGTCTCTTCACGACTGTGAGTGGTTCCCAAGAGAGAAGAGGTGAAGAAAGTGCACAAAAAAAAAGAGAAAGAATACAAGCCCAACTCAGTCGTACACCTCCCACTGCAGTCTCAAAACAGAACTAGAGATCTATGTATAAAATGTTCACAAACTGTAATCCTTTATGAAGTAAGTTCTTATCTTTTCTTGCTTTCATTACATCGAAACTTGAGATGAGAAGGGCTGAGTCCCCTGGCTGGTCTTAGGAGAAGCTACAAACACATAGCTCAACCTTCAGATGCTGAGAGTTGCTCTCAGCCCGAGGTCACAAACAGAGAAGACTGGGAACAGCAAAACTTCAATTTCACAATGATAAGTGGGTCTAAATAGTTAATTTACTGTTGTTGGCTTTTCATTGATACAAGCCCACCTATGATCATGACCATAGTACAGACACCCATATGTAATTGCACTCTGTATAAAAAACATGTGGTTGCTAAGTACACAAATAATTGCATCCTGGAGAACTGCACATCCCTTTTTGTGTGAATATTATCTGTGTACAGGATGTGCATAAACTTGCACTGTAACTTTTACATTAAAAAAATCATAATAAGATGACAAAAAGAAAAAAAATTGCAAAGACATAATTTTAGCAACTTCTTGACAAGCACTTAATGTCTTCCAGTCAAGCAAGAATAGAAAATATGTTAGTTGCTTTTTAAACTCTTATTCCAATAAAAAGTAATTATAGTGATTAATTGCATAATGATTACTGTAATCACAGCCTATTCTTAGTTGATTAAGAAAGACAGAAGCAGCTCAGAGAAAGCTTTCCATTAAAACTATTTATGTTTATTTTATTGTCTTTTGCTAATTTTCTTATCTGAACCCATGAGTGGCAATATTTCAAAGACAGCCTTGCCAGTTGCTTTGAGACTAATCCACTGTCCATCAATAGAAACTCAATTTAAGAGACTGACAAATGTGTTAAGTGTTATTATAAAAGCAAGAAATTATTTTACTTGATCTACTACTTTTTTTTAATTAAAGTTTTTTCCTTCTTTTTAATTGAGTACTTCTGCCTCATTAGAATATTTTGAAAGTATTTACATGTACTTTTAAATACATATAAAAATTGTAAAATAATGCGTATATTGAGAAGGTATATGAACGCTCTGAAAAAATGATAATGGGGTGAACAGATGTGGGATTTCATTTTGTGAGGATGGAAGTCTTGGATGCTGGTGAAAACCATCACATTTCTATGTTTGGATGGAGTTGTCATAAGAGACACCATTTAAGACTTTGCTCTGTCATGTTGTTCCTCCTCCCAGTCCATTGGGACACTGGCTTTTATTAATTTGGTATGCAATGAGATCAGATACTGCTATGACAGCATCACAATACTCAAAATAGAGAGCCTGCTTGATGGACAGAGATCTCAAAATATTGAGATCTACTTTTGACTTTTACAGGGAAATTGAGAGAAAAAGCAGCTAATAAGCAAGGCAGATGTTATAGTTAAAACCTTTCAACTGCAAAACGACTCAGTAATACCTAAACCTCAGCCATGAGCCTTGATGTTGCTGCATCCAGTATGTGTGATATTTTCCAGGCATGGAAATACACAATAGTCAATAGCCAATGATAAATGGCTGAGGTGCCTGAAAACATTTGTGGTAAGCATCACACAAAGTCTGGAGATGCAAAACAAAGAGAAGGAGTTGTGATATATAAAAGGACCATACTGCCTCGATGGGTGGCAGCTCATCTTCAGTATGTGGATTTGACTCTGGGAACCCTGATGAGCTCAGGTGATGCTCTTCTAATGCCATATTAGTCTGCAACAGCTACAGAGTGAGCACACCTCTCTTAAATCACATCCCAATCCTTCAGCCAGCAGTGCCAGATAGCCTTTCCATAATGACACAAGTCCAAGACAAGCCATCAGACTTTAGCCAACTTTTGGTACGTTGACTACAGACAAGATGCTAAAGTTGTTCAGATAAATGCCAATGCACACGGTAGCTGGTGCAAAGGGAAAACACTTTCTTCTGCATAATTCTTCCACCTGGTGGCCAGGTCAGGGATTTGGCTAGTCCAGGTGCTGGACACAGGATTGACCACTTCCCAGCTCATCACACCCTTCCTGCTTAAGGTGTTATTTGGGCTGAGCTACCTGGTGAAGCTCAAACTCTCATGGGCCCTGACCTTTTGCCTTCTGAAACTGGACAGGTATCCCATATTTGGCCAAGCATGTACTTTACTGGTAAAGAGTATCATAATTTTCCAGAAATTCTTTACCTTCTGTTTTCCCTCCTCAACCCTGAAAAGAGTAGTTTCCTTCAAAAGTTAAAACATTTGCAGAAAGGGACCAGTTGTGAAAAATATCATATTTCAATTTTAAAGAAAATATATAGTGGTTTGGAATTGTCAAAATACCCTGTTTTGACATTTGGAAATGAAAATAAAAGAAACTTCGAAAGGTCACAAAGTGATTCCAAATTTGTATCTGGTTTATTAACTCAATTTCATTGAAAGAGTTCTTTCATAATTGTTTTGCTGTTTCTCCTTGGCCACCCACCCCCTCACCCGACCCCCCCTTCCCCTCTTCCTTCTTTCCTTTTCTATCCTCCTTATTTGTCAGCTATTTGATACTGGAACATCTGTAAGGTAGTGAGATATTTAGACATCCTGTAGAATTTTCAAATATGCCAGAATGCATTACTTCTTTTGTAACTAATGAGAGCAAGAAGCTTCTTTACATCCCACGTGTCTAAATCCTGAAAGTGCTTGCAAAATGGAAGACCTGTTTTCCACCTGGCACTCATCTGTATACTCTATCACACTATTTTATGGTCCTCTCAAGTTAAAAGACATGCAATTATCACTACTGCTTTTTATTATAAATTCATACATGCATTAGAGGTGCATTTCTCTCTGTCTCACTATTTTTTTCCTTGGGTTGTAGCTTTTTAGTATGTTCTCTATTGCTTACCACTCCTCTCAATATATTCTTTGCAGTGAGGATATATTGAACCTGTCAAGTTTATTTAAAGAAAAGTTAAACTGGGGAAAAATCAAGAGTATGTTGCCTAGACAGCGATGGTAAGGTATTCAAGACAAGGCCTTGCTCCACTTAGCAGACTACAAATCCTCCAGATGTCGAGGGAAGCACAGAAAAGCAGATGATAAATGGCAAGTGAGAAACTGTACATTGATAAATGGGACTGCAAAGAAAGAATATATCTCCAGCAAATCCTTCGTTGTTGCCTGCAACTCAGTTGAATTGCAGAATGCTATTTTTATAATCAAACCTGCCAGTAATCAGTCAATGGGAGGCATGGTCCTACATGTGTATGAGCCTAGAAAGTGAAAGGAAATTGTAACGGAGAGCAAGGAAAATAATCAGGCTGTTCCTGTCCCTAGACAGATGCCCATGCTCCTCATCAACTGTGTCCTCAGTGTCCTTAAGGGAAGGCACAGGAATGATAAACCCTGAGAGGAAAACAATCAAGGAAAAGGTATTTAGAGAATTCTAATACAGCCACCACTTGTCCTTAAAGACATTACTGAAGAAAAGAATCAAAGGCTTTTCTTCCTCTATAATTATACAATCTTTGTTACTTGGTGTGTAGTCTCTTGAAGGATGTGTTGATGCCACAGATTGGCTAAAGACATGTTACAAGCATTGGGTAGCCTTGCAGCACCCGTTATTGAGCCTTCTCTATTAATTTGAACCTCAGACACAATAACACTTGGGTGTTTAAGGGGAAGAGACAGTAAGCAGAGAGCTGACCATGAGATAATCTATCTTGCTTGGATTTTGTGTGGGTTCTTTGAAAGAAATCCCATCTATGGAGTTAAAAATCTTAGGAGAAACAGACATTCAGGATTTGGACGGCAGGAATACTTTAAATGGCCCCAGAGAACAGCCTGAACCCAACTTAGTAACTTTGGTTTTTTATCCAGAGGCAGAAATCTGATCTTAGCTCAGTGCCCTTACACAGTTGGTTTAACTTTTTCTTTGATTAATATGACTTTTTGAGTGACAACATCTGCATTTTGATGTATCCCCTAAAACAGGCAGCTTATGGAGTTGTAGAAGTACTTTGTAATGGTGTAGCTTACATTGTTTGTAAGGGAAAGGTAATCTTGGTACAGGCACATTTATACCATTGTGTAGTCACTTGTGTGGCTGAAGGACTTCATTTGTATGGCAGAGTTAAATCAGTTCAACCAGGATATATAGACAGCTTTATTCTACTGTTTACACATCTTTCAGCCCACAGTCACTCCAAACTGAATCCATCCAACACAGAGGCTCTTGGGCCCTGCTAATGACTGGACAAGGATCACATGAAAATCTCAGGTGCCATAGGACTAAGGCAATAATATTAGTGAACATAAACCACAAACCCAAAGTCAGTGGAAAGACTTCAATGAGCTCCATTGCAATTGCTGTACAGCAGGATAGGCATTAAATAGTAGCAAAAAATAGACATCTCTTTCCATCTACATGTTTGTAAGCCATATCAATATTTATATATAGATGTATGAGACATGCTTCATAATAGGATACCTTGAGGTCTTAAAAATTGAATGATATAGCTTCTTGCTTGTAATCCAGCTGCTGAAAGAACCTCAACATGCTGTACAGAATATCTTTCCCTTCTTTTACAATTTAATTTTAAATACCTTCAGGAAGTTTAAACTCACATATAATATGCAAATTATTCATATTCTGAAACATCACACTGATTTACATTGTAATTGTTCCATTACTGATGATAATGGAAGTTGCATGTCCAGGAGTGCTTATTCTCATTAGGTAGGAACCCTGCAAAATAGGCTGGCATTGGTTTGCTTTTGCAGCAGTTATTACAATGTGAATGGAAGAATCTTAACACACCAGCCATATTGCAAAATATTGAAAAGCATCCGGGAGAAAGTCTTATTTCTCAGAAGTGTATTGTAAAGAAAAACCCCACCAAAATAACAAAAAACCCCACACCATCTATTCAGGACTTGATGAATACAGCTAAAAATACAATAGTAAGTATTAAAATACTAGTGATATAGTTCATGCCATGAAAATTCATACTTAATATCAGCAAAGTTATGAAAAATAGTTATGGGGGAAACTTGCACATAATCTAGGTCTAACTAGTTCTGACAGTGCTGCCTACATTAATTTGTCACAAAATGATTCATGGAATGGAATTTTTTTTGCTTTTTCTCTTTACTATTTTTTTCTATAATTTTGCTCCCCTCACCCTTATTCTTAGTGATTGTAACACTGCTTGATAACTTCAAAAATGGGCCAAAAATAGGCCATCTATTTGGCACCCAATATGGGTGTAGAATCTCAAATCAAGATATAGATGAAAAATAAGATCATAAGAAACAGCAAAGATACACATTTGATTTATGAAATTGTTAACACAGATCAGGGGGAAATATTTTAAATTAAATATCAGCAGTATGTATACTCAAAGAAAAGTAGAAGCAAAGATACAATAGCCCAAACTCACCTGTTTTAATTTGCTATGTTTGATGATAAATATAATATTTAAGGTATGTAAAATTAATAGCTTTTTTATTATGTTCACCTAAGATTTGTAGTCATGACATTTCTATTTGAAGGTAAGGTAAAAAACAAGCAAAGCTTAGATATCTTTTTTTCTGTCTCCAGGTGCAATGGCATAAAAAGTTTGACCTTTGGATGATGACCATGGAACCTCTCTGAATGGTGACTCTACTGTTCAGTTCACTGCAGTCTCAGACAATTCCTTGGACTTCTGTGTGTCTGGAAGATTCATCATTTGTATTTGTATGTAAAGTGAAGAAGGTATTTCCACAGAACTATGGAATAGGATAATTTAAGTTGGAAAAGACCCTTAAGATCATTGAATCCAGCCATTAACTAAACACTTCTAAGTCCACTTAAAACAAGTCTCTAAAAGTACATGTCCTTCAAAAACCTCCAAAGGTGATGGCTCCACCACTGTCCTGGACATCCTGTTCCAGAACTTGACAAATTTATTGTGAAGAACCTTTCCCTAATATCCAACTTCAATCTCCCCTGGTGCCATATGTTCTCATCCTATTGCTCATTGAGTAAAGAGACCCCATCTCACTTCAACCTCCTTTCAGGCAATTGTACAAGGCAATGAGGTATCCCCTGAGCCTCCTTTTCTTCAGGCTAAGCACTCCCAGCTCCTTCAGCTGCTCCTTATCAGACTTGTGATCCAGACCTTTCCCCAGCTCCGTTGCCCTTCTCTGGACACGCTCCAGCCCCTCAATGTCCTTCGTGCAGTGAGGGGCCCAGAACTGAACACAGGATTGGAGCTGTGGCCTCAGCAGTGCCCAGCACAGGGGGACAATCCCTTCCCTAGTCCTACTGGACACACCATTGCTGATACAGCCCAGGTGCCACTGAGCTTCTTGGCCACCTGGACACTCTGCTGGGTCATGCTCAGCTGCTGTTGACCAGCACCCCCTGGTTCCTTTTTGCCAGACATCTTTCCAACTTCTCTTTACCCAGCCTGTAGCACTGCAGGGACCCAAGGGCAGGACCTGCCGCTTGGCCTTATGGAACCTCATACAATCGGCCTCAGCCATTCTATGCAGCTTGCCCACATACCTCTACATAGTTTTCCTGTCCTGCAGCAGACCAACTCTCCCATCTAAATTGGTATTACCTGCAAATATATTAAGGGTGTACTTGATCCCCTCATCCGGGTCACCTGGATGAAGATATCAATGAGGCAAACCTAAATATCAATGAATATATATCAATGAAGATATCAGTGAGACAGGCCTAGATACTGAGCCCTGGAGAACATCAACTGGGATCAGCTACCAACATTTACCAACATTAGTGTATAAATAAAATGTGTAAAGCTGTAGCCAGGGAGACTATAATCACACACTAACAATTCTGGTCAGACATCTGTAACTCAGTTAATAGGGCTTAAATATTATATAGGTTTTTTGCAGGAGTAATTTTTGACCAGGATCATACCCTGCCTTCTCTCACTTTTTGAATAAAGATCCTGCCCACAGAAGAGGAAAGCAATTTTCTAATAATGTTTATAGTGTAGCAAAGGATTTGCCTGGGATATTTGTGCTCTGAATCTGTACCATCATTCTATGCATTTTTGTTTCTTTATAAATTAACAATGGACTTTGCTGGGGACTTTCTGCTGTATGATAACATGGGGCATTTTTTTCTGTCAGTCTTTTTTCTCTTTCTTTTGTAGAGTGCAGTCCTCATAGGATATGATCCTCAATAGCAAATCTGAATTGAAGAAAGGAAGCAAAGATGATCTCCTATTGAATTTGCAAGAATGCAGATTCCTTTTTTCAAATGTCCATGTGCTTCACAAAATCTTTTATTTATTTTTGCCTTAGGTAGTGATAATTCATTACAAATGTATGTGATGATAAGAGAAATTAGTTTGAAAGGAAGAGGACTCTCAGAGTCTCTCCTGCCTCTTGCTGCATTTGTTTGTGTTTATGTAAGCAAAAAAATGGCATGCATTATCTTTTTATGAGCCTTGCGATTTATTCTGTTTTGTTGTCAGACCTTTGGGAATGCATTCTATAAACTTTATTGAGACAAGATATCTAGAGGCGTTTGCATATTTGTGAGCTCAGCACAATATTACTTTTTAATGCACTTTTGACTTTGCATAGAGAAAATGGAGTAAGAAAATGTAAAACAAATATATTTCAGGTGGCTTCATTTTTGTTGCTTGCTTTTTGTTTCCCTAGGTTAAAAACAAGTAAAGATTCAATAAATTAAATTTAATAAATGCTGAGATCTACTAGCTTAATTTCTAACTTTTCTGTGACTGAAAATTAAAATTACTAATCAAGGTCTCAATTTAAAAATCTATTAAGGACTACGCTAACCAAAAGATGTATTTAAATGTATTCTGGTATGGTTCTTGAATTGGGCTTTATGACGTGTCTGTTTGTACAGATTTTGCTGTGATTTTAATTCTTTATGTTTTTCAAACTGGCTGAGCATGTGTGCAGTACTGTGCTCAGCTGTGCACAGATATTCACACACTGAAGCAAGTACAGCAGTAGACCTGTGATGGTAGTCCAAGGCTTGAGAATGTGTGATGCATAAACCATCAGACACTGAAAGGATTGCTTTTGGACAGCCTGGAAAAAAGAAATTGGAGTGAAATCTTATTGTGATCTTAAGCTGCTTAATGGAAGGGTTTGGAGAAGATCCATATGGGACCTTCTCAGAAGCAGTCAGAAGAAAAGGCAGTGATGCAGAAGGGAAAATCTTTTCACTGGGAAGGTAGACAAACACTGAAAAAGTTACCCAAAGAAGTCTTTCATGTTCCCTTAATTGACAAAAATTTAAATATATTTTTTAAAACAGATCTTCAATTATCTGTAGACATTTTATTTTAAATACTTTACATTAATGGTTTGTCACTGTCAGAAGAACAATTAAATAACTTTTTTTTTTTGTTTTCATTCTTTGCACTTCCATCTGTGCTGACATGACTGTCCAATGATGTCAGGGGTTCAAATATGAGAAGAATTTGCCATTTCTGGTTTATTTTAAAATAAAATTTTGGGATCCCATGGTGAAGTCAAAGTCCCACTGGCCCCCATCTTTCTTTTTCCCTTCATGATTTGTGCCTTTTTTTACTCGAACTGTCCATTAATTAGTTAGAAATTATGAGCGCTCTTAAAGAAAAAAGAAACAGATTAGACAGTATTTATTAAAAACCTACTTTTACCATCCAGAAACACTTCTGATAGAATCTGGAGAATGAAACTCTCTTTGGAAAGGATTCTGATTTGTTATGTTTTCCTTTCCTGATAAATCACTAGATTTTGAAATAACATCCTCACTGACAACTTGAGTGACACAAAGCATGCTTTCTTCCTCATGGTGTAGAAGTTCCTCTGAAAAATTTCTCTACCTCGGAACAGAAATAAAAGAAATAAATAATGTTTCCTTGTTTTATGTTCTAAAAGAGCGTAGTGATTTTTTGCTCACTCTCTCTCTAGCAAAGAAGGGATGCATTTGACTGCACTGGCACCCTTCTGTTTCCTCAGTTTCCCCATTCAGTTGATATACGTTCCCATAGTTGTGATTTTCGACCCTGCTGTGACACATGATGTGTACCTGTGTAATCTTGTTTCATCTTGCACGCAGAGAAAACAAAACAAAACAAAACAAAACAAAACAAAACAAAACAAAAAGAAAAAGAAAAAAAACCCCAAACAAAACGACACAAAACAAAAAGAAAAGCAAAGTAGCAGTTTCTCCATTTAGATACTAATTCAGCAGTGCATACATCATCATTATTCAAGAAAACATGCCTTGAACATGCTGATGGATGTGCTTAGGTGCTGTGTTGAATTAGGGACTTAATGACGAAAGAGAAGCAGTAGAGCTGAACAGTTCAAATTTGGAGAACCATGTCCCCATAGAACCCAAATGTTAATGACAATCATATACTGCATCACAGTGGAAAAGATGAAGATAAATAGATTTTGACAAAACTGCAATGTATGTTGCAATATTACAAATTATCACAGTCCTCAGAAGTGCTCAGATTTTGCTATGAATATTAAATTTTCTGGTTTTGTTGAAAGTAGAAACAGTATGAGTGAAGCAATAATATGCTGGAGGAGCTCGTTGCCAGAGAAGATCATGGTGACACATAGTATCAAGAGGATCAAAAAGTATTAGAGAAATTAAGCAGACAAATTAGACGAGACAAATTAGACATTAAATGAGCAAAGTCAATACTTGCTATTGAGTGACTGACAAAACAAATAAAAAAGCCAAAGTCTAGAGGCACTTTGATGAACTGCAAGGTTGAATGAGCAGAAACTCTATGGAGTTTGGCAAGGAGAAGAACAATGTCTTGCACATGAGCAGAATAAAGCCATCTATCATTACAGCTGTTAACAGATAGACTGAAATAGGAGTTCTGATGAAAAGGACCTGGGCATGGAGGGTGGACACTACATTTAGCAGGAGCCAGGAGCACACTCCCACTGTGAAGAATGCATGGTCCATATTTGTATACAGTATGAGGAGCAGGGCCAGGAGACTGAGAGTGGATAACATCCACTTCACTTCAGTGCAGATGAAGTTGCACCTGGAAGAGTGTTGAGTCTTGAACCTCTCAAATTCAGCAAGCATGTCACAAAAACCAGAGGTAGCAGAATGACAAATGTGATTAAGACCCTAGCATAAAGAAAGTGGAGAGATAGAGGAAGATGGGGATATTTAATGTGACTAAGGCGAGTGAAGGAAGAAGCCTAATGTCATCCAGGAATTGCTTCAAGAACATTTACAAGGATTACAGAGTCCAATTCTTCTTAGTGGCAGATGCTAAATCAAAGTGGAATGGACACAAGCTGTGACTTGAGGGAATAGGTATTGAAAAGATCTTTCTGTCTGAGAGGATCACATAACACTGGAATGGGAGAAAGAATCTACATCCCTGGAGGTATTCCAGATCTTGTTAAACAATCACTGCTGACCTGATTTAGCTTTAGCAGCATTCATGCTCTGAGCATTTTTTGCAAGATTCAGGGATTCTCTCCATCCGGAGCTTTTGTGGGGTGTTTTGTTTGTTTTGTTGGTAAGTTTTGAGGGGTTTTGTGCTTTGGTTTTATGGTTTTGGGTATTTCAGGGAGGAAGGGGGGATTGGGTTTTTTAATATTTTTAGTCACATGGACAATAGAAAGTTTCAAACAGACACAAAGCAGCCTTTTATGCTGGTGCTTTCAAAGAATAAGTGTTGGAAAAATTGGTAGGCATTTCTTGTGTTTTAAGAATGCAATTAAAAGATGGTGCCTCTTTCTCTACACATATCCTCTCTTCCAAGTATATTGCTGTCTTAAAAGTTATTTTGCTACTGTGTTCTTTGTCTTCTAACAGGTAAATAAAAATGAAATCTGTAGTATTTGATAAAAGCAACATTTAGCTCAGGTCTAATGACATGATATAGGAAAAGACATCATCATGGTCTATACCACGGACCTCTTCCTTGTGCACTTTTACCTCCCCTTACAGTGTACTGATGCATTATAAATAACAAAAAATCAGGTTATTGGAGAAAAATATTAGCTTCACTAGCAAAGCATGATGGAAATTAATTTTCAAAGGACCACGAGGAAGTCAGGATATGGAGAACTAGTGAAATTATCTATAAGGCACCCAGACATAAAACTAAATATACTATTTCAACAATCTGAAGCAAAAATATATGTGATGCCTTTTTTTTTTTTTTTTTTTTTTAATCTTCACAGAGAGTCCAGAATCAGTATGAGCAGGAAAAGATCATTGTTTAGAGGTAATTTCTATTTGGTTTGTTTTTAGAAAAAGTAACATAGCTGGATAATCAAGTGTTCAGGCTTACAAACTTTAAGACACTGTATCAACACTGCTAAATGTGCATTGTTATATTGTCCCAGATGCTATCTACAAGAGTAACTAAAATGAATGTAAAGATTTTCACTTTGACTCTTGATGTCATGGGAGCAGTCTGAGTAAAACTCAGGAGTTTTTGTCATTGATATGTTTAGTGTATAACTTTGATTTTTAGCAGACATATTCTCTCTGTCCATTGTTCTCTTTCCCTCTCTCCTTGAAGTATCTTCATGGCCTCTTCTTACTCAGCTGGAGTTGCATGCAAAAGCTGTCCATCAGCAAAAAAAAAATTGATGGAGCTTTATGTACTGTTTACACAATAAAAATAATTCCATTCCACAAGTAAATCACCACTACAATGGAGACTCTGCACTTATCAAGCAATGCTAGCCCTGTGAGTGTGCAGGTATAATGCTTCCAGTGTGATTGCCTGGGGAATACAAATGCATTAACAACTAATAGGATTATTGACCTTGTGTCGCAGAAATGAAATAATTTCACTTTTGAAATTCTGCTCTAATTGTCCTAATTAAGAACTCTTTCCCTCCTGCCTTGACTTTCACGGGGAGTAGATGTACGTAATGAGAAAGACATGTACACAAATTCTTCTTAAGGTTAGATGGATACAGATAAGAATAAGGCAAGTTGGCAACTGATAAATGCACTATATTTTTGAGATCTTTCATGCACAGTAATTAGTTCACCTGTATATTTTTTTAATATAAAAAAGCAAGTTCAAGATGTTCCCTTCATTCTTTTTCTAGGTAATATATCTGTCCTCACAGCAGCGTTCATTACCCTCCACTTTGGGAATGATAAAAATATTTGTAGATCCCACAAGGTAATGTGGGCCAGATAAAAGATTAATACAATAGAAAATATTATTTTTGTACTTTTGAATTTCTTCTCAACTTCACTCATTTCAGTTGTACTTGGTAGACCGGTTTTACAATGTTTAAAAGAATTATTAAAAACCAAATAGAAAATATAAAAATGTTCTTGTTTGTTTCTTCCTTGGTTGCTTAACAGAAATTCCTGATTATTTAGCCCAATATTGGCTCATCCTTTAATAACCACGTTGTTCATTGGCAAACAGCTGAGTCCTTTCAAGGCGTATGTTCAACATTTCCCCGGAGAAACTGACTTCCCATAGTGTGGATGGATATACTCTTTCCTGAGTGGCTGGGCCCAGACAGTAGTGGTGAATGGAGTTTATTCCAATTGGTGATTGGTCTCAAGTGGCCCAGTGTTTGGACCAGCCCTTTTTAAGGTCTTCATGGATGACCTGGATGGGGGAACCAAGTGCATCCTAAGCCAGTACAAGACAACACCAATCTGTGCAGGAGTGTGGATCTGCTGAGGTATAAGAAGAACCCCCCAATGGGATCTGTACAGGCTGGATTGATGGGAGAAGCTAAATTGTATGAGGTTCAATCAGGTTAAATGCCATCTAGGTCCCAGCAACCCCAGGCAATGACCATTCCCCCTTGTACTCTGTGCTGGTGAGGTGGCACCATGAGTCCTGTGGTCACTTTTGGGTGTCCCATTACAAGAAGGACATTGAGGTGCTGGAACATATCCAGAGAAGGCAACAGAACTGGGGAAATATCTGGACCACAAGACAGATGAGGAACAGCTGAGGAAGCTGGAGGTGTTTAGCCTGGAGAAAAGGAGGCTCATGAGGCAACTCCTTGCCTTCCACAGCTGCCCAAAAGGAGGCTGTAGTGATGGGGGCTTCAGTGTCTCCTCCCAGGTGAAAAGTCATAGGATGAGACGAAATGGCCTCACAGTTTGCCAGAGCCCAACTGGCTAGATATTCAGAAAAATTTTTGCACAGGAAGGGTTGTAAAGCATAGGAATAGGCTGCCCAGGAAAGTGGTAATGTAGTCTGTGAAAGTAGTCAAAATATCATGTGGCTATAGCCCTTGATGAGCTGGTTTGTGAACATGGTAGTGGTGCTTAGCTGAGGGTTGGACTTGATATTTTGAATGTCTTGTCCAACTTTAACAGTTCTATGATATTCCAGTGTGCCTGTTTAGGTTTTCTTGCAGCCAGGTTCATAGTTTACTTCAGAAATTACTCCTGGGTTATTTAGAGACTGGCTTTGACTTGGAGATGTCCTGTAGGATGGCTGGAAAGACTTGTTATGTGGATAGGCTTTTTAACTGCAGGAATACCTTTCTACACAATGCACTGGAAAGAGTTCATACATTTGTCACCTTGTTTTTTCATGCAACTCTGGGATTTATAGGGTGATAAAATTCCTGAACAGATCAGAAATTTCACTACCATGGATGGAAAGTAGATCTACAAGGGTGTTTCCTCCTTCCCATTTCTTTGAAAGTAATGGATGAGGGAAGGAGAATTTGCCCATTTGAAACATAAGGTCAAGAGAAGAGGTAACGGGACGGAAAGAAGAACCATTCCTTCTATTTGGAAATCACAGGATCATAGAATGATAACATTAGTCTACAGCAGTCCCACAATTAGCTTTTTCTTGAGAACGCCTTCAATTTCAATCAGGAGA
This sequence comes from Turdus rufiventris, assembly GCA_013186435.1. Classification (NCBI taxonomy): domain Eukaryota; kingdom Metazoa; phylum Chordata; class Aves; order Passeriformes; family Turdidae; genus Turdus; species Turdus rufiventris. The sequence goes on from PYHW01009633.1 coordinate 708,695, forward strand.
TAAGCGCCATTTTATGATTACTGTCACACACTGATGGTTTTCATTACCCAAAGATTTTTAAGCCAAGTGTGCTGTTCAGATGCAGCAGGGTATCACTGAAGAAACCTAGATCCCTGTTATGAGGATGATAAGAACACAAAATCCTGTCCAGCTATAAATAACTTGATCATTTCTCAAACATTAAAAGGCAGAAGCAGATATCCTTGTGTCAGTGGGATGACTGTGAGAGAAGAAATAAGAAGCGTGGTTTTCCTTCTTATCTAATTCTCCCTCCCTCTTTTATTTTAATGGTCTTGTTCATGTGGAACAGGTAGTATACAACATAGCAGAGGCAGCAGGTCTGCCCAGGATCCAGTAATGGAGGTGAAGCCAATTCTGGAATGGGTTTTGACACATGTCAAAGGTGATGAATAAGAGATGGTTGATGAAGTCACCTGGGCTGTTCCCTTCTTCACCAGGGTTTGTTCCAACAGTGTTTCTGTGTGTTTAATTGATTAATGCAGTTCAAGGAAGTTTATTCATTAAAAAGAATGTGGGCTAAGCATTTTCTTCCAAGTGTGTGAAAAGCATTGTTTAACAGAATTCTGATTTCATTTGCCAAGAACAGGAACCAAGAGGATGAATTCACTATCCTTTACAGTATACCTTTTCTTTAGCACAAGTGACAGAAATGAGATACTTAAGGTAACTCTTGCTTAGTACTGGAGTATGGAATAAAATCTTAACAATATAAAACAGGCCAAATTTAATCACAACTGCATGTCCCTGACCAGTACATATGATGCAATAAATATCTCTATAAGTTTCAGAAATGTAAACTTTGCTTTTAGATCAGGACAGGTGGAAAAAACACCAAACAAAATCTAAAACTAAAAATAAGGGTATTTTCTGTGTATTTTCTGACACAGCAGATTTTTTTCAGGAAAAGTTTATACCCTGCCGTGTTTTTCTTCCTTCATTGCAAAAGGTATCAAACGAAAAGCAAAAATCATGGACTTGAATGTTTATCCTCAAAATGGAGGTCTTGAGGGAATGCTACTGATGATTGAAAGACCTTTTAAAACTGTTATATTTTAAGGAGTTTTCTAAGAGTAAAGAAAGTGAATAAAATAATATGAAAAATCAATCTCAGCTTGTGTAGTTATTTTTGAAACACATAAACATTTCAGGGGCCAATACACTGAACAGAAAACTCTTGGAGGACAAATTCTGGATTATTATATAAAATTATCTGGTGAGAAACCGTTAGATAAAAACGAGTAAGAAAAAATTTAACCCCCACCAAAAAAGAAATCCCTCTCAAATTGTGCTTCTTTAACACTTAATAAAAGAAAGAATTTTTCTTTCAGGTTTTGCAATCCAAAGAAATTTCAATAAATCTTAATTAGTACAGTTTTAGGTGTGTGGTGTGAATAAACCTGGAGGTTCGGTTTAAGATGCCTATAAGGAATGGGTTGCATTTCTAATTCCGGTTTTCACTGATTGATAATTATAAAACAATCAAAATTATTATAAGGTGTTATTCCATAATTAATAATTGCTGAAGTGTTGTACTGCTTTTAAATAATCTTGAGATCAGAAAGGGGATTCTTTGTCCTTTTCTAATCTTCCTGATCTTTCGAATTTTAACTTTGTCAATGTTTGGGGAGATGAAATACTTGATTGTCAGCCCTCTTTGTTCATCAAGTGGGAATACCATTTTTTATGTCCAGAGTGAAAATACAGTTATGTTTTTCTTCTCTATGGTATGTATTACTCTTCTACAGGAACTATTTCATCTACCTTTGGCGCGAAAAGAATGCTACAACTAAATCACAGAACAGAGTATATTTTCAGCAAGTATGCTTCAAATTTATATTAAGAAGGGGACACCTGACACCAAAGTAGGGTCATTCACTAGAGAAAACAAGAAGTTTCTATGTGATAACAGCATTGCTTATTCCAATTATTATATTACAGTAATTTCACGACTACAAGGCGCATCCTTTTGACTAAAATTTCCCCCCAAACCCAGAAGTGCGCCTTATAGTCCGGTGCGCCTTATATGAAGTACAAAGTTGCAACATTTGCCGCCCCGGAAGTGCGAGCCGTGAGCCGTGGGGGGGGGCCAGCAGTGCCGTGGCAGCCGGGTGGAGGCGGGCCCCGGGAGGCCGCGGCACCACCCCTGTCAGGTCCAGGAGGGCCAATGGCTGCCGAGTGGAGATGAGGCCGGGTACCCATGGCACCACCCCTGTCAGCTCTGGGAGAGCCAATGGCTGCCGAGTGGAGGCGGGGCCGGGTGCCCACGGCACCGCCCCTGTCGGG
>PYHW01009633.1:717082-752444 GCA_013186435.1 Turdus rufiventris
TAAACAGACATAGAAAATATAACTACCCATGCTGCTTTCCAAATGGGTCAATTACAGGTAGAACTCTCATGGGAGACAACATTTACATTCAGTGACGACCCTGATAAATATTCTCTCATTTTGTCTGAATAACATAGTAATTTCTGTATTTCATGGGGACAGCTGAAAGAAGAAAATAATTGGAATAGCATTGCTGTCTTGTCCTTTATAACCTCGAACTTAAAGAATAAATGTCCCTTAAATGTGATTGAATGAAGACTCATTAATGGAAGTTATGAGAGCTAATCAGACTGTCAGTCTGCATTTCTTGGTGTCCAGAAAATGAAAAGCAAGCAAGACACTTACTAGAACAAGTGAGACATGCTTTTTACTGTGATAAAGATGCAATCCAATACAGATCTACTGAATGTCATCTTCTCTTGGAGTCAGAATGACATCTTTATTCTCCACACTTTTAATCCTGAGGCACCTCACAGCAACAACTGTCAAACTAGCGCTAATTCAAAAAGAGCCCTGGAGGTGAAAACATTTGACAGCCTCTCTCAGTTATCCAAATGAAAAATCAGGTTGTTTTCTTTCACCATCCTTTTTGTCCACTTCTGTACACACTTTCTTCGATTTACCTTTCAATTTCTTTGTCATTGCCAGCCTCCCCAGTTATTCAACTTTAAGAGTCCTTCTCCCCTGTTCTTAATGATTAGGATAGAATTGTTTGCAGTGTTATACAAAAAAATAAAAGGCATGAATTCCCTTGTATAAATAGTAAAGCTACCTTGTTTTAGAGCTGTAGACCACATCTGAGAAGAAAACAGCCTCAATCTTATCTTTGTTTTGCAGAAGGACTCCCTGCTTTCTGAATATATTAATTTACATAATTAACATTACACTGAAAGTGAAGTAAAGATTAAGAAAAAAACGTTAGTGCCAAAGCAACTTGGAAGTTATCTTATAAGGCTTTGGCTGCCCTTGGCTTCTAATTTACTCTGTACTGATGCTCTATTAAGTGCTATAAAGGCATGAAATGTGGACTGGTCATTTAAATATAATGCATTTATGATAATTTTCTATCTCTGTTGCTATGAACACCATAAATTTTATAGTATGGAGAATACTCAGAAATTAAATATTCAGAATAATTGCTTAATCACTCCACAATATTTAAGGTCATTGGGTCATGAGGTCACTCCATTAAATTGCAAGTCATTGAGTTCCTCTCAAAGAGCCAGAGACTCTCATTATGGAGATGTTCATGGATGGCACAAAATGTGGGATGGCCCCAAGCAAATGTTAATGGAGTAAGTGTGGCTGAGACAGGCAGTGCACTGCAATGCAGAAGTTCTAAGTTGTGTCTCAAACCAGTGTACACAAGATGAACCCCAGGTAGACCCAAAGTGAAAAGGTAATCAGTAAAAGATTTGGTGCATGGCTGCATTCCTGTCTCTGGAGGTGGCTCAGGCCATCCCAACAGTGTGGTATGTTGGCAGTCTGGAATTCTCATGGACTAGGTGTGAATAGACACACAGCAAAAGAGACCTCAGAGCTGTCTAATCTCTGGCTGTCTGGGATCAGGGTGACAGTCTTGTACCAAGGATTCACAATCTAAAAGCTGAATCATTTTACATCAAAATCATGACACTTATCAGTAAAAATAATTGCTTTCAGAAGCCTTAAAAAAAAAAGAAAAAAAAAAAGGGGGTAAACAAGTGGTAAACCAGCAATCAAGATTCAGTAAGTCAAATTTTATCCAAACTGTTCAGCTACTGGGCAAACTGTGGGAACAACAAAAGTTACAGTTATATTTGTGCATGTTCTCTGAAGAATTAATGGAATAATATCATGCTCAAAAAGTGCCTTGTTGGGGATGACAGGAAAGAGGTAAACTGCACATTTGTGCACAAAAACCTGCTGATTTCTTATTCTTTTGGGAGTATTTTGTATTTGTAGCTTCATTTGATTGGCTGTGCAGGAATTAATTTTAAATTATTTAATGCACCACTCTGCAGTACTACTTTCCCAAGATCACTTAAAAAACTTTCTACTAAATATTACTGACATCAATGGAAATGGGATTTTCCCATTGTGTTCTGTCAACTCTGGATCCTATTTCATGTTTACAAGTTATTTCCATGTTATTTTTCAGATTGTTGAAGCTTTTTTGTAAGGTTGACATTAATCTGTGAAGAGCAACGGGACTAAATTCACCATCTTAGAGCCAGTAGGTTATCTCCAAAAGGATGTCATGGCTCTGATTCATTCATGAAACAGGGTTCACACAGTCTGTTATGTATTACAGTTTGCCTGACTACATTTTCTTCTTTGTATCTTGGCCAAGACATTTCAGTGCTCCTGTTCCTTTGAGACCTTCTGTTTAAGATGTGATTTCCAATGCAGAACATTATTGCTGCAATTAATTAATTGCCAACCAACTTTCTTCTAATAAACCCACTACTGAAATTCTAACTTTTAGTCCAGAGGTTTCTACTTCACTTTTATATATTTTAAAAGTGGGTTTTTTTAATGGTGTATTAACCCCAACTTTCAGAATTGAAAATTTTGATTATTTCATATGACTCTTCTGGACATATCTTTAGAAATAAAAAGGGATAAGAAAAGCTGGATAAGGGCTTTCTGCAGCCATCTCACTCCAGACAATCTTCAAACCAAGTAAATTACATATTTTAATAATCAGTAGGGAAATTCATAGTCCACAAGGGAATGTTCCCATTGGACAGACTGGTTGTCCTTTACTGGCACAGTTATTTACCTTTCGTTTGCTGATTTCTAGAGAAGAATGAATTAATTAATCTTTTCATCCATTAAAACAGACTGCTGGGGAGATGTATCATTCTGCATGAATGATCCTTACCTTTGCAAATAAGATGATTTTTAAGAGGAAAATGAAAAAATCTGCCTTGCTGTGTGTGAGGTCATACGATCGATACATTCATGGCATGTATAAGTAGAGTGTTAACATTTCTGCAGATTTTAATTATCTTTTCAACTGCCAGAACCATAAAGTTCTCTGATTTGGTGCTATTCAAGAGCGCATGAGGAGACCATTCAGGCTGAGCCTTTGAGCAGAAGAGTATCCTGTACCTGCAATTTTAATCCCCTCCTAAGATGAGGGAGATGAAAAATCCATAACGAAAATCCATAAGGATTTATAATTTCTCTGCAGGTGTATGTTTTGGCCTCAAGCACAGAGCCTTGATTTGTCCAGAATAATATGACTTGTAGAAAGACAAGGATAAATAGTTGTGATTTTCTAATTTTTAAAATAAATATCACAGAAATATCATAATGCTGATTTGCATGGAATATAAGTTTTAAAATTCAAATGTTAAAAGCCATAGAATAATTTTAAAATTCTAATTCTACTGATTTCATAATCCTAATATTATCCCAGTTACCAAATTATAATTTAAATTTTTCCACCTAACTCTTATTTCATTAGTCAGATAAATTTGTTCACAGAAAGAAAGAGTAGAAACAAAGTTGACAAATCCTTCTTCACCTCTGACCCCCAAACAAGGGCTGGAGTCAAATAATGTCATAGATCTTACAGCTGGTTCCAAAAATCCAGAAGGAATAAGTTACCACCAGAAATGTAACTGTAACTTGAAAGAAAAACTGAGGAATCACCATACTTTAGAAAGGGATGTTTTAAATTTTCTTTCTTAGAAGTATCATCATAGAATCTTAGAAAGGTTTGGGTTAAAAGGGACCTTAAAGCTCACTTAATTCCAGCCCACTACAATGGGTAGGGACATATTCCACGGGCAGGGACATATTCCACCAAACCAGGTTACTCAAAGGTCTGTCCAACCTAGACTTGAACACTTACAGGGACTACTTCTTCTGGCAACCTCTTCCCTTACCATCCTCATAATAAATATTTCCTTCCTAACATCAAATGAAACCTAATCTCAGTTTGAAGCCATCACCCCTTTTTCCTATCTCTACATACTCTTGCAAGAAGTCACATATTGGCAGATAACCTGAGGTTGTGATAAGAAGCAGCTATTTGACCATTTACAAGTTTTCCCCTGGCTAGAAGTCATTAACACCCTCGCTTCACATATTGCCATTCCTTACAAAATGCTACAAATGTGCTCTTCACAATTCTTGGCTGAAGAACACTTCATATCTTGGTTTTGGTAATAAAAATCTCAAATAATTAAAAAGACTTGGCTGGTTTTTAAGGATCTCTCTCAATATCAGAGTGTCATGCCGACAAGTCTAAGAAGTGCATTATTCTGGATTCTTACTGAATTCAGGATATTGCAGCAGGCATTTGCCTCAGCAAACTCTTCTCAATTGTAATATTGCTTTATGAGTAACTTAACTGAGATGGGATTTAAAAGATTTGAGATTTTCCCAAATTGGAATATTTGGGAAAATTACTTCAAGCATAACAGGCAAAATGGAACATCACTAAGGATAAAGGAAAAGATTGCATTTGTCTTGCTTCTGGTGTGGCAGAGGTTGCAGTTGCGGGCTGACCTCCAGACCAGAAACACCACAGCACCTTGAATTATTTCATTGTGAATATTTCCATCAGCAGGATTTGATCAGTTCGTTAATACAAATGAAACTGGGACGTGACTTAAGATATTGTCTACATTGTGATGACAATCCAAAATGATTGATTTTGCCTAAAACATTCTTGTGCACTCCTCTTAACTATGTCTTCTAGTTCTCGTATAATTTTGGGGTATAATGTATTTAAAGTAAAGGACATCCATTTTACTAAAGTCTAATATCAAACAAATTTGCTAAGTACCCTCCATTCTAAAGCTTATTTACCAATAAACTGTATAAAATAATTGCAGGTTTAGTAACATGTTTTAGTTTTCTTTTAGCCAACCCAGATATTCACTGTCAGTGAAGCTACTTAAAACCGTAGAATCCTTATGGGGCTTATTCATCACTGAAGTCTTATTTTCTGAAGTAAATTAATGATTTGCTATTCCTGGAGACTTTACTGTGCTTATCACTGTATTAACTTGCATCAAAAAAATCTCACTAAGCCATTTTTCAAACGTTGACAAAAATAGCCTAGAGACATTCTGGTGAATGAAGATCTTGAGGGAGAAAAAAGCAGGTATATTTTGAATAATGGAAATGTACTCAGTTAACATCAGGTATATCTGTCAGAGGTTATTTCTAGCATCCAGGATCAGCCTTCCTTTCTATGAGCAGTATGTCAGAATATAGTAAGAGATGATATTGGAAGTATTTGGATAAAGGAAACCCATGTTTAGCTGTTAAGACTTTGGCTTGACTGTGAATATTGTTTAGGTGCCAATTGGCATGGGCATTGTGCAGCTGACACTTGGAGATCGATCCTAGAAATCCTTGCAACAGGCAGAGAGTAACATCTCAGAGAAAGATAGAAAGAGTGGAGATGAGAGAAAAGATTTGTAAATGGACATTAATGAAAGCAACATCTGGAAAAATGAAAAAATGCAAGACAGTGTTGAAAAATTATTAACAAAAGAAAAAGGGGAAGAAAAAAAGAGGATTTTTTTGTTTGTTTGTTTCTTTTTGGTTTTCTTTCCTACAGGAGTGGAATAGTGTGTCCTCTCTTTTCTTCCAGGAAGTTGTGGTTAAAAGCTGCACTAAAACTAGTAACCTTAGAGGTGTCTTTCCAATGGTAATTAACATTGTCATAGATGTTAGCAAGAGAATAACAACTGACCTGGAAGAAAGGTGGTCTGAAGGCAATTATTTAATTTGAAGATTCCTAGGAAAAATATCTTAGATCAACAGTAATAGAGTCATAGAATTAATATGGCTGGAAAAGACCCCATCAAGTCAGTTCTTCAACTAAATATCACCATGCCCACTAAACCAACTAAATTTTGATTCCATACTCTCTTCATCTGTCAACACCCTCCTTGGCTGATCAAATAGAGGGACACAAACTCCATGAACAAAACCTCTCACTACATGTCTGTTTGGTCAGGTAGCACAAGACTGGTTTCTCAGCTGTACTGTAATAGTTGCTGAGCTACCACATGTCAGAGGGTGAATAAGCAGCAGCTCATACAAACTAGGAATGTCATGCAAATTTCAAAGTATATGGATAGTTACAAAGTAGTAAAATTGGTAAAAAAGTGGAAACAGAAATTAATTAATTCTTGGACATCACCTATCAGGCTTACACACAGATTTTCATGTTTCAAGCAGGAACTGAAAAACATCAAAGAAAAAGTCAGAGAATCTAAATAAGTTAGAAATAAGAAGAAATAAGTAGGGAAAAAAATACTGCTTCTGACAACTCTTGAATCTTTTTCAAAGAAGTTTAAATAAGCATGAAAAGTTATGAGCTAAATGTTATAACGTAATACAATAGAGAATAGAAAAAACATTGGTCCTCTCTCAGACATTCTTTTGACTGGACTATAGGAATGATGCTGAATTTGCTGCTGAGTTATTTCCAAAGAGTTTTCATAGTAAGATATATTTCCTATTTTCCAGTTTAATTATGTTGCATTTTGGGAAGAAGAGTAAGGTCTAGGGAACTTGTCAAATTTGGAAATGACAGTGCTCTATGTAAGAAAAATAGGGGTTTGTTATGCAATTTGCAATAAATTTTCAGGTGACTTTTGTTTCAATAAAGCAGTTTGTATTTATTGCGAGAATAACTGAAGAGACTAAATACATTCTTTCCATCAAATCAAGTCAAATACATTCAGAAATTAAGACTGAAAAATAATAATCATGTGTTCCAAGAGTCTAACTGGAACGCTGAAAAACGAAATGGTTTAATTCATGCGTCTCTTATGATTTATAGCATTTAATGTTTCCCTTCTAAGTTAATTAGTGATATTTGGAATAGAATACAATTAGAAATACAACCTAAAATGCAAAGAAAAGCCCATATGATTGCTCCACAATTCAGAGACTTATCACTATAATCCCTTGTGTGTGACTTTCACCCTTGTGGCTTGATAAATAATTTCTTTGTCATTTCATATACCTGACCTGATTAACAAAGGATTGATTATTTCCTAAAACAGTTTTGTAATTAATACCAAAGTCACACTCCATCCCCCTTGTTGATCCTTCCCTCTACATGTTTCTGATAAAATATAATTGTGTTAATTCTCTCTGGATTGATTAGATATAATGTTCAAAGGGAAATCTACTTTATTGCTGACCTAACATACCTTTGTTAATAAGAATTTTTTTTAATACTGCACTTCAAAGATGAAAGTTTCTTAATTAACAGCAGAAGCTTTACTGAACCAAGTCTATTACCGTCACAACAGCATTTCCTGAGGCTCTATTATTTTCTTTATTAACAAAATCCATTGGAGATATATGCTTGAAAATAATATTTAGATGCAATGAAAAATGTACTCCTCTGAACATTGCTAATAATATTAAAAATAAAATTTTAAGGAATAAAGTTTTTACATAAAGGACAACATTGAAAATGTGTGCTTGGAGTGAAGTTCACCACTTCACTTCCATTTGGAGGATTTAAATGGCACTCAAGTGGTTCACATGCCTTCATATCTGCAGGGGGCAAATTTCACCCTTAATCAAGGCATTTTTTACCATGTTATTTGAAAAAGTGACATTTGCTAACTCTGAAATTTCTCTCAATATTCATGGTTAGTTGATAATGTGCTGGTTTTAAAGTTACATTTATGGTAGCTGAGGTCAGGAAAGATATTTGCCGAGAAAAATAGGTACACTGTAACCATTCCAACAATTAACAGTCAGATAAAGGATTTCACACAGTGTGCCATAATAGTATATATAATTCACCTATGTTGAAAGACTGTCCAGAGGAGCTTCAAATGATTTTTTATTCATATTGGTATTTACTTTGCCAGTTGTGGTATCTGAAGACCCCACAAGTATTTATGGCCTATCTTTAATTACTTTTTCTTTGTCAATGTCCACTATTAAAGAAACGAAATCAAAAGAAATTAAAAAGAAATTGTGTTCTTTGTGTCTGCCTGTTCACAGCAGAATATCAGACTTAAGATTTCTCAGCAAAACTAAGGTTAAAAAATCCAATTGTGGGTCATCCAATGGGAAAAAATCCCAAAATAATTTCTAAATAGAGATGGAAAATAAAAATTTTCTCTGAAACACACTACTCAAACATTGAAGCCTGTGGACTTGTGGAAGTGCAGTCCTGTACTTGTTCTTCAGCAGGCAATACTGGCAGTCTTACACTCTCATGGTAAGATAATTAGGCCCAGTAGAAATTTCATGCGGTAACATCAACATGTTGTGATACTTAAACCACCTTATATTTGAAGACTGACTTTGACCTCTAAAACATTTAGATTTTATGCAAATTATTATCTCCCAGTTTATTGGGAGGTTTCCTCCCAAATTTGCCCTGAACCAGGACAAAACGCAAATATTAAGAGGAGAGAAAACCAAAATTCCCAAGAATTAAGGAGTTAAGGTTTTAGGAATTTTGTTCTGTTATTATTGAAAGAGTTTCCAACAGTTTTTTAAAATTTCTTCTTCCAGGAACATAAAAGAGATGAAGAAGAGAGAGCTGACTTAAAATGGATTTTTATTAGTTAAAAAAGAACGCTGATGAACTTGCCTGAGAGAACATGAGACTCTCTTTAGTGCTGTGCATTTCTATGAAATCCTATCTTTTTATACATCTATTTTGCTTGGAGAGTATTAAAAATCAAGGAAAGACGAAGGAAAATATTCACTGAAAAGAGCTGTAATCCACTGGTTATCACATTGATAATATATACATTATATAATATATATTTGTAATGTATAATTATATGTTGGATATTTACAAGAAAAATCAAAGGACAACTTGGAAGAGCATGGCACTGTCACTGAAATCAATCAGACAAATAAGAAAAAAATAGATATAGAATTATTTTTTTTCTGATGGAAAATTTTTTGAGAGCATTAAAGATGTTTGCATTATTCATATGCAGTTTGGTCACAGTATTAACCTTCAAGTATATGTTACAGGATATCACTTGCTTTTGGTTTGTCTACTTCTTCCAGTGTTTTGGGTTTCAGCTACTTATATACCACCTGTACATTTTACAATGTCCAAAATATAGAGGGGAAAGAGTCTGAGCAGAGGGCAACGCACCAGAAAAAGAACAGGAGAACAAGATTACTAATTACAATAATATCCATACAGACACATAAAAAAGCAACTTCACACCAAATTCATAAACAGGACTTTTATAGTTAAATGACATGAAACAACTTTCAGCTTCAGTCAACTGTCTTAAACTGCACTACTCTGGAATTGCCATTTGTGAGCAGTGGATTCCATGGAAACTCTAAAGCATTTAGATAGGATCCAGTTGAGAAAAACTAATTAAAGGAATAAAAACCTTGACTTAGAAGGAAAGTCTCCAAAAGACAGTGTGGTTGAGTCTATGTAATGAAAACTCCTATGAAGATACGCTAATGATCTTCAAATATTTTAAAGGCTGCATAGAGAATGAGATTACAAAATTTTCCATATTGGGGAGACAATAGTTGTGGTGGGATTAAACTGCAGGGGAGATCTAGGTCAGATAATAGGAAGAAATCTTTATAATGATAAGAATAATTAAGCAATGGAATATCCAAGGATGGCAGTGGAATTCCTGCTACTTGAGTTTTCAAAAGAAGGACAGAAATGTATCAGCTGATGTCAATATGGTTCTACCCCGTGGCCATGGAGAGATAAAATAGTTATTGGAGTTCCCACCTACATGTATATAAACTCTACCAATATAGGACACTGCCCTTGCCACTTTATAGGCAACAGATTTTGTGAAGATGTTCATGAATAAAATCAAACACAGGATGTGAACCTACTCCTGTTGCAGATGTATTTTTGAGAGAAAACTATATAATAACGTCTCCTTGTCTGACTCTCTTCAGGCAGTAGGAAGGTAAGGACACTGTAGACAGTAGCAGTACTGCAATTTTCTTAGGTTTGTGGAAAGACAGAAAATCAGAATGTATGCTTTTCATGTCTTGAAGTCATTCATCAGTCAGTGTTTGTACAGAAGATGGTCTACTCTTAGACGTGACAAAATATCACAATGAAAATTTCTCTATGGAAACAACTGAATACTGCAGTGGAAAGTGAAGCAAAGCAGATTTGTGTAATGCATTTGTTGAACCCTGGAAAGAAAATCTGGTGGTCTTGTTAGAAAAGGGAAGGTCACCAAGAAAAGAAACTCTACAGAAAGGCTGAACATTAACATTACTCCTTATTAATTTTGTAATTTGCAGGTTTTGCTTGAAAAATTGATATTCAGGCTTTTGACCAAGGACATACAATAAATTAATGAAGATACATGTTTTTGGAAATTAATTTTAAAAGATATTAACAAATAAAGGTTGCTGCTGACAAGTCAATAACTGTAGAAGATACACTTGCTGCGAATTCTAGTTCATCATAGGAAAAATATTATATCTGTAATCTAGACATGAAATAGATTTTCAAGTACAAAACACAGAATTTAAAAATAGAAAACTCACACTTTATATTTATAATGGATTTTAGATAGAGTAATGAAAGATGCCTATTCATTGCCAGTTTGAGTTGATGTCTTTTCAAGAAGTTGTAAATAGTACACCATCTCAGGCTCAACCATTGCAGACTAAGTGTCTTGTCATATTGACAATGGTATGAAGATTATTACTTCCAGTCTCTTCAGGTCAAGTTCAAACGTGACTGCATTTATTTTAAATGTTAACATGCAACTCATCTCTCTTAAGGAATTCCTAAACCCGTAATTTCTGATTCCACATTTCTGTCCGTGGTGAAATCAATCTGATCTACCACAGGAGCATGATTCAGCTGCCTTATGCAGGCAATGGTACCATTTGAGAAACTGTTTGAGATGGGGTGTCCCATTTGACCTCCAGCTGCAAGTCCAGAAACCAACTTCTCCTGTGAGTTCAGCATTGTGACTCTCACCTCTCTAGATGCCTGGCATAGCCAAAGGTATCATCAGGGACCCATATATAAGCAACCCAATTAATAAGTGGATGGTTTAGTTTACGAAGAAAGAAATGGTCTCTGGAGTTAACTGACTGTACCTCCAGTAACTACAATGGCAACTTAGAAACCTACCTACTCTGCAGACGCCTCTACTTGGGAACATAAGCATATGTGAAATTATTTCCACATGTCATATATTACAGTAATTTCACGACTATAAGGTGCACTGGATTATAAGGCTCACCTTTTTTTTGCAGCGAGGGGATGCGCTGCGTGCAACAAAGTAACGATTTAGCAATGGAATTGCGCGATGGCGGGGTTTACTGGCAGGTGCTCAATTTGCAAACATTTTTCACAGATTGGCATAGCCTTTAAATGCAGCCCCAGGAGCCCTCCCCGTGCTGCAGGCCCTGAGACACCCGCCCGCCCTTGGCACCAGCTGGCACGGCTTGCGGCTCCCAGCTTCCCCTGCCCGGTGCCCACAGCTTCCGCGGGTCCTGGCTCCCCCCCAGTGGCCGCAGTTCCAGCAGATCCGGGCTTCCCCTGTGTGGCCACAGCTGCCACAGGTACGGGCTCCCCCCTGTCACAGCCACAGCTCCAGCAGATTTGGGCTTCCCCCATGTGGCCGCAGCTGTCACAGGTCCCGTCTTCCCCTGCATGGCTGTTACTCCTGTGGGTCCCAGCTTGGCTCACAGCTCGCACTTCTGGGTTGACAAATTTCCAAAGTTTTTCCATATATAAGATACACCAGACTATAAGGTGCACTTCCAGGTTCACACCAAAATTTTAGTCAAAAGGGTGCACCTTAAGTCATGAAATTACTGTAATTATTTTTGACCTCACAATGGATGAGAACAATTTACTTGGAAGTTCTCAGTTTTTTTATCTGTTTGCCTGGTAAAGGTCAAACCCATTGACCCTCTGGGCACATTGCAAACCCCTTAACTGAGGCTTTTTGCCTTAGGGTAGAGGCAGGGCATTGGGCAAGGACTGCATTGTATTGTTCAGCTGAGTCTCTTTCAATTGAGTTTCACATCAGTCATCCATTACTCATTCTTCTTAATAATTTACATGGGCACCAGAGAGATTGTGATGAACATAATTTTTAAAAAAAATTAATAATTAAAGGATCTAGAGTAAGAAGTATATGAATGAGGATGTCACACTGAAAATGATCTATTGAGGATGTTGTGTATCATAATGGGAAAATCAGATACAGTGTTCTTATATTGTAAAAGCAAAAGGATGCTTCCCTTGTGATGTTGAGTAATCTGAGGCTTTAAAGTGTTGAACTTAATGTGAGGTTTTTCTTTATGCACGTTTAACTTGAATAAGAGAAAATATATCCACTGGTAAGTCAGTAGCTTTTCTATTAACAGATACAGTAGCTGTCCTGCCAAAAGGATTATCATAGGGATTGTCACAAAAATTATTTAAAATTGTACCAGTTGAAGCACTGATAAATAAACTACATGGAAAAAAAATGTATCAGTGAATCACGATGAATAATTCCTTTCACAGGAAATATTACTCAATCAGAACTCAACAGTATTGTGAACATCTAAACATGATTAACATTCTGTGCCCTCAGCAGCCCTGCTGAAATGCAGCATATATGTCACTGTTTTAAAGTTCAACAAATAATTATTTTAAGTTGAAAATCTTAGAAAAACAGAATGCTAAAACAGAAACAAGAAAAAGAGAGAACTAAAGGAATGAAATAGTACAAAACAAGGATGTTATATTTTCCTTGAAGTGCCACATTCAATTGTTTTTTGAACACTTCTAGGGAAGGTGACTCTACCTTTCCCTAGCGAGTCTGTTCCAATGCTTAACCATTCTTCCAGCAAAGAAATTTTTCCTAACACCCAACTTAAATCTCCCCTGATAGAATTTAAAGCCATTTCCCCTTGTGCTATCACTAGTTGCCTGAGAGAAGATGTTTACTTCCACCTCACCACTGCGTCAATCTGTTTTGCACAGTCTTTGCTTCACCTCGTGCAAGTCATATTGTTCATTAATTTTATAAGCATATCCATCTTCATGTAAACATATTGTGTCTTTAATAATGATTTCTTTTAATTGTTTTTGGTGTATGCCAGCTAATATCGAAGCATGATTGAAGCTACTTCAATGCAACTCTTGGCTGTCATTACTGTCATACTGCTGCTTATCCTATAGGCTCCATTATTTTTCATCTAGTTTTTCACTTTTCCTTGTTTTAGCTATTCCATTTTCTGGTTTATCCCAATGGTTTGAGTTTTTTCCATTCATCTATGTATGAGATGACAAACTAAGCAAGACAGAAAAAGCAGTATATAAAAGTTGCTATGTCCTAAAAGAAGCACTAAAGTATAAAGAGATAAAGGCAGGTATAAAGAAAAGTACTTATGCACTTACTTGTATATATGGTAATTGCAGAGGAAGGGCTTATAAAGAGGAATATTCCTTAAACTAATCTCAGCATCATAGCGTAGATATGGATATGCACATACAACACAAATATTGTAAAAATATTACATTGGTATCTCAACAGTAAGGGAAGATTTGAGCTCTTCCAATTACTAGTGTAACTTCTGGAAACAATAATTTCCATCATGCATAAGCAATAAGGGAATTCAAGCGCTGAGCATTATGCCACATTACACTAGATAGGAGCGCAATGTCCACTGCCCAGTGCATTTTCTCCTTAATTATTATTATTGCTCATTAGAACTGACTCACATAATTCTGTAATGATGTTAGAGTGAGGAAGGGGAGGTAGCATACATAAAAAACCTGAATATTTTACAGATTTCGCATATAGCTATATGTAGCCATAATTAAAAAAATTATTTCATGGGGTTTTTTTGGGTTTAGTGGTATTCAAATCTTTTATAGGTTTATGATTCACAGATAATGAAATAGTCAGAAGAAAAACACCTTACAAGAATCCCTCATTTGACATAGTTCTATTTACAAAAATCCCTATGTCCATCAAGTATCTACTGTTTTATTCCATCTTGAATCCCAGTTGCTTTGTGTCAAGCAAGATACTATGAAGTGAATCTATACCTACAATTTCCTAAAAAATAAAATTTTATGCCCCGTATGCTATGGGTACAAACACATCCTTCTGAGAGGAACGCAGGGCTGCTGGATGTGACTCCTCATATCTCTGAATGCATTAAAAAGGGGAAAAATTTTGTACTGAAGTGCAGAAGGGTAAAAGAGTGCATACATGCTTTATACCATATTTTGGATTATATGACCAGAAGAGGCTCAAATGCAATAGAATTCCAAAATGAGGTAGCAATTTTCACGGTTGCTTTTCTAAATAATTGCATAGATAGTGTAACTGGAGTGAAGAAGGACTGGAATACCTGCATCATTGACAGTAGGTGCCTGAGCAATATCTTGGAAAACCCTTGAAGATGGGCAATTTTACATGGTACAAGTGAAGCATGAAGTAGTCACAATAGGTGAGGTAATGTCTAGAACACATTCTGCTGTTTCTGGGCTGACCACCTAACTTTCTCAGATGCTGTATAATATAATCCATATGCATCATATAATAAGCCTTTTAAACTACTTCATCAGACTGGGTGTTGCAAAAATATTTTCCCACCCAATATGAACTTGCAGTAGCCCTGCAGGCAAAAGGCAGGCATTTAGAGTATTTAGGATAATTTCAGAATAAACAAGAATGCTGAAAGAGGATTTCTGTGTCAAACCTTTGCAATTAGATAGTACTAAAAGTGAGTGGATTAGATTATTTCTCTTTGTGTTGTGTCCTCCAAGCTTCAATAATGAACCCAATACTTTTTGACTAACCATCAATGACTTGGATGAAGGGGCAGATGCCTCTGCAGCAAGTTCACTGGTGACACAAAGCTGGGTGGAGCGGCCAACACCCCGGAGGTCTGTGCAGCCCTTCAGAAGGGCCTTGACACATTGGAGAGATGGGCAGAGAGGAACTTTTGAAATTCAACAAGGGCAAATGCAGGGTGCTGCACCTGGGAAAGAATAAATTCACAGAGCAGCACAGGTTGGGGGCTGACCTGCTGGAAAGCAGCTCTGGTCATTCCAGTAAAGAACCCAGGAGTCCTGGTGGACAACAAGCTAATGTGTTTGGGAAGGGACAACATTTCTATGCTATGAGAGGATGCTAGATGAAAACTATATTTCATATATTTCTATGTGAGAAATAAGCATCAAGTAAAGTAAACAAATACTCAGTAGAATTAAGCATTATCAGCTTATTAAAGTTCAATGTGAAAGTTCACAGAATGTAGAGATTACACTAACAAATAACAACTAAGGAATAACCAAACTACCATTAAACTAGAGATGAAGCATTTACAACTTTTTGTATTCATGCAATATATAAGCTGATGTAAGTTCTCACTGCTTCAAAGGAAAAAAATAAAAGAGTGACCGGATGAGAACTACTTGTTTGTGGCATAAATAAATGACTTGCTGTAGGCTGTTGTGCTGTAGGCTGTGCATGTACACAGCCTGTTATGAAACCCTTATAGTGGTTTTTGGCTCATTTCCTGTACTAAGTTTTCAAAATTTCCCCACTACACTGGCATCTTCTGGAACTTCCTTGTGCATTTTTCATTTCAGCTTGGATCTGGTCACTTTTTTTTTCCTTTAGCAATCTCATTTTCCTTTGTTCTCAGTTTTAATTTTTTAAGGATTATTTAAATTATAGCTGGCTTTCCCCCTGAATCAGGTCCATGTCAATCCTTTGAATCCTATACTTTGGATGACTCTTTGACCAGAGTTTTTTACTATGGTGGAGGTCAACTGTGATGGAGGTCAACCAGTGGAAGAGAAAACTTGTGGTTTCCGTGTCCTTTGAGAGATGCAAAAAACAATTGGCCTTGAGTATCCTGCTCTATATGACTCTTTTTATTAGGGGATTGGTCCATGGGTATACTGAAGTGCTTTCCAACTCTTTGATCTTATGCGCAGCTCTTACCCTGTGCTGACCCAGATTCATTTGTGGAGCAAGTTCAAATGTGTAAGAAGGTTTTATTGCAACATTCAAAATGCATAAAAGGCTCCAGAAACTGGAAAATGCAACACAAGGTGAAAGCACTCTGGAAACTAGGCTCTTATGCTGGGAATGAATCCACACTAAGAAGTATTAATGCGTCTTTCCTTTCCAGGAGCAAATCATACTGACACACCCTCCCATGTAATTCTTTCCTAAAGTATTATTTATCATCCAGACTCTGCTGAAATTCTGGTAACAGTTTTCTGGAAATATCCCATACTTTACATTTTACACACTACATAAAATAGATGAGTAGTTTATATGTGCCTATTAATAACTTGGAGAAGGAATAGCACCAAATCTAGAAATAAATTGTTGTTAGCAGATTCTTTGATACATTGCTTCAGAAAATATTAATTTTTTATGCCTGTCATGCCACATGCCACCAGCCAGTATCTCAAAGGTTTCTCCATAATTATTGGGGAGACTAAAATCACACATAATCCCAATCTTACCTGTCTCCCTTTATCTAATCATATAGTATTTCTTTCTCCTGCCTTTCCTGTCATGTTGGTCTCTTGCAGTCCCCTGCTATTAGGCCTACAGCACTATCTATGAGCTCAATTCAATTGATTCTCTGGCATTACAGTTCTTTTATGTGTCTTTTATTTCTCAGCAGATAAGGGAAATCTTCTGGTTTAGATCTTTTCTTTCAAATATCCTATAATCATGTATTCAACATAAAAACTTGTTTTCAGGGGAAAAAAAGAAAAAATAAAAATGAAAAATCCACCCCAAGGCTCTCATTACATTGTGATTTCTGTGCATTTTCATATACATTTCTGATTGTAAATAATTAACCCTTCATCATTAGAACTGGTTTACATCAGCAAAGAAACCTTAACCTGTTTCACATCAGGTGTTTTTTAGCCTGATTCCATAAGTTTATGCAGTGTCCTAATGGGGTATATATGAGCCTGAGTTTGCTTGTCTATGTGTCTGCATGTTTGCAAGACTGTCTGCCAATTTTTTAAATTGCAACGACCTGATTTCAAAGTCAGTTCAACAAGTATGAAGACATTTAAAAAATAGTGATTTCCTTTAAATTTCATGGAGCCATGAGGAAGTAGAGAGATACCCTTTCTAATGTTTCTACTTAGAGTTGGATAAGCTCAATCTAATAACCAAAGAATTTACAAAGGAGAATGTGGCATAACTTCGGCTCTTTATGATTTCTGTGGATTATCATACTTTGCTTCCTTTTGTTGCCAAATTTCACTCTTCTTCCTCCTTCCCTTAATTTCCATGTGTTTGTTTAATTACTAAAAATAGACTGAGAACAAATGTAAGGGTCATTGAAAGATAAATGTGAAATACATTCTCCTCAGAACTTTTTAAGGGGAAAAACAACAGCAAAAAATGTAAGCTCCTTTTTTATTGCCTCTTATTATACCATCACTTGACCATTTTGCAGATTTTTCCATTAAAGATACAGCCACGTCTTTCTGATGCTGTCAGCTATTAAGCTGCATACAAGCAGTGTCCTGAGGGCTGTTGTGGGATGCTATAGCACAGTACTGCCAATCACTCAAATTATATCAGTTCTATGCTTTAGATACTGACAGAAAGCAATAATCTAAACTGAGGTGATGCATAAGACAATATCATTTTAGTTGAATTAGAATTGGAGTACATGATCTCCTAACATATGAGATCTACAGACAAAAAAGATATTATCTATTCTGTGTGTTGTCTCCTGTATCCTTTTGGCAGATTCTGTGTTTTCTACTATTCTACTATATGCCAAGCTAGCACACTTCACATGGCACACAGCTGTGGCTTCTCCCTTGAAGAAGTGAGAAACTCTCTCTTCATGCTTCACTGGCTCCTCAGACCTTCTGCAAAATCCTTCAAAGACCTGTGAAATAGCACTGTGTGTATGGAGAGCTGACACAGTGCTCAGTGTGGCAGTTTGCTTCTGGCAGCGATACAGCGAGATTTTCAAAGTGCTGTCTATATTCAGATACCCCATTCCTCAGTTATTTCCTCCACCTCTTGCCAAGGTGCACTGAGTGGGCTGAGTGCCTCAAGTCAGCTTTGCATCTGGGGCTTCTTTCTACCATGCATGGCCTGTTCAGTCTTGGAACCCTTCCAGGGCATTCATTCACATGGCGTGCAAATGTCAGCCTAAGTCAATCTAAGGCTACTAGAAGGATTTTAAATCTACAGATAAAAAAGATAGAGACACAGAAGGAGAGGGTGTCCAGTTTAGGTGTGTTCATCCCTAAGTTTGGTCATAAAGCATCCCAAAAATTGACCTCAGGTTTTGCATTGCCACTTGAATGTCAGTTTGCCACACCAACCAGCTATGCACAGGACTTACTCTGTTTGGTAGCTAAGAATTTTGGCAACCCTTACCATTTTTGTATCCAACACCTGCAAGAGAAACTGTTTACCTCTGATTATGTAAAAATGAAGCCTTTAATTCTTGAAAAGTATTAAATGATAAATTAATAAAACACCTCTAGAAAACAGAGCTTATATGTCTCCTGTGGCTTCTTTTTCTGTTCCTATGAGAAAAATAATCGATGAGCAACCTGAACCTGATATTGTTCTGCCAAACTTGAAAATATCCAGAAAGCTCAAAATGTTCTATTTAATAGAATATTTTTTAGACAAATCATGCCTTGAAATGTTTTTTGAAGTCATACTATACACCTTAGAGACCCAAATTGTAGCAACTGAAAAAAAAAAAAAAAAAAAAAAAGAGCAAAAGGACAAGAGATAACCAGTGAAGAACTATTTTGAGGTGTGGTTTGTAAATGTACTGAGAGGAAGAATGTGATAAAAAGAACATTTGCGACAACAAATTGTAGTGACAAAATTTTAGAAAGAAACTGCAGGCAGGTGTTACATAAAGGAGAAGGGAAGACACTGGGGAGCCTGCTGAAGTACTTACTGTGATATAAATAAAAAGCTAGAATGATCCCTACTAGGCTTTCCCTTTCAACTATTCTGGAAATATGCAAACAATTTTGTTGGAAACATATCTGCTACCTAAATCATAAATATTTTAAATATTCCCTCAAGTTGCAACAGTTTTCTACTGTTTGCTTTTAGCAATACATACTTATGGAAAGCTTTCCTTACAAAAAAAAGTAACATGAAATCAATGGAAATCCAAATTTTTCCTAGGCATTTTTTATTTAGCTGCCTGATAATAATGCAATAAAAAACTAGTTCTATATGTTGCAAAATTTATGAAGACTATGATAAGAGTAATCTCATCTAACTCTGGCATTTACAAGGGAAAACTTGACATCCAAGCAACCATTCATGGGTCCTTCTTTAGTCTCTGAAGAGAAACAAAATTTTGCACCATGGTTCATCTCTCTCTGCTCATCTGCACCAGGTTAGAAAAATGGTGCCCTGCAGTGTTTATTTTTTTTCCTCTACAAAGGACTGAGGACATTTCATTTCAGCACCTACACTGAAAAACTCTGCAGGTAAATGAGGTGAAAATTCTCCTCAGCACCACAGACTCCACAAACCACTGGACCACTTGTTTCCTTCATTATCTATGTCCTGAAAAAGCCAAATTTCTACCTGCGCTGTCTTATATTGCACCCATCTTTGGGCAGGATTCAGGTCTTAATGCATCATAGCACTAAAAAAAACAAGTCTTGGATGAGTTTTAATATTGCATTTTTAAAAATTTTCAAGGAAAAATCTTGAGTGCGATCATATGGCATGATGCCTCATGAGGGATCAGGTCCAGCCAGTGGGAGTTTAAAAAAGGCCAGTCCTGTATGACCAACTTTATCTTTTATGACCAGGTGACCCATCTGGTGGAGGTGGGAAAGTCTACCTGGACTTCAGCAAAGACCTTGATGCTGTTTTTCACAACATTTTCCTGGTAAAGCTGGCAGTCTACAGCTTGGACAGATGCACTCTTCTCTGGGTTAAAAAGTGACTGGATGTCAGGCCCAGAGAGTGGTGGTGAGCGGTGCCACATCCAGCTGGGGATCTGTCACCAGTGGTGTCCATTAGGGACCAGTGTTGGGCCCAATCCTTTTATATGTCTTTACTAGTGATCTGGATGAGAGGATCAAGTGTTCCCTCAGTCAGTTTGCCAATGACACCAAGCTGGGTGGGAGTGTTGGTCTGCTGGAGGGCAGGAAGGCTCTGCAGGCAGATCCATGGGCCAAGGTCAGTTGTATGAGGACAAGCGCCAGGTCCTGCCCTTGGGTCTCAACAGTACTGCAGTCTGGGAAAGAGTGGCTGCAAAGCCGTCCTGTGGAAAAGAACCTGGGAATGCTGGTGAACAGCAGCTGCCCCAGCAGAGTGACCCAGCAGAGTGTCCAGGTGGCCAAGAAGCTCAGTGGCACCTGGCCTGTATCAGCAATGGTGTGTCCAGCAGGACTAGGGCAGGGATTGTCCCCCTGTGCTGAGTACTGGTGAGGCCACAACTCACATCCTGTTCTGGGCCCCTCAATCCACAAAAGACACTGAGGTGCTGGAGTGTGCCCAGAGAAGGCAACAGAGCTGAGGAAAGACCTGTACCTGGGCCTGGTGAAGAGCAGCTGAGGAGCTGGGAGGTGGTAGAGTCAGCATTCCTGGTGGTGTACAAGGAACCACTGGACATGGCACTTAGTGCCACGGTCTAGATGACATGGTGGTGTTCTGTCAAAGGTGGAGTTCATGTTCTCAGAGGTCTTTTCCAATTTAATTGATTCTGTGATTCTGTGGAAAACAATTGCCTCTCTCACATGCCTCTCAGCCAATGCTGAACAAAATGCCTACAAATCAGAGTTTTTATTTTCAATCCAAACTATTTTCCTGTCACAATCCAGTATCTGATCATTCCTGAGCTTAACTTGACATTTGCCTAACTTTGCTAGCAGTCACAGCTCTGGAGTTGACAGTGGGGTGTATGAGAAAAGACCCATTAGCAGAACTAATAGTCAGGATAAACCCCTGTGACAGACATTTTCATTTCAGTCTGAGTCCAATTGCCTTGATATTGACTTTTTCAGGTTCAGTTGACAATTAATAAAACAAGCGTAGGGTTTTCTAAGATGTTTTCAATGGTTTAAATTGCATTCATTTTCTTAGTTTTCCACAGTGACTATAAAATGAATAATCTTGGTACAATCTCTGTTTTTTAAAGATTGGATGTGTTTAATCCTGAGACTGCTTGGTTACATGACATGATCATTGTCTTGTATTTATTAGGTATGTGTGGGAAAGGGGGCACTGACATTCAGAAGCTCCATCTGAAATGATTTAATCAAATTTTAATACAATGATTTCTGGCAAAAGAGATTAATCTTTTCAGATATGGACTGTTATACTCTCTATTTGCATAAAAAAAATAAATACCTTGGATGTTGATCAAGTTTCCTATAAATATGCAATGAGTAATGATAAAGCTAAACAATGTAGCATCCGTGAACCTCAGGCCCAGAATCAGTCTTCACATCTTCCTATCATTACACTGTTAAGCTTTGTGGTATATGTTATAGGAATATTTTACAGATAAAAAAACTTACAGATGTATTTTTTAATTAGATTCTACCACTGTCTGTGCTCCATGAACCCACCTGTATTGACTTTAATTTTATGATGATTATCTCTAGGACATTTCTTGAAACAAAAAGAAGGAAGAAATCCCCTTAGCTTGAGGATGATAGAGACTTCTTTATCTGAAACAAACTAGTTTTATTAGTATGCTGCCAGAAAACAATAAAAAAAAATTTGCTGGTAGACTGGAATAAAATTTTAAATATACATATAAATATTGCTTGTTTTATATATATGATCATCTGATTCTACTTCATAACAATATTGAATTATTATTTGTAAGTTGTTTTATTTGGAATTTATATTTTAATATTTAAATACTAATTTATTAGTTATATCATAATGTTTATTTTATGATTTGAAAGTTTTTAAATAAAATGCAGCAAGGCCACATAATGCAAAAAGGTCATCAAAAATGTTGCTGTGCATATTAAGAGCATTTATTGGTCGTTAAATGCATATGATGACCCAGGTGAGAGTCCTGTTCTGCAGAGTTTTATGCCCCAGCCAGAGTGACTTGGGATGGTCTGTGCTTTTCTGTTTGTGGCACAACAACAGCGGGCTGCCCAGAGATGCTGTGGATGTCCCATCCCTGGAAATGTTCAAGGCCAGGCTGAGTGGGACTCTGAAAAACTGTTCTATTGGAATGTGTCCGTGCCCATGGAAGGGAGCTGGAACTAGATGAACTTTAGGATTCCTTCTCACCCCCAACTACTCTACGATTCTATGAAGTCATCAGTGGGTTTATTTTTTCCTTTGAATTAACCATTCATTCAGTCCATACCTTAATTGAGCAAATATTCTCGAGGATGAAATAATAAACTCCTGCTTAGCTCATGAAAAGCCCAGAACTGACTGCCATCCATGAGGACATGGAAAAGACTCAGTCCTGGATCATCTTGAATATATTTTGCCTGCAATACTCTTCATCACCTATGAACATCAAATAGGGCATAAGGAGAGGATTTAAATGGAGTCCTGATATTTTTCAATTGTCAATTCGGCATCTACTGCAGAGAAAATAATGTCATGCATTGACACAGCCACCACTGGATTCTCAGTTTGACTTTTCACAGAGAACTTTATGGATTTGGTGATTTAAATTTCCTTTGACATTTTTTATTACCCAGTTTTGAAAAAATGTCAAAAGGTAAGAAGAGAACAATGAGTAGTATCAGAAAAATGGAGAATGTCATGAAAGAGGCAGCCTTTTGGCTTAAAAGCAAAGAAAAACCTCTACCATTTTTATAAAAAGGAATTAATAGAATGGTGGACATTAAATGTTACTTACAGGAAAATAAGCAAGGTAACAAAAATTTATTGAGGCTGAAAAACTGAGCAAGTCTTAATGGTTTCCCTTGCAAACCAAATTCTTTTCTCAATGCACTAAATGATACAGGCATCCCCTGTGATCATGTAAAAAATGTCAATGTGACAGTTAATTGACAATGGCCTCGCTGCTTCTCAGAGGAAAAAACAGTCACTGTAATACCTCATAATGAAATGCATTAGGCAGCCTAAATGTACTGATTGCTACCAGCTTCCCCTACAACTGATTATATTTGTGAGACTGTTAGAATATGGCTTATAATGAGAAATCAACTCAACCTTGACAACAGAAAGATGTTAGGTTGTCTTTAGTTAACCTCTGAATGTTACAAATTATTGCATAGAGAGATATTCAATTGCAATGCATGCAGATCAAAACCTTGCTTCTATTATTCTGTCAGTTGTTTACAGAACATCAAGTTCACACCTATCAGGGTTTTTTAAACTATTGTGTGAATAATTAAATCATACTGCCTCCTCTGTACAGCCATGCAGGACTGAGTAGCATCACTATGACTTCCTAACATTTGCTCTTTAATCCATATTGTTTGCAAAGACATTTTCAGTAATGTAGTTCTTCTCAGAGAGCTTCTTACATTTTTTTTCCCAAGCTTTTGCTATTTTTTTGTGGCAAGGCAATTCATTTTATAATGTGCAACAATGTGTATCTGGTATTTTAATATACAAAGAGAAGCTTTGCTGTAGAAGTTACTTCAGCATCCAGTTTTTGAAAGGCAGTTATTTTGCAATTTGAAATTTTGTGCATTTCACAGTCTAGAAGTATGCAGCTATTACAAAACAGTTTTTTAAACAGTGTGTTTTATGTATTTTAAAATGTGTTTTATGTATAGATTTCTGCTTGGAATCACTGATTTTCCACACAACAGGCACTTCTATCTCAAGGTTAAAAAAACTTTCAAAAAAAGGGTAGTTTGTTCAGGGTTTTTTTTTTTTTTTATCAAATCTTTAAATAACACCAGATCAATAGCAAAATTGCCTTTATTTACTGTCCAGCATAGATTCTATATATATATAGGTTGTCTACTTTACACATCTTCATTTCTACATGAACCTTTGGGGTCAAATCAGCTGCTAGTTAATATCAAAATCTGGGAGATTCTGTTGTAGTATACTCTTGTTGCACCCTGCAGCACTGTGGGAGTCTATCACCTCAATTAGTGGTAGATGCTTCAAGAGAATAGGCAAAGTCAGGAGATTTACAGTCCTTATCTAGGAATCTGCTGATGATGCTGACGTTGTACCACCACCGAATTGTTGATTTTCCAACTCAATTACATCAATGAACAAATTTTAAGGCTTAGGAGATTACAGTGGATATATTAGATCCATCTCTTAAAACTGAGCAATGAAAAGTAAGACAGATAAGAACAACTGAGAGGGATCTTCTACTATTATTATTTTCAAACACCTTGATAAGTTCAATGTTATTGTTTTCATTGTCCTCATACCATTCACCAAGGGTTTTCTTTAATATTTATTAATGTTAATATTATTTCTAAAAGTGGAAAGCTATAAGATGTTCCTACATTCTGAAGATTTTGCTTATCTGGGTGGTAGTAGAAGGACAAGTTCATGACTGAGTTGTGATTGTCTTCATCCAGAAGTTACAGTGATATTTTAATAGAACATATGACAATGAGAAAAAGTCTTTTCGCCACTGAATATCACATTTTCTTATCTTTGCTTTTATTACTACTATAGTAGCTTAGCATTTCATTGAACACTCATGTAAATTTATTGAATAAATAATGATCACCCAATCTGCAAGTCAGTTTGAAGTATTGAGATTGGTAAGCTTTCATACTGGATCAAAAGTCTTTCCGTCACAAAAACAAGAAAACTCAAAGTCAAAAACCAAATTTTTGTATTAAACAAACCTGTAAAGACCTACCTGTCATGGCAACGCTAGTGGGTGCAATTGTAATATTTTATTAATGAGCTTTGGGAATTAATGATTTAAGAATTCCTAGCCTCTCAGCTTTTATCCATTAGTGGGTATAGATTCAGTGGAGTTACACTTGGGCAAGGGCTGCCTAAGTAGAAAATTGATCCTGGCAAATGCTAGCTTACTTGCTTGACACCTTAATGGCTCCTGTTTTAGTGCTTTGAACTTTTGCTCTGTGATAATGTGAGTTCAAGTCCCACCTGGGATGTTGAACTTTCATTAAAGACAGAGTGAACAGGGAGGGATCTGTCATTCCTTTACATTTTAATTAAAAGGATAAGTTGAAAGCAATGGAAAAAAATATAATGAAATTACCATCATCATCATCTAGCTCTGGAGCTGGGAAATAGGCCTGTCCTGTCATTTAATCATGGGAATAGCTGACTAGGGACTTCAAGGAGGCACTGACAAGTATTAAAAGGTTCCACCTCCAAAGTCTGAGCTCTTTAGTCACTGTCTCCCTTTTTGGCCAGACTGACGGAAATAAAACAAAAAAGTAAGAAAGAAGAAAACCCCAACATAATTCCAATGACTTTGAACAGAGTTTGCACTTCTAGCACTTATTAATCAGACATAATATAAATAAAATGAAATAAATGAATAGTTTCAAGAACACCTTCCAGACTAATTAAATAGTTCTCATAGAACTCTTGGGAGATGGGCAATTAAGTAATTTCCCAAACAGATAATTTATAAAAGATGGGTAGAGAGATGAACTAGGGAAAGGCACCAGGGAGTCACAGTTAATGATAATGTGGAACTTCCTCAGGTCCCATCCTCTGCTAAGATTTGTTGAGTGAGACTGAATCTAGAGAGGAAAAATTGCATTTTCGTGGGTTATCAAACAAGTCTATTACATGTAGGAAAATAATACCAGATTTAAACAAATTCAGACATTTTTTCCTCCTTCTTTCACCCTCAATATCCATTTCTGCTTTTTTTTTAATCAAATCTTTAAATAACACCAGATCATTGAAAACCTTATCCAAATTTCAGAAAAAAATATATAAAAGGTTCCAAATTATTTTATAAGATCCATTTAACTTTAATTTTCAAGTTTCTAAGGAGAGAATCCACCAGAAATCACAAAGCTTCTACTTTGTTTTGCAGACTCTTTAGGTCTGGATAAACCTTTGAGCTTTTAGATATTTATCCAAGTTGACCTTGAGGTTTTTTTGTATCTCTTATCTGTGCCACTGCACAAGAGGAATAAAATATTGACTCTCCTTGTGACTAGTAGCTAGAGTTTCTATTTCTAAAATGGTCAGCATTGAATGATTACAACTTTGTAATGTAAGCACTGGTACTTACTCTTGCCATCTTCCTGGCAAGATGACCAGGGTAAATGCAAAAAAAATTATGTGTGGTTACCTTTGGCATTTAAATATTAATGTCAAAGCTACCTCTGATGGCTAAACACCAGCAAGTAAAAGTCTCCACTGCACAGAACTTGGTGTATCATCAATTCCAAAAAGGCAAAGAAAACTTTTTTCAACTTGAAGGCTTATCCACATTTTTAATGTCCAATTTTCTTCTGAAATAGCATCTTTCAGCAGACAAAATTGTTCATGGGTTGTTCTCACAACTGTTTTTACTACACTGAGCCAAAGAGCTCAGAAACAGGCTCTAATTAGATTTCTTTCATATTTTTAACCACCTTCCAGAGTTCTTCTCATCTAGTAATCTGTTGCTAAGCTTATAATATTTGTTTGATTCCCACTGTTATAAAAATTGGTGGACACTGTAAGCAAAAATGACAAATTAGTAGGATCCTAGGGAAGGTGTCTGGACAAAATACTTTTAGGAGGAAAACAAATGGAAAAAACTGTAAACCACAGTTTAGAGTTTTAAAATCCTTTCTTTATTTTAATGGTTGATCCCAAGGATGTATTAGTTCAATCATGCTACTAATAGGGTAGAAGGGCTTGAAGAGTCTCCATGAGCTGTCAGACTTACCTGTAGCAACTGGCTTCTTGTTCATAGTGGCTTTGCATTGCTTGGCTTTCAGCATGTGGGAAGTCATACTAAATTCAATGAGAAATGGCTAACAATTATATGGACCACTGCCTGAATACTAAGGCTGGCTTCCTGCTGCCAATCAAGTCCTCTTCCTAAAACTGCCACCATGACGTACATAGATACCAAGGATAATCACTCAGTTTGGCTAGCTTAACTGTTTACCTCATATTTATTATTAAGAGATTTTTGGGACTTTAGGAAGTTCTCAGTCAAAGAATTTCACAGGTCTTATTAAATGAGACAGCAATGCTAAATATTTAATCGTCAACTGAATAACAGAAAAAATGTGCATCTAATTATGTGATCAAAACTAAGCTAGTACTTACAATTTTGGCTAAACTGTGGCCAGGTAAATACTTTCCCAAAAAAACCCCTCTAGTTAATGTTTACAGTGATGTTTAGGAAAAGCCAGACATCTACTTTTCATCATGCAGTCAATATCTGAAAAGCAAACCAGGCTCCCAACCAGAATATTTAGAGCATCCCAAAAGAGAACTGAGCCCATGGCATTATGAATCATGATCAGACACATCCTTGTAGTCTTTCTTTTCTTCCCAAAACTTTGCAAAGGCCTTTGCCATCATCTATCTGAAAAAAAAAAAATAATAAATAATAAAAAAACCCCTGGATGGCCTCTGCCCTCCAATCCCAACCAATATTTGCTCACATTATCTGGCAGAGAGGCCAAATATAGAGAAAATGAATTTTTGGTGTCTGATAAATAAGTGGGATTTATTTGCACAAAATTGTTTAATTCTGGTCTCCTGCTTGTCTGCTGGTTCAGCTGCTCTATTTCACTCATTTCATGCAGCAGAGGGTTTTTCAATTATAAATCTGGGCAGTACAGTATATTTGAGCATTCTGCCAGCTTGATTTGTTTTTATGCCTGTAATGAATTTTAAACTCCCTCCTCAAAAGTCAGCACGTACAATCTGGAAATAGAACTTCTGGTTTTTTGGGTTTTTTTGGTGGAATTACAAATAACCAGATAAATGGGAAAGGACTGAAGATAACTACATCAACCCTGCAGGAGCTAGTGATGTATCCCAATAGACTGAGATGAGTATAAAGCTCCTTATTCTTCTGTTTATTTACTCTCTATCCTCCATAGTGTCCTCCTTCTCTTTCTTATTTATTCCATTTTATTTATTAGTGAGTCTCTGATCATTGTTTATATGATATACTGAAACTTAGGAAAAGCTACACAACAATTGGCTTAAATAGTTAAAATTTTTGGGCTTGATTTCAATTACCAGAAACCAGAAATTACAACATTCCTTGTTGGCAGTAAAGTATCCCATGAGAGAGAGCAGGAAAAGGTGTGTACAACTTTGGGCACAGGGTCCTCATGCAGGATAAAGATACACCAAGGTTGGAGCATCAGGGCTGAGCAGTTTCTCCTGGAAAAGACCGGGACTGGGTTCTCAAGGGAAATTGAGATATTTCCCATAGTTCTTTCTCTTACCTCAAGATGCATGTGTTTTCAGCATCATGTTAAGATAAGACTATTCCCTACACTTGTAAGGATTACTCCAGGAAACAGGGGTTGTGCATTTTGTAGAAAAGCTGACTCAGAACGTACCTTATTGCTCTGTACAACCACCTGGAAGAAGGTTGTAGCCAGGTGTGGGGTAGTGTCTTCTCACATGTAATGGCTGATAGGTCTACAGGAAATGGCCTCAAGTTTCACTAGGGGAGGTTTAGATCAGATATTAGAAAAAAAAATCTCTTCTGAAAGGATGGTCAAGCACTGGTACATGCTGCCCAGAGAAATGGTGTAGCCACTGAGCCTGAATGTTTTAAAAAAACCTGTAGATATTATGCTTAGGAGAAGTGGATTTGGCAGTGCTGGGTTAATTGTTGAACTCCATCATAGAGGTATTTTTCAACCTTAATTGACTTGTGATTCTATAATTCTAAAGCCTTGAGATTTATTTACAATATATGTAGAACAGCTGTCAAAGAACTGATCAAAGGTAAAAAATTGACAAGCAGCCTCTAAAGAATGTCTCTGTAAGAATAAAGTCTGCTCAAACACCAAATTCTACTGAGGTACTACGGAGCATTTCACTAATGAGCTTCCTATGACGTGAAGGATATAGGTATGAAATAGGAACTCATTTCAGGGCAATCCAAGCTATTAAATCCCCCACTGACAATCTGATGATATCCTCGTGCTCCATAAACAATGATGTGTTTTTCTTGCTAGATCTGTTGAATTTATTGACAACCTTGAGCAGTAGAAAACACACTGCTGTTCTGAATGTCATTCTGAATGGCATTCCCAGGACAATCATCAGTAAGTGGCTAGCAAACAGAATGGCAAAAGTCTGTAAAAAATCAGAGATCACCAAATGTTCAATACTTACTGGCTGGAAAGTGGATAGCTAAGAGCTTTGAGAAATCAGGTAATTAACCCAAAATTCTCTTTTGTCAATAGACTATACTTGGAATGACAAGTTATTTTGCTACACAATAATGCTGTCATACCTTTTATATTACTCTATCTGGTTTGTGTGGCAAGGTTTTGCTGGCTGGGGAGTTACAGGTGTTTTCTTCTGTGAGAAGTTGTTAGACGCTTCCCCCACGTGAGGCAGAGAAAATGACATCCAAATCCAAAGGTGGACTCACTTCTAGCCAAGGTTGAGTCCATAGCAATGATGGTAGCACCTCTGGGATAACACAAGAGGAGGAAGAAAAGTGGATAAAAAATTGGACAAAAACTGCAGCCAGAGAGGAATGAGAATATGTGAGAGAAACAGTTCTGCAAACCTGAAGGTCAGTGCAGAAGGAGGGGGAAGAAATTCTCCAGGCATTGGAGCAGAGATTCCCCTTCAGCCTGTAGAGCAGACCATAGTTAATCAGGCAGCCTCTTTGCAGCCAATGGAGATCCACAGTAAAGCAGATATACACCTGCAGCCCCTGGAGGACCCCATGTCAGAGCAGGGGGAGCCTGAGGGAAGCTGGACCCCATGGGATGACTGCACTGGAGCAGGCTCCTGGCACTCTCCTGGCTCTCACTTGACTGGGGTGATGTTAAGTTTTGATGGCAGGACCTGTGATCCTGAAGGAGACCCATCCTGGAGCCTTTTGTTCCTGAAGTACTCTACCCCACAGAAGGGGTGTTCCATGTTGGAGCAGTTAATGAAGAACTGTAGCCCATGGGAAGAATCTTATGACGGAGAAGAATCATCTCGTGTGAGCACAACCTCACTCTGGAGCACGGGAATAATGTGATAAGATCCCCCCGCTGAGGAAAAACTATCAGAGACAATGTGTGATGAGCTGACCACAGCTCCCATTCCCCATCCTCCTGCACTGCTGGGGAGAAGACAGAGAAAAAATTATAAATGACAGGAGGAAGAAGGGAGAGGTGGAGGGAACAGTTCTGAGTTTTGGTTGTTTTTCTTACCTTCCCTGATTAAATTTGCAATACATAAAATTTCCAAGGTCCAGTCTGTTTTGCCCATGACAGTAACTGGTGAGTGGTCTCTTCCTGTCCCTGTATTGACCACAAACCTTTCAGTACATTTTTTCTTCTCTGTCCAGCTGAAGATGGGATGCATAGAGCAACTTTTGGTGGGCACCTGGCATTCAGCCAAGGTCAAGCCACCTTACTTGGTCACAAGTAAATGGGTTATTTCTTCATTGTGACAGGGGTAACTGCAGTGTGGTTAAATCTGCGCAGGTATTTGGTGGTTTCTGCACACTGGTTTCTGCATACTAAAATACTGGCATTTTTGCAATCCCATTTTTTCCACATAAAAAGTGGAAACACATTGGAGTTTCTGAAAATGCATACGAGTGACTGAAAGCAAATTTTACCGTTTATTGAGCTCTGAAGGCTTTATTTTATTTTCCTGAGTCAAGCCATTACTTTAACCTTTATAGGAGCCTTCAATATAGTTCTTATGGTAGCCACACAAAGAGTTTGCTGGCTCTCTGATGGAACTAGAATGAATTTTGCTCACATTATAATCTTCTTTGCTGCCTCAGTGACCATCCTGTCATTATCCTTACTTGTTGCTCCAATTAAAGAAATGGTCACAGGGAAATGAGAGAAACCAATGTTCTGTGGAATGCTGGAGGAAGTGAAAGGGTAGGATTTTACAACTGTGATTCCCAGACTTCATGAGGGGCAGGGAGGAACTTTCCTTCTTCCCTTTGGGTGTGACTGGCTGGACTTTGGTTTTTGGGGTTTTGGGAAAGACTGCACAGCATAGAGAATTAACAGCCTCTGATTGCTCTATCATTGATGCCCTAGAGTCAACCCAGGAAAGAAAAAATTACAGAGACATGTCCACCTTGGGTGTGTGCTACCTTTCACAAGGAAAGGAAAGCAGCTTCCACAGTTGGAAAATCCCTGTATTGTAAAAGGACCACAGGTAGCTTAACTGATAGCACTAGATGATGAATTTTTTAGGTACAGTTGCATGACTGGAATCTCACTGTTACTGAATGAGTAAACTCAGGTCAGGAGAGCATGGTCTGAGAGAATGGTTGTTTCAACAGACCCTTGTTTTGTGTAGGACTTGCATTTACCTTGAGAACAGATGAGAGGAGTAAGTTTTAAGCCTGCCAGGGGAAGAAAGAGCTTGTCAGAAAATGTACAAATAAGGGTGTAGATGCATCTGGACAGCAAGAGATAAGTGACCTTGTAACTTATTTTTTTCACTAATAAAAAACACTTTTTAATTACATTCAGAGTGGAGATACTTATTGTAGTAGTACATCATTTTACCTGCAAAAACATAGGCTGCACATGTGTGAATCTACTGAACTATCCTCTGTAAATGTGCCGACACACAGAGGAAAGGCAGAAGGATCATTGGCCCCCCAAGTGAATTGGCACAAGGGAAGCTTGCAAAATAAAATACAGTGAACACAAAAAAAACAAGGGCATGGTGCTTGGAGAACAAATTAGACACAACTCAGGACAGGAACAAGTTTTGCAAAACAGCCAAGGAGGCAGTGAAATGAATAGAAGCAGAAAATTCACTTTATAGCTCAGAGGTCTTCCTCTCCAGTTCTCCCAAGGATTTGAACTCCAAGCTGGATCCCAAAATGTTGCTCTCTTTGAGTATTGCATATATGAAAAATTCCTTCATTTTGCCTTCTTCGTATTTCTGTAGCTGACTTGTATGTCTGCATTGGCTCTAGCTCTACTCTCCACGTCCTAATCACTTTCTCTGGATGACTTGTAGGAATATGGGTCAATGAACCAGCTGATGAAACCTGGCATTTAATTTACATTCAATCCATTTAGTGCCTTATTTTACTGAGGAACAAGATTTTGAATGCATTAAGGCATCTCTGTGAACTTAGTGTAAATTTCCAGATTATTTATATTTGTAAATAATAATTGTATTGAAATTTTAGTTCTTCTGAAATGACAAAATCTTGTCTAAGCTGGTGAATACAGCTTCTACTTCATCATTTCATGGCATTATTTTCTTCCAAAACTCTAATGGCATTGCACACTACTATTAAATAACTATTAAAATTAATAAATATTTAAATAAATTAAATATGAACTCATGCCACTAATATCTTGTTACACAGACCTGATGTGGGTTTTCTGGGTTTCTTATTAGATTTCTTTTCTCTTTCACTGCTAAACTGAAGCTTCACTATGATGTCAGGCTATAGTTCATGCCAAAACTCATTTAGTAAACAGGTGAGATTTCTGTAGGTGTCTGCACCAGAGCTAATCATGCTCAACACCTCAAATAGTTGAAAGAGAGAAACAGACATTTGAAGGCCATGAGTCATCAGGTCCTGAACAGATGAGTTGACTGGAGCCATAAGAGACCCTTTTATTTTTCATAACCATGAAAAGATCCTAGCTCAGCTGCAGACATCCACATTGTCAATATCTATGAACAATCCCACAGCTGCCCTTCAGCAGTCACACTGAGGCCTGCAGAAATGACTTCACAATATTTCCTAATTTTCCCAAATTATTAAATTGAGACATGATCTGTAGGGTCAAAGCAAAGCTCCAGTTGGCTCCACATTCTTTTTTTTTGTGTGACTCGGATACTTTTATTGTCTCCTGTGTCTATTTGTTTTTTAGTTAAAGAGTTCCTACGAGTATAAAGATGTTGGTAGTATAAAGCTGAAATGTCTTAAGTGAACATAGTCAAGGAGATAGATGCTTTGGACTTAAATGGGGAGTGTGGATTTGTTTTCCTTATCTCTGTTACTGAAAGTGCTACGAGTGGATTTTCCAGAATGGTGCTATAAAAACAAAAGTTGATTGATTAATTCAAAACCTATAGCTAGGAAATGTTTTCCAGGGATACTTACAGGAAACGCACAATGGTCTATGAAGAGAAGTAATTTGCTATGCGCACACTGATGGGCAAATTTACTGTAATCTGATACATTCAGGTATGGCAGTGACAGATATTACAAAATGACCATTTTTACACTCACTCCTTCCTGTTATGCTGAATCAGAAGGTGAGAATATCAGAACTGCAAACTTTGTGATATTTCCTAAGTACACTTTTCAAACGTTTAAGCATACAGGAAACCTGTGAATGCGTAGATATAAAAATACATGGGGAGTTTGACTTCAGATTGCAACAAGTTCACTAAAACTAGCCCTGATTAAATGAAAATACATGTCCGTGCGCTATTCATCTTATGCTGCAAGAGCAGTAACCACAGGGAGGGTGATCTTGCCAACGCTTAATGCAAGTTTGTCCTTTGCCTTCAGAGGTCTCTGAATCAGGCTGTACCTGTTTCTAAAACCACTGTGCGCAAGAACACAAGAGAAGAGTGTTGATGGTTTTGTATTATATACTTAAGAGGAAAGTTAGACATCAAATGCTAACAAAGAAAGAAACTTCTGGGAATTTACCTGAAGAAGAAAAAAATGTAAAATTGAAATGAAAACCTCCCTCCTTATTGCTCCTTTCCTGGTGTGGTTGAGCTAATCAGGTAGTTGTTCCTCCATCAACATTTTCTCCCCTCCCATCAATATTTACTTCAGTTGGCAGATTAAGATGTATCTAGCACACTTCTCATCAGCCATTTTTACTACAACGCTTTTTGTAATCAGAGGTAAACCATGGACTATTTTCCTGAATCATTGCTTCTTGCTTCTAATGCAAAAGTGTGTCCCTTTTGACCTTGCTGAGATACCAAAGAGAGAGGAAAATCCTGGCTCACTGACTTCATCCTCCCACTATCAAAACCACAACCTGTTTCTGATGTGTTTCACAAATAAATTGAACTTGATTTAATTTCACCCAGTGATGACACTACACTTTGGAACCTCACCCTCCTAAAGGTTAAACATAATCTTTTAATTACCAGCCTAAATTTATTAATTATCAATTTATACCAAGATATTTTTTGTCAGTTAGGCAGCCCCTTTTCCTTCCTAACATAAACAGAGTTTTGATGTATTTAAAAGGCTATACCACCAGTTTAGTTACATGAATTCAAACTTATGTGTATACTGCAATGAACGTAATTATTTCAAACGTTTGTAATGCACGCAGAAATAATCATTGGCATGTCCAGTGAACAGTGAAATAAAAATATTTTTAGACAGATCCCATGTGCTTACCCGAGAAGAAAAAGATATATCTATTAAATTGAAACTCAAGGAGAAAGAAAAAAAATTAACACATGAACCCATTTATTCCTCAGTGTACTTTTCTCCACAGGAAAACTCAGATATATTGATATGGGTGAATAAAGGTTTAAGAACAAACATTTATTTCTGTTATGACATTATTTCATAGTTAGCTAACAACATGATGGGCATTGAGAAAACAGCAGCATGTACAGATATCTAAAAAATGCAATGAATGTGCTCCTATTACGAAAATACATAATACAGTTCTCTTCCGCATCTTCACAAAATTATTGCTTTTTCATTTGTGCCCTTTTTTAATTTTTTGTTTGTTTTGCTGGTTTTTTTTGTTGTTTTTGTTTTGCTTTGCTTGCTCTCTTGGTAACACAGTAGATATATGGATGTGAAACTCACATATCAGGATTTTTTAATTTCCTTTTTTATGATAAAATATGGAAACTTCAAATAGAATTTTGTCATAATGAGGAATAGGAAATCACTGATCCTTGTTGCTGGTATTACTTTGTCTGCAATTCTTCGAATTGCTGTCTGTTCCTGAAGCAAAATGTCCTAATCTGATTATTTAAAATTACATCATTGATTAGGTGTGAACAAATAGACTCATGAAATAAAAGGATGTACAACACGTCGTGATTAGACTTTCAGATGCTCCTGGAAACATGCAGGTTTAAAACCTCTTACATCTATTACCCCGCCCACTGCCTCCCTTTAGAGATATAGTGTAGTTCTGCAGGAGCCCAACTTAGGATGCTCTTAGCAGAGGGACCTTAAGCTACTTTTAGAAAAGAAAATCCGTGACAACAAAGCACAAAACATGACTTAAAAATATCTACTGAGAGTCTGGTTGTGATAATAATGAAGGTAACATTTAGGTGAGACATTCTGAAAATGCTTCTCAACACAT
>PYHW01009633.1:752494-782166 GCA_013186435.1 Turdus rufiventris
TGTCTGTTCCTGAAGCAAAATGTCCTAATCTGATTATTTAAAATTACATCATTGATTAGGTGTGAACAAATAGACTCATGAAATAAAATGTCCTAATCTGATTATTTAAAATTACATCATTGATTAGGTGTGAACAAATAGACTCATGAAATAAAAGGATGTACAACATGTCGTGATTAGACTTTCAGATGCTCCTGGAAACATGCAGGTTTAAAACCTCTTACATCTATCACCCCACCCACTGCCTCCCTTTAGAGATGTAGTGTAGTTCTGCAGGAGCCCAATTTAGGATGTTCTTAGCAGAGGGACCTTAATCTACTTTTAGAAAAGAAAATCTGTGACAACAAAGCACAAAACACGACTTAAAAATATCTACTGAGAGTCTGGTTGTGATAATAATGAAGGTAACATTTAGGTGAGACATTCTGAAAATGCTTCTCAACACATTAATCTGGATTACTTCACTTTCAACTCCTCTCTATGCCTGTGTTTCATTTGATGCACCTTTAATCTCTGAGTTTGGATGGAAACACTTCTTAGCTGTTTTATGTTTTTTAGCATCAACAATTTTATGGAATAATAACAGGAACTAGAAGGACGAATATTTCTGATAACAGGACATTAGACTCCTCTTTCTCTTGTGCCTATAGAACTGAAAACAAAGAATGTTTCAAAACAATTTTAATCACATCCTTTTAAATAAAGAGCTATGTTTCATATTAATAGAGCTATGTTTCATAATAATAATAAAGTAATAAATATTTGAGTCATGTTAATAACAGTTTTAAATTCTGAGATATGGACAGAATGCACTGGGACTTTGAAAAGCCAGTGCTACTTTACAATCCTTGTACAATTTGTATTTCTTGTGCACTTTTAGACTATTTAGCTCATGGGTACTGACAGCTATCAAGGAGTACAACAGAGAAGCAGATGCAGAGGGAAAAACCGTCTTTATCATTCCCCAGTTTTGGAACATCGGGAAGACCACTCCTGAAAGGTGCACTTCAAGCTAGTCAAGTTGTTCCCTCTACAGAAAATAAAAAAAGAAATGGAATTTATCCTTCTTAGGTATCTAGAGTTCGGAAAGATGAAGCCAAGCCTTAGTTTTTAATCCAAGAAAGAGAAAAAGTCTGCAATAGAAAGTGCCTTAAAACAAGATCTGACGTCTAAATATTTTATGGCCAAACTTTAAAATTAGAAATAAATTGATATATATTATATTTTTTTTCCAGTTAAGTATTGTTTACAAACTGTCTTGAAAGAACTCTCAATTTAAATTGGCTAGTGAATAATCCTATGTCAGCATTTAATGTAAAATTTTATAAGAAGTAAACGTAAGAGCAGAAAAATTGAACCTAACCAGGTCATGTGTGTTATTGTTATGCAAGGTAAAACCTAGAACTTGCAAGGTTAATTACTATAATTTGAAAAAAAGACAGTATAAGTAAAATTCAGATATTGTTATATCTATGCAATTAAGTTGTAATTGCAACATAATTGCACAGTGATCTTGCTTTGTGGTGGGTCGCTAAACCGGATTGGCACAGTAATTTATGAATGGATTAGTTACACAGATTTTAAGATCATATTAAAATTTTTGGTGACAAAATTCCTTCAAAATATCAAATAGGGAATTATCAAATATTTTTTCAATTTCCTTCACTGAAGAATGTTTAATAATATTTGCATATTATATGTAGACAGCATGCAAAACTTGTAGGGAGTTAAACATGAATCCTAAAAGGTTTTACGTTATACATTATGCATTATTTCTCATAACACAGAGCTCATAAAAAATACATATCACTTGGGCTGATAAAGCTGTAAGCAAAAGAGAGAAGACTGAAACCTTAAGGCAAAAATATTCTAATGAAATGTAATAAATACACAATAGGAATAATGCTCAAGTAATTTTAAAGAAGTAGTGGAAGTGACACAGTCATCCAGTCTCATGTGACCTCCCGTTACCCAGTCACAGGGAATGATGGACAGCTGCATCAGGAAGGGAAGCATCTTGTACTACAGAGGAAACAACCTCTTCTAAGCAATTTTTCTTGATAGACGTAATAGTTGTCACACAGAAAAGGGAAAAGAGAAAAGTGATAAAAACTCTTTAGAGCATGCTGTCCCTTGAGCAAATAACAAAACCTACAAGGTGGCTTTAGAAGCCTTGTAAAATGCTGGAAGAACAAAAGAGAAGTTTTGTTGTAAGTTCATGTTTTATGCATGCAACTAGTTGTTCATTCCATGTTTTGGGCTTAATATTTTTTCTCATTTCTGTGGAGCAATAAAGCTTGTTCTGATCATAGTAAGGAAGATTTTGCCATGGCTGTTGCACGTCCTGAAACAGTTGTCCTTCCAAAATATCCTGGGACACAATCTTTGCTGTCCTCACTTTCCAGCACTGCCTACAAGTCACTTGACAGAAAGTGTTTTGAGTGTGCAAATTCTTCCCTGTCAAGTATTGCTATTTCACATATTATATAGAGAAAATATATAAAAATACGACATATTTACACATTTTGGTAAATAAAGAAAACATTGTAAGTGTGATGTATAATCTTAGTTCATTATAATTAGCAAAACAATTTTTTTAACACTTCCTTTAAAGACACTGAAGAAGTCAAAGTTAAGAGGAAACTGTTTAAGCAGGTATTTGTACAGGAAATTCACAAATCAAATGATATAGTAAAAAAATCCTGAAAACTATTTTTACTAGATAAATAAAAAATCCTATGAATTTAAGCACCAGATTAAATGAATTATGCCATTTGTGTAAATCATTTATAATGGTTATTTAATAGAAGCTCAGGTTTACAAATGGTGGGATTTTTGTTTGAGAACTAAGTACATCTCCAGCAGCAATGTGGGCCAATGTGCAGCACATCAGGCATGGATACACAGTAGAACAAACTCATAATGTAGTTTGAGCCAGCAGTTTTGGCAAAGTAATGACATAATGAGGTTTCAACGTAAATACTTCAACAAAAGGCAAAACAAAGAAATAAACTGAGGGAGAAAGCTCACTGGAGATTCCCATGCATTTTTAGTTATTGTAGCCAGGGTTTAGAGCCAAAATTTTCATAAGAATAAAGATTAAAAATAGCATTATTTTAAATGTTTAAGCCCATAATCAAGCTGAACTTGTACTTTTAGCTATCTTGAAGATCCCTTTGGCATATCTTGCTTTTGAGTATGCAAGCCCCCCTGAAATACTCTGTCTGTCAGAGTGGTGATACAGGCCCTCTTTGTCATCATGTAAATACTTTAAAGAATAAAGAAATTTGAAAATCAGAAAGTCCTGAAGAAGCTGTCCTTTGAAGAAAGGAAAAAGCAGAGAGATAAGACATTATTGCTGAACAAACTACATTTATGAACAGCACTGTAACTGATGTCTCCCTTTAACAGCAGTCATCACCTTCTCCTGTCACATCCCACAGACACAAGAAAATAAAGAGTTTAGAAACCGGATTTTCTATAGAGCAGTAATAACATTAGCCACCTTTAAACATTTTCACTTTCATAGCAGAAGATTCAGTACTCTTTTATAACTTTTTACCAAAATTGAAATTCTATCAAACAGAGCTTCATTCACCAAGGACAAGTAGCATTATCTATTCAATATCTGTTGGACTAGTATGCTGCTGGAATGCAGGCACAAGACTTGACATTATTTACCTGACAACTACATAACAAAACCTCATCACAAAAATACCCAGTTTCTTGTCAGCAAAATATGATATACAAGCACATGAAACAGCTGATTTTACATCCACACCTCAGGATCTTTCTCAAAATACTGTTTTCATGAACTTTATAGACTTGAAAAAGCAGAAATGTGGCAAAAGATCTGTTTTCTTCAGATATTTCTCCATTTTAAATTTATTTGGGGGAGGCATACAAATAATGAATTTGTTTCCAGATATTGGTCTGATACTGTAATTCTCCACATCTACTTAAGTGTACAAATTACGTCTAAAGCTGTCATTAGAAATAAACAGGGTATGAATAGAAAGCATAGGAAAAGTTCCCTTGGAAAGTATATTAACAAGGCTTTTGAATTGCATATGCAACAGTAGAAGAAATGAGAATACAGCACACCATGGTATAATAAAATCATATTTCTCAACTATACAAAATTTCATATAAAACCCAAGGGAGACAATGACATTGTTCATATGCTGTGGTTTGATATATTAGTAGAGTTATATCTACTACAAAATATCAATTATCATAACTCAGTAGGTTTTTATATGTGTATGTATATAAAAACATTACTTATTATGTCACTGCTGTATAATGAATGCTAGAAATTACTAACTGGGTCACAAAGTCCAGTTGTAGATACTGTCAGAAAATCATGTAAATGTTTGGTAGTGAAAGAAATAATGACAGACTTATTATGGTGAGGCTGATAAACAAACCAGTCAGCCCTAATTGTGATGTGTTGGTTGCTATGACATGATCTCTGGTTTGTCACATCACTCATAAACAACATTGTTCTTCCAGGACAATGTCTTGGTTTAGGTTGTTTTTTTTTAAAAAAAACCTAAATTTAGCGATTTTGTGGAATAATAACAAGAAACATGAGGATAAATGCAGCTAACTCATTGCCCTGTGATAGCTGAAGTCATCATTTCTAATAACAACCAAAAAATTAGATTTAAAAAAAAAAAGATAAAAATGCATAACTTCCCCATCCAAATAAAAAAGCAAACAAAAATCCCTGTTCTGTCATAAAGATTCAACCCCTTTGTTTATCCTGTCTGGGAGCTGGCTGCTATCTCCCCCACTGCCTCCCACTAGTGCCTCCTTATTCACAAGAAAGAGAGATATCTTAGACTCCCTCATAATG
This sequence comes from Turdus rufiventris, assembly GCA_013186435.1. Taxonomy (NCBI): domain Eukaryota; kingdom Metazoa; phylum Chordata; class Aves; order Passeriformes; family Turdidae; genus Turdus; species Turdus rufiventris. The sequence goes on from PYHW01009633.1 coordinate 757,353, forward strand.
TTCTCCTTGAAGGATTGCTGGACAAGGCACTGGCTGCATTGTGTGCCTCAATGTTTTTCTGAGAGTCTGGCACAGGGTCAGGTATCTTAGCACTCTGAAGGCCTGAACTCTCAGTCTGGTCACTTCAGAGAGTCTGAGGAAGCCAAGTTTCTTCTCATACAATACCACAGAATCATAAAATGGTTTGAGCTGGGAGGAATCCCTTGGCTGCAATGCCCTAGCCATGGACAGGGATACCTTCCACTAGACCAGACTGCTCCATGCCCAAAATGAATGGGTGAAGTCTAGCTTTCAGTCATGCAGAAACCTGTTCTCCAACACTGGTCATCTTCTGAGGGTGCCCTGATGCCTCTTTAAATGGCAAGAGACACACTTGTGATCAAGACAGGAAAAGAAAATCTGAACTTTCAGATGTATTGTGGAATACAACACAAATTCTGCCCAAAGACATTTGTTATATTTATTCCTAATTCTAACCAGAAATAAATTGTTACAGAAAGAATGCTGAGAGTACTTCAATTTCAGTTAAAATGTCTGCTTTTGCCAAAACAACTTATTTTATTTATGTTTTGTTCATTACACATTTTAATTCCAAGAAAATCATGTTCTCTCTTTTAATATCTACATTAATTGGAAGCCAAAATAAATATTTGTTTTTCTAAGTTTCTGGGTTTCAGACAAAATGTACTTTCTCACAGAAAGCAATTCCACCAACACTAAGCCATGTTATCAGTATCCTCTAAGATGCTATCAGAATCCACAGTCAGCTCTGTAGCCGAGTTTTGAAAATACAGTTGCTTAATTTCATAGGGTACAAAGACCACAAATGTTGCTGGCCCTAACATGGCGAGTGATTCAGGGGAGACTCCCAGCATCATCTAACGAATTCTTGTTTTATAACTGAAATTAAACTTTGCCTGAGTCAGAAGACATGGCTTTTGTGGTCACTGGACTCCAGATATCAAACAAGCTGTATTTCAGGGTGATGTAACCCAGGGAACTACAGGACAAGAAAGGTGTCCTGGAATAATCTGTGCTCCAATACTTTTCTTCCCTCCTGCATATTGTCCCATTCTGTCAGCAGCTATGTTCTTAGGAAGGACTAGCAATAGATACCTCTGAAATGCAGCATGGTTTGTTTTGTAATGGACCAGATGGCACCCAGTGACAGATATATTTCAACAATACATTCCCAGAAGAGGGCATTTATGTTCCTCTGACAGTACCTGAACATTGCCGACTATCTCTATCTTCAGTAAAATACCTGGAGATTCTTCAACAGTTACATGCAAAATTATTTGCCTCTGTTCAATGAGAAAGCACGTTTTTGGTGTTGTTACTTTTTTTTGTTCTTATTTTTTGTTTTTGTTATCTCAAGAAGGAAGATAATAGAGACATCCATGTTCCTTTCATGGCAGGAGTTTGTGCCTTTATTTTCTCCATTAAAGTTATGCCTATTTTCCATCAAACAGTCTCAAACAGACTAGATATTTAATGCTACAACTAGGCTTCATTTGTTGGTTCAACATAAAATAAATCAGGTTATATGTCTACATGTATACTGGGTTCACTGACATCTGAGTGGGATCCATATGACAAAGGCTGTGGTGTTCTGCCTTGCCTCTCTTTCTAACAAAACACAGAGTGCCATCATTCACCATTGTGGTTGGGATTCAGGGTCTTTAGAAGCCTGGCAATAAAATATATTGAGGCTTAAATACATTCCTTCCATTCATGGCTGAATGCCTTTTAATCACCAGAAATTCTCTGAATAGCCTCCACCAGAATAAAATAAGGTTTCATTTAAARCCTGAAATGGYTTTTATTTTAGGAATCGTGTCTTATTTTAGTTCCATAGTTCTGATTCTGCTCCATATTCAACAGCTATTTATTCTTAAGGAAGGTCTATCTGAAGTTCTGGGTTTAGGAAAATAATTGTTTGAAGTTTACATGATTCTGCTGCATGCTATTTCAGGCAGGCATACATGGACTCAAACTCAGGAGATTACATGCATTTTACAAGAGATTGCTTTCTAACCAATTTTTGAAATCAGAATCTTAAAAATCTCTGATGTTTCACTAGCTCACACAGCTAAAAACGAGTGGATTGTTTACTGAAAAAATGTAATTGTTTCAATTTTCATCCTAAAATTAAAATCACATGTTGTTCTTTCCTTGTGCTTTTCAGAATTTTTCACTGTAGAACCTGCTGCATGTGAGTTTGCAAACTCTATGGCCCATCTCACTTTTTCTTAATAGCAATTTTCAGCTCAAACTTCTGCCAACAGAAACCCTCAGAAATAACTTTTATGCTACTTAAAAGAAATAAAGTGATATATTTTAGAAGCAGTGCATATAAATTTATATTTAATTTTAGTAATAGAAGTCCTATAAGCTGATAGGTGTAAACTGGCATCATGGTTAAATAAAGAACTTAAAATTCAGTCAGAATGATGCTTTGATATATTCACAATCAAACTCACATACCCAGTTTCACACATTACATGTCAATTACCAGATATCACAAGACTGCTAAGAACTGATAATTTAGAGGTGTGGATCTAGTTCAGCAAGAAAGATAGTTTGTTTTCTCACACAGGACTATAGAAGTATCATCTGAAATGCAGACATATGCTTTGCAGTAGAGTAAAGGGCAAAAGATTCTCAGCATCTGCTAACAACTGTTGTGAGGCTTGGGTTAGAATTTGGATATAATCAGTCAATTTGCATCAATCAAGTTAACTTATACTTCAAGACATAATGAAATGTGACCAACAAAATTAAATACATGAACATAATATATCAGTAAAATGCATTCTCGATGACAGTGGGTAAAGAAACTGCAGACCTTAGAAAATACTTCTGAATTTTTTTACTATTTTTGCGATAAAATGTAGCCTTTGCTGAATGGTTTTGGTTGTTCTTACAGAAATATCAAAGGGCATGACTAGGGCATTTCTAGGTGCTACATCACCAAGTATTTAATTTGCAACTAAATAAAAAAGAAACTGATCATCTGCAACTTTCTGTAAAGAATGGGTTCAACCATCATTTTAATACCAATTGAAACCTATAGACAGCAGAAAGGGTGTGTGGTGTTGCCCATATATAAACATATTTGCATGTGTGTAAGCTTGGGTATTTTCCTTATAGATTATAATTGAGCAATGATTACAGACTTCTTAACCAAACTATCACAAAAGCATCACTGCTTTATCCAGGAGCCAAATCCTTAATGAAGTTGTGACTGGACATCAAGACAACAATGTTAACTGTGCCAACACCATGCAGAAAAGGTGATGCCTGACAACAGCAGCCAGCAAAACTCATCTCACATTTAATTCAACTGCAAAAAGATTAAGTCTATAAGATTTTCTAGAAACAGACAGGTCTATTATGCAACAGAAACCGTCGGTGAAGGATTGGTCACATCTTGCATACCTCCGTATCTGTATTTAGTTCAGTAAATATCGCTGACTTTTTGTTATTTTTTGTATGTGCAATCCTAAAAATGCTTCTTTAGGGCACCTGAACAGTGTTTCAGTTATATAATTACCTAAAAAACACTGCTTTTCTGATTAGTAAATAAGTGAGTGGTCTAAAGAAAACAGTATTACTACATCCTTTTTCTTCAGCCAGTGCACTGGGAGCTAAGATGTGATGAGCTACACAGAAAACTGAGCAGGCTGCCAGACAAACTCCATGCTGTACCTGCTGGTGGTAATCCCACCACACAGAGCATAAGAGGTTGGTAAATCCATCTGTTTCTGAGAACTGGCCTCCCATCATTCCTGCATTTATCTTTGATTTAATCTTTTGATTTGATTCATAATGCTGCTTAGAGAAAGGATTTGAAAAACCCCTTACAAGAGATAACCAGATCTGCTCCCGCTGCTTGTGTTGGTGTTTGTGTACTGCACTCCTTTAAAATGCTACAACCTTATGTTTGTTAATCCATTCCTCTAGAAAGAAATGTGTTATTTAGTATCAATACATCAATACTGCCTTTCCAAATCCAGCCCATAGTAGAAAACGAACTTGTGTGGAAAATGATGCGATCTAGAGATCAATTCTTAAATTAGTTGTTTGGGGATGGGGGGGATCAAAACGTGCAAATACTGCAAGTCTTACTTTCTTTGAGTGGGAGCGAAGGGTCCTAGTTTAAAAAGACATTTTTCAAATGTTGTGCTGACTATAAAGTGTTCCAAAACTAGATTTAGATCCTCAGGCCTTCAAATTCCTCCAGGGTGAATTACTTTGCAAAAACAATTGTTTTCTTTAGAAAGGCAATCTATTCCCTCAGGCTGGTAAAATTTAAATCTGCGATGACATCTCTAACAACAAGCCCAAAAAGCCCACCCGTACTGGTTTAGCTAAATAAGTTCCTGTAACAACTTAGTCTTTTTGTCATTAAAAATGCAACAAAGTAACTTGAGTTTCTAAAAAGAAATACAGCTAAAGAAGCACAGAAAAAAGAATTCCAGGTATGACTTCTCAAGCCATGAGAGACAGCAAGACCATGAAATCATAGAAATTCTGAAGTTATTTCTCTTACCTTAATTACAGATTTTCACCAATGCCCCAGAAGCAGAGAACATCTTATCTTCCAAACAAAGAAATATATATCCATCCTACAAAACAAAATAGAGGAAGAAAAACTGAAATTGGAAAATTACTTTCAATCTCAGAAAGCTTGTCCCTCTTGTACAGTTATGGAATTAGAAAGTAATAATGAAGTTCTGTTTAGTGCCAGAGGAAAGGAAGTCTAATTATATTTGCTATGAGGAGATCATAGTATTGTGAAACATCTAATGAGTGTTAAACTAAGACAATGCAGCAGAACTGAAGGCTCTTCTTGTGTCACTGCTTCAAAGAACTTTTAGAACATCACCATCTTTCATATCATGGGTTTATACAGGAGATTTTCTGAGCTGTTATCCACAGGATGCCCATTTTTATTTCAATTGTAGCATATTAAACTGTAAAACAAAATTTTTATTTGTCTGTAGTAAGGTCAGTGAGCCTCCATTCCTGGACCTAAACACAGGATTACTGACCTACACACCCAATGGGAGAAAACTGGTCCAGTTATACCTAATACTATCAAAATATCTATCTTGTAATATGACTGTTCATCTTTTTTATCCATCCTGTATCCCACTAGGCCAGCAAAGATAGTACATCCACTTAATGTTCTAATACTTAACAATCAACACACACAGACATTTACATGTATACATATGCTACAGATATATACATAAATGCTTTTAAAAAGGTAATATCCAATGGTAATATAAAACCAAAACATTTAACTTCTAGTCAGGACCCTTCTGGTATAATTTCATCTTTGCGAACTGTTAAAACACCATAGGAGATGGTCTTGATACAGAAGCAGAACAGATTCATAGCATCATAGAAACAAAACCTTCTAGGTTGCAAAAGATATTTAAGATTATCAACTCCAACTGATAACCCAGGACTGCCAAGCTTACTACTAACTCATGTCCCCATGTGCTACATCAACTCATCTTTTAAACATCTTTGAGGCAGGAGACTCCACTGTTGCCCTGGACAACCTATTCCAATGCCTGACAATCTTTTCCAGAGAGAAATTTTTTCCTAACATCTAATCTAAACCTCTCTTTACACAACTTGAGGTCATTTTCTCTTGTCTTCCCAAATTCTGGCTAACTTCATTGAACACACCAATAATTTTTTCTTTTGTTGAGTGGAAGTGTATTTCCTGTTTTCCCTGAAATTATGAGAGCAGTAACAGGCCCTTTAGTTTTGGGTATCTGGGGAGTAAAAATTATAAGAACACATAGTTCCTAAGAAGTTTTAGAAATTACATGAGGTGAACTGAGAACCAGACTCTGCTGTCATTTCAGGTTGAAATTGGGGGATTTTGATGCCACTAACTCTGAACCTAAAACTGATGTCGGTCTTTGCCTCAAACCTAACCATCCAAGTGCCTGAACCTGGGAATAGGAATCCCAGATAATTCTATCATTATTCTATTATTATATAATAGGTGAGGTTGGAAAAGACCTGTAAGTTCATCAAGTCCACTCCTCATCCTAGCACCACCATCATGTTCACCACTAAACCGTATATATGTTCAAGCACCCTATCCACATGTTTTTTAACAGTTCCAGAGATAGTGACTCAACCATTTTAGCATTTATATAAAAGTGACCAAGCCCTTTCAGTAGTTTAAGCTCAGTCACTACTGTCATAGAACTCTAGTCACAAAATAAAATCACAGGTAAAGGACACTTCTGCAAGTAGTTGGCTTCATCTTACTTTGTTCCTATTTCCCAGCTGTTATGCTTTAAGCAGCAAGCAATTGACATCCAACAGTGAAAGTTAGGGAAAAAAAAAGGCAAAAAACCCCCAGGCAAACTGACTGGTAAAAAACAATAGCTGCAATTTACAGGCACAATATTTGTCACCGAAGTTTTGTGGATTGTCCTTCACACTTAGAGAGGCAAGTCTACATGCTGCCTTTGCCTTTGATAGCTAGGATGATGAATGTAAAAATGAAGAACCAGAAAAAAAATGTGTCTAGAAAAACAGTTTTCCTCTACAGAAATTTTTTTTTTTTTTCCTTCTTCCAATTTGCATGTTTATCTGATCAAAATTTTACTTATATATATATCATGACTATGCCGAGTGTTTGCTTCTCCCTCAGATTAATAGTGTGGAAATCAGGAAAGCACATATTTTGCCTTGGCCTTTCACAAATCCTAAACAAGAACAAGGATACAACACACACTTATGAATGTGATAGAGTTATAATGATTTAATGAGTTTCAGCTTATCAGCTGAATTCTAGAATTACTGTTTTCATGATTTTCAGCTTTCCCTACCTTTGAGGTTAATATAAAACTTTGACTCAAGGAGAAGCTGTATTACCTTAAATAGCCTGACTTTGAGGTCATTCAGGATGGCTATGAGGAGACATGGTGGCAGTTAGTTGGGCATAGTTAAGAGGAAGGTGTTATTTTAGGTCAGTGTAACTTAGGTCTGAACCTAAAGGAAAAAGCTGGGTTTTTTTTCATCATGGAGAAAGTACTCTACCTTGCACTCATGTAAATGAAAGAACTGGATGATAATAACTTCTGAAATCTGGGAGGAATTCCTTCTTTATTTTCTACCATCCTATTTTCTTTCCAATTTCTGCTGCAATGGTGGTGCTTTTCTCTTTTGATTTACTCTTAAAAGTTGACCTTAGTTACTTCTCACACTACAGGGACTACATGACTGTGCACCAGTTTAATGCTAACGAGTAAAAAATTCTAAAGCCTAACAACAATTAAATGGGCACTTGCAATTGATGAGCACTTGGGGTGAAATACTGTTCTTTAATTTAGAGGAAAAACAAATTGTTGACTTGGGTTTGGAGAAGGGAAAGATGAAAGATAAAATGAGAAAAAAAGTCTGTCAGAGCAGCTGTGAAACGAGCAAACAAATAAATATTATAATTTTGAATATTCCTGCTTAAACTTCTTGTTTTACCAGCAACAGTTGTGCCCTTCCTGGAACAACACAGTCCTTGCAAGACACCGCATTCACACAGGATATTCACACAGTTAAAGGAGAGATGAAGCATTAATTCTATCCATCTCTCTATCTATCTAAGCATGTCAGAAAATCTCTGTCCTCAGGGAGGGGGGAAATTCTATTTGTGGTTCTGAATTTAATTATAGAGAAAAGTGTCAAACACCTATACCCTGCTTCTGATCCCCTTCTAGATACTTCTTATCCCACCTTTTCCTGCTGAGGCTTTTCAGAGGTGAGGAGAGTTACCAGGGAAATCACAGTGAGACTGGACTAAGCAAACTGGATATTGGTCCTTCCTTGCCTTTCCCCCAGATAAAATTGTAGGGCATAAATAAATGGCATTGCTGATATGTCTTTGACTTCAATTGTGCAAGAGGGAAATGTATGAATAGGACTACCTTATACTGAGTGTTGCAAATAATAAATCAAAGGGTGGTTGATTAAAGGACTATCACAGGGAGATCATTCTCTATAGATTGCAGTACCTGTCCAGTCTCATGAGCCCTGTAACATGAGAACAAAGGAAGAAACAAATGAGAACAGAAAAAGAAACAAAAGAAGAAACAAATGTGTCAGGTTTCAAGCTATATGATTGAAGTTTTCATTTGAAGATCCCTTTCCATGACTCTCAGATCCCACTTTTTCGCAATTGAATCCTGCAATTAATTTAAAAACTGTGTCTGCCATGAGCTCTTGGTCCAAAACAGAAGTTCCAGCTCTGCAGAGAAGCCAGTAAATTCCTGCCCTATGTTGCACACCACGGCTACAACCTTAGCTGATAAATTTTSTTGACTTTGTGATTTAACATGTCAACAGGGGTAAAATCCTATCTTCTTATCACAGAATCRGAWTKGCTTGGGTTGCAAGAGACATAATTAATACMCAGTTCCAGCCCTCTGCCATGGGCAGGGACAAGTTCCAGTAGTTCGAGTTGCTCAAAGTTCCAGCCAATCTGGCCTTGAACTCAGAATCGTCAAGGTTTGCAGCGATCTTCAAGTTCATCTATCCCAGCTGCCAACCCAGCACTACCACAATCACTCCTAGCCCACATCCCCAAGTGCCACATCCACATACCTCTTGAATACTTCCAGAGCCAGTGACCCCACCACTGCCCTCAGCAATTTATTCCAATGCCTAATCACTCTTCCAGTTAATTTTTTTTCCTTAATATCTAGTGTGAAATACCCCGGTGCAACTTAAGGCCATTTTCTCTCATCTTTTCACTTAAAACATGGCAGAAGAGCTGAACCCCACACCATTTCATCCTCCTTTCAGGCAATTGTAGAGAGCAGTGAGGTCCCCCAGAGCCTCCTCTTCCCCAGGCTACACAACCCCAGCTCTCTAAGCTGCTCCTCAGATTTTCTAGATCCTTCACCAGATTTTTGTCCTTCTCTGGACACAGTCCAGCACCGCAACGTCCTCTTTGAAGTGAGGAGATCAAAATTTAACTAGTACTTTAGCTACAGCCTCACAATGCCAAGTGTAACAAGACAATCACTCCATGGTCACGCTGCCCACACTATCATTGATACAGGCCAAGATACAATATTTTGCAACATGATATTGGATAAATGGCAGATATCAGCCCCAGGCAGTTACAGTGCTTCTAAGAATTATATTTTCCCAGTCTGCTTTCGTTTTTTTTTCCGCTAATTATCTTTGGAAAGCTGAATGGATCATACATACCCAGGGAGCAACTTTTTCTTACTAAACTGTAAAGTCAGAGCCCACCAATTTTTCTGTTATCTCTGCTGTGATGTTTTCAGATTGACAGTCTATGAAATAAAATTTAAATTGACCCCTCTGAAACATTCAATGTGATTTTGCTCAGAATGCAGACTTAAAAAGATCTTAACCTTTTATGTGATTGTTGTGTAAATTAAAATCATCTTAATAATAAACAATAAATCAATCAATCATCATTCATTTTATGATTAATAAATCAATAAACTTGACTCTACAATTTATTTTTCTTCATCATTAGACCAACGTTTGCTATTGCATTGCAGTTCTCCACTGTATTATACTTTTGCTGCTCCAGTTTAGTCACAATCATTGTGGATAAACTCCATTACTGATGCTTCTATAAGCATCTCTGTGGTGAAGCTGAAAATCTAGGTCAATTTTTTCACTGAAAAGTGAATCAAATTTTCTTTCTGATGACATTGGAAAGCGTGATAGGGTAAACTCTGATGAACTCCTAAACTTTGATCAGCACTACTAACCCATAGCATGACATTATACACTTCTATATGCAGCAGCCACTAATAAAAGCTCATCCAGCTAATACTTCATTACAGTTGGGGCTTATCAACTGTGGTAACCACATGGTACTCTCATTTACTTCTGTGTAATTCCAAATTCTCCCTTCTCCATGACGCTGTGACCAAGCAGAAATATGAGAGGGAATTTAGCCTCATGAGTTTATCTCACAGGGGAATTACATAAGTAAATGCATATCACTGAAAGCATGGATTAAAAGAATCCTCAGTAAGGTGTTTGAAATCTCCTGCTCTCCTGGACAGTTTCGTCAGCTTCCCTTTTTTAAGCTTTTAACCTAAGTATCTTAACAAAAATAGCATTCCTATGATTCCAGTGTGTTTCTAGACATGAAATCCCTATCTAGCATTCATAGTGCTTTATGGAGTAGGTTTGGGATTTCACTAATTTCACTTTTAGTTCTCTATCTGACCAAACAGCTTGGTGGGTTGGACTGACTAGCTGCGTTCTGCCTTACACTGCAACCTTCTAATCCTCAGTCAGTCCCAAAGGAGCAAACAGATGCATACGAAACCTTTGGTGCTACTCAAAATGGAGTCAATCAGTATTACGGGTATATTTGATGTTTTCTAACTTTCAAGATATTTTTGGTCAAGTAGGATAGATTCCTCCTATTTCTATCCTCACTGATGGGGCAGTTTTAGGAGTACAACATCACAGTAATTCCTTCTTGGAAGGGTATAAGGCAATGTCCCTGCTATCTTTCATGCTGTTCTTTGAGGTCTTCTGATGAAAGTTGCTAAAATAAGCACCATGTGTTATTCATATACCAATTTGCTTTGGCATATTGGTTACAGGAAACTTTGTTTAAGTGCACTAGGAAATCGACATCAAAGAAAGACAGTTACACACAGTGAATACACCAAGCAATGGAGCAGGCCAGGCCTGACACAGCTCTGAAAACAAACAAAAAGTGTAGAAATGCTGTAATCTCCTGATGATCAGGAAGGAAAAAAGCAAAAAGAAAGAAAAAAAAAAGAGAACAACAGCAAAACAAGGCCCTCTAATAACTTTTCTATACCTTTTGGAGCAGTCTTGTGCAGCTTAGTAGTGAATTAGACCTTACTGATAGGATTTTGTAGTGTAGTCCAAAATATGGATAGAGACCGTACGTTAAGAAAGTGGTCATCTTGGAAAAGACTATGTGATCCCTGGGTTCCTTGGCTTCCTCAGGCTAAATTTTTTCAAGAGAATTTCTTAAAGAATTTAAGATGTGGTTGTTCTCTATCAGCCTTCAGAATATATTGTGCAGGACATTCAAAAACTGATCACTCCAAAGTTTCACTTCACTTCTGAGGTTGAAAAACAAATTATCAACAGAAGAATTTTTTTAAAAACTTCTCCCTATCCATTCTCTAGGGTTTTTCCTTAGAGCTATTTTAAAAAAGAACTTTATATGCATACATATAAATAGGGATGGTAATATCTTTGGCGTTTTCCTCATTTTTCTCCATCCCTTTGAAAAACTGTTTTCGTATATGCATTTAAAATGAACTCTGGGGGTAAAAGTAGAACTTCTCCACACAGCACCAAGATATTCCCAAGAAACTTTATGGCATAATTACTTATAATGAGCCTTGAAGCTTAAACTCTGGATTCCTTAAACAAAGGCAGTGATGGAAGACAATTCATAGTAATTTTGTCAGCAAAATTGGTACAGTAGAGGCCTAAGCAACACTTCATCTATCTGTCACTTGTTTTGAAAGGGCAGATTACTTTTTTCCTCAATCTTGGCACATCCAATTAAAGTAGACTTACAAGCCAGGCAGGTGTAAAGTGCAAGCCAGCACTTGTTCACATTAGCAATTACCAATGGAAAAAATACATAAGTGCTGAGGCTTGGCACAACAGTTACCCTGGCAACTGCTCGTGCTCAGAACCTCAGCAGAGACTAACATGACAGTTTGACATCTTTCCCCAATAAAAAATACCAAACCATAAAAAATTGCATTCTCTATTTCTCTCTCTGTTTTTTCCCTTTGCCTCTTTTTGTGTTGTTTTTCCAAAACACTTGACAGTGACCCTCTCCTGTTTAACTTCAGTCGAACACCTCCCAGAGGGAGCTCCCCTATATCTTGCCAAACTTTAGAGTATCTCTGTGAACACCAAATGTTGAAGTTTACCTGGCAAAGCCTGATGTCCAGGAAGGAAGGATGGTGGGTTGGAGAAACTGTATTAGTGATATTGACACAAGAGTGTCAGAAACTTGTTGGCCAAGATAAGTTCACTCAGTGCTGGAGAAAGAAGAAAGGATGAGAGGAAAGGGCCTCAAGTTGCACCAGATATACTAGATATACGAAAAATTTCTTCAGGCAAAGAGTTGTCAGATTTTGGACCAGCCTTCTCAGAGAGGTTATGTGGTCCACAATCCCAGGAAGTGTTAAAAAAACATGTGGATGCTTTGGGATATGGCTTGGTGTTAAATATGATGGTGGTGCTAGCTTGATGGTTGGATCAATTATCTCAAAAGTTTTTTCCAACCTTAACAATTTATGATTCTGGCTTTTTTGGTCCTCATATTCTGGAATATCCATGCACACAATTCATCTATAGCAACTTGCCTTAAGATCCTGGCCTGCTTGACTGTGCATCGACCTTGCAAATAGTTCCCTTTTTTAATCTCTATCTTATTAAAATACAAGAAAAAGTCTAATCTTCTGGATTAGGCTCTGTTCTGTGGGATGCTTGTAGACTAAGTTATGTGAACTTATTGACTGTTAGCTGCCAGTTCTTTTTTTCTATTTGACATTTTGATGTCAAATGGAATTAAAGAGTGAGATGAGTATTTTTACTAATTAGTGACTTTCAGTTTCAGTTAGAGTTTACCTGATTCCTTTTGCTACAATTTACAAGCTATTTCTGGTTTGATTATTTTGTTTTAATGTCCCATTCTTAGGAACATCCATTTAACATCCATTATTTCCTTCAGTCTTACTTTGTCTTTAATTTAGTTCACATATTTCAGTGTTAAAAAGTTAAATATTAAATATCTGCAACTCTTTTGATTTTATTTTCAGTGATTTATTTTGTTCCCTCTTTCTCCCTTGACGTGTGTCACTCGTAGTTTGTAGCTCATATTCTTATTCACTGTCATCTGTACATGGGGAACAGCAGGAGGATTGAGAAGATCTGTCCTCTTTTTTTAGGGTGAAGGTAGAAGAAAAAACATTTGGGAAGTCTGGTAATACAGTAACAGGTTTCATAGTAAAGCTGAGTTGGTAGTCTGGTCTTTACTCTTAAATTCAAGACAAACAGAACACATACACTGAAAGATATGCAGAAAATCAAAGTAAACATCTCACACTGTTTACAAGAAAATTCTGCATTTGCTTATTATTGCACATGCTGTAGCCCTAGACCTCACAGATTTCAAAAGAGTAGGTTTTGGCTGTGGAATAACATTGACCTGAAAATTCAAGTTGTGGAGCCAAATCTTACTGCCTGTGTTCCTGTGATCTTTTCCCATGGGAAAACAGAATCTGTGGTGCAATCTTAATTCTGTCAGCAGGATGAAGACATAATAAATAAGAGTAATAAACGTTTTATAACATTAAACAATCCTTCACAACAATTCAACTTGACAATTTTGACCAGCATTAAATTTACTGGAATGTTTCTAATCATGAACAAGAAAGAAAGTTATACTTCCTCTGATACAGTTGCATTGATTCAAAGATTGAACTAATAAACACTATCCCCACATTCATATTCTGGGACTAACGGAAAGTTGTTCCTTTCCCTGCTATTCTGTGGGCTGCATTGCAATCTCTTCCTCAACAACATAATTTAATTTAAAAATCATGATGCTATAAGTACTTGAGAAGCACTTAAAGCCATTCAGTCAGAGAAAGGTCATGTTAACATAAATATTGAAAAGAATGATAATTAGGCAAGAAAAACAGCAAAACACATTAAAGAGAAATGAGGCAATTTTTAAATGTTAACATCTCAATTCAGAAATGTTTACATTATATGTAATGGTTCCATTTTCAATGAGCATTCCACTAAAAAAATATTGCTGAGCAAAATTATGAAAGAGAATTACAACCATAAATGACATGGTATCCATTTTATCATCTTGAGAGAAAATGAATTGTCTGAATCTTGTTAAACACAACAGAATTCAAATCGTCCAAGCATGACTTACAGCAGAATGAAGCAAAATACTCTCTTACTGAGAGAAAAGTAGTCAATTTTTTTATGATAGCTCATGATTTAAAATCCTGAATATTTGAAGAAGTTGCAGAACATTTCTTCCTATGAATTATCTAATACATATTGAGCTGAGTACAGGTAAGAATGTCTCAGCAATGTTGGCAATTTCACACCCCTAAATACATTGTGCTTGGTCCTCACAGTATTGTTTTCCACATAACCCCACCTTGAGAAACTCAGGCAAAGCGACATGTTTGAAACTCCCAAACAGATTGAGCTGATTGTTGTTTTGGTGTAACTTCAACTTAAAGTATGTGCTTTTTGAGTTTAACTTTGAGACATGGTTTATCTTAATGTAAAACATTACAAGAAAGCATAAGTCTTTTATCAGAGCTTCTTGGTAATAAATATACTGAATCAATTTTTCTTTTCACTTGTAGCTGTTGCCATTTGAATATGTTAATTTTAAAAGATATTTTAGAGTAAAAAAATTAAAAGTTCCCCCAGAAAATGGTGAACCAGTGTCCAATCAGGTTTGTTATCTATATGACGCCACGACTAGTTATGATGCCATGATATTGCAATGGGAGCATGATACAGCTCCCAAAGCAGGGTCATTGCAATACAGATAACAGGAATGAAAAAACAAATGGCAACACAGGGACACAGAGCACTAAAGACATGAGCTTATAATGAAACTTTGGGATTTTCTTTATTCCCATTGCATTTGCCACAATATAAAGTGTCACAGTTTAACCTGCACAATTATCAGGTCAAGGAAATATTTCTTTTGGTTTTTTTTATTTTTGAGTCAAATGGGAGGCAGGAATGGTAAAACAATGGTTAGATATTAGGAAGAAGGGTTTAAGACATTGTGAAAAGGAACAAATTTAACTAAGAATTTATTCTTTAATTGCTACTTCCTACACTCTTCTTTAAAATGCAAATGAATGTACCTAAGTGAATTTTATTTAAAAGGGCTGCCACCTGAGAAAACCCTTATTTGCAGAGGCCTGAGAGAGCTTAGAGCTATATGTGTATATAAAATACCTTGACAAAAATGTGTTTCTGTGGTTTTCATTCTCAGAGATGAGGTTGCTTTCCCTTCATGCAGGACATTTGCCAATGACGTAAAGGCAGCAGAAGTCAGTATGGCAACACAACAGCAGCATATGAAAGTTACTTGGAGTTGTTGCAAACACCAAGATTCTGATTCTACCAAGAAAAGTTATGGGCACCATAAAGTTCACCTACCTGTTGCACTTCTTATTACTTTTGCCTCTAGGCTGTGAATTTTATATATTTAAAAATAAGGGTAGAGAGTAGGTGCACAAAAGTGCAACAATCTTGTGAAGCAGCAGCAGCACAAGCAGCAGAAGCCAGAGCAGAATTGTGGCTATATTTTTCTGCTCCTTGATATAAATATAGCTGATTATCCAGCATTACTCTTTGGGATTATTGCTGGGTTTTTTTCAGGATACCTAAAGGCAGAACTGCTGTTATTTCTGCAAATAGAACTGTTTACAAAATTAAAACCGACTTTTGGTCTAGACCAGAAATCTCATGATGAAGCACCTACCTGCAGAAAGTTTAGCAAAAATGTACTTCTACAAAAGAAGTTGCATCTTAAATTTCATTCAACATCTCAGCTTTACTGGTATTTTGAAACACCAGTGATTCCACAGTGTGGAAAGCGAGTCCATGGGAAAACCAGGAAAAGTACAGATTAATAGAAAATAATGAAAAAAAAGGGGAGTGTCAATACATTCTTTGATAGCTTATGCAGAGGGTGCAAAAATCCCTTCCTGCTCTTGATTGGGGCTTTTTTGTAAAACCCTCTGGGGAAGATGTTGCAGCCTCCTAAGAAACTTAGCCTGGTATTTTGCTTTCCTGTTAAAAAGTTCTCCCACCAGTTTCATCCAGCGCTCTCTGATGCAGTTGAAGCCTTTGCTTATAACTATATTGGATGAGTACACAGAGAATGTTTTACTCCTTTTCTCTTTGAAGGTCTTTTCTGCATATTTGGAGATGATTATCCTGTTTTCCTTCAGTCTTTTGGTCTCTAGACTAAACAGTCTCAGCTCTTTTAGGGATTATACTGATTTCATAATGTCTGGTTGCCATTTTTGGAATTTGAACAAACCCAACAGATGTATAGTGATACCAGGTTGACCAAACAGTCTTTAAAATGTAAATATGTTTTACACAGTAATATTTCTTGATTCTAGCAGAGGAAATTCCTGTTAACTAATACTTATAAAAATAGCAAGGAACATATTGAAGGATCTAACATAAGTAGCACTGTCCAATGGTTTATCATACCAAATTATTGTGTCATAATCATATTTTTTACTTATTAGAGGTCAACCCTTTGAATATCAGTGCTTAGTTCAAAATTATTTGGTGACCCATACGGGGTTTTCAAAAGATAGAAAATATCTACTCCAGATCTTATTTTTGTATGTTCATGTGTTTCTGGTGTAACAACCACTATGAAAACTCCTGAAAAGAAGATTTTGCAAGTGGCATATAACTCCAGCCCAGGACCTGGGCTGCAGTGATGACACCAAACCTAGAAACCTCAGCTTTTATGCTTATTTTAAAATCAGGATTTGGAGTCTGCACGAGCCATTTGATATGGGGAAGCAGCCTTTTTCTGGGGGGATTGACTACGCATGCAACAACTTAACTCTGTGGAAATGAATCAACTGAGTCAGCTGCCGATGCCTGCAAAAATGGCCTGGGTGCCATTTACAGTTACCTTTTTAAATGGGAGCTTGAAATTAGGAGAATTATAGCAAAACTGTCATTGAGGAGAGATCAACTGCCTGGAATTTGCAATGCAAACCTATTATCCCTTATGCAGAAGGAAGATAAGTGGGGAAAAAAAATTAACAGCCATAAGAGTTCTCTCCTAGCTGCAGTTTCATCTTATTTATTGTTGCTATTTATTTATATATATATATTTAAAAGCTTAAATGATTTGTTAGCTATGCATCTAGCTAAACCCCTATAAATGCATGTTTTATTGCAGCTCCTACAGCTTTTAATATTGTTTA
The DNA here is from genome assembly GCA_013186435.1 of Turdus rufiventris. Classification (NCBI taxonomy): domain Eukaryota; kingdom Metazoa; phylum Chordata; class Aves; order Passeriformes; family Turdidae; genus Turdus; species Turdus rufiventris. The sequence goes on from PYHW01009633.1 coordinate 774,410, forward strand.
TTATTATTCTCTTAGTGCCTAGAAACTAGAGCCATGCTTTAAAGCCCCATTGTGCAAGTCTCTGTATGAGCAAGCAACACAACAACAGATGCCACCTCATAGGGCTCACAATGTAGGATTTTGAAAGCATGAGCATATGAGCAGACAGACATCAAGAGGGACAGGTGAGGTGGCAAGGTGGTGTAAATGTCAATATGTTTACTTGAAGAAACAAGCTTTGCGGCAGAGATAGGTGTGCCATTGCAGAATAGAGGGAGAGGTCTTTCTCTTCCTCTGTTTATTTGTGCTTTGTGTTAATTTGGTGGCTTCATCTGAAGTCCTCTCCTCAGCTTTGCTTTTCCTGGGCTCCTCACTACTGCAATATAGAGCCTGTGATGGCAAGAAGGCAAAAGATTTCCAATACAGACAAGTTCTGGGTTTACCAAACACTACTGGAGAGTCTTTTGCACAGCTGAAGGAAAACACTCATCCAAACAACTTGGATTATAATTACAGTAATTTCATGACCATAAGGCGCACCAGACTAAAAGGTGCACCTCCGGGAGTTGGGCCAATTTTGCAACTTTGTACATTATATAAGGCGCACCTTTTTTGCAGTGAAGATCCGTGCTGTGCGCAGTGAAGTAACTAATTAGTAACGGAATCCTGCGATCGTGGAGTTTACTGGAATGTGCTCAAATTGGAAACATTTTAACAGATTGGTGTAGCCTTTAAACGCAGCCCCAAGCGTCCTCCCCTGTGCAGGGGCGGGCCCCGGCACTCCCTCCCAACCCCAGCTGGTGAGGCAGGGCAAGGGGCAGCCATGGCTCGCAGCTGCCGCAGTTCAGGGCTGCCATGGCTCACACCTCGGGGTTGCTGCAGTTCAGGATGGCTTGGGGCTGCCCGCAGCTCAGGACCGTTCGTGGCTCAGGGCGGAGCTGCGCTGCCCGTTCCCTCTCTCTATGTGCGGCTCCTGCTGGCCGGGGGCTGCCCACTCCCACCCCCCTCACGGCTTGGCTCATGGCTCACACTTTTTATTTGCATCAAGGAGCTGCGCCGCGGCAACAAAGTAACGAATTACTGTCAGGTGCTCAGTTTTCAATCATTTTTCACAGATTGGCGTAGCCTTTAAACACAGCCTCAGGTGCCCTCCCCATGCCGCAGGCCCCAGCATTCCCGCCCGCCCCCGGCACTGGCTGGCGTGGCTCACGGCTACCACCACGCAGACATGGGTCCCGGCTTCCCCTGCCTGGCGGCTGCAGCTGCCGCAGGCGCAGGCACTCCCTCCTGGCTCTGGCTGGTGCAGATCGACTTGCGGCTCAGCCACTGCAGCCGCTGGTGGCTCCTTCCCCCCACACCTGGGCTGTGGCCGCTGCCACTGCCACCCAGCAGCTCCTTGTTACCCCTGCTCCCGGACCATGGCCAGTGCCATCTGGTGGCTCTTCCTTTCCCCCGGGCTACGGCCGCCACCGCTGCCCGGCGGCTCCTCATTCCCCCTATGCCCGGGCCGGGGCCGGTGGCATCTCCCTCTCTCCCTGCGCCCCTCCTGCCAGCCTTGGCTGTCCTCTCCCGCCCCCCCATCTCAATTCAGTGCTCCTGCGGCACCGCCCCCCATCCCCCTCATTACAACTCACACTTCCGGGTTGGCAAATTTCCCAACTTTGTACATTATATAAGGCGCACCACACTCTAAGGCGCACTTCCGGGTTCGGACCAAAATTTTAGTCAAAAGGGTGCGCCTTATAGTCGTGAAATTACTGTACCAGCATCTATGCTATTCTGTGAGCATCTATTCAATAATAAAAATTTTTAAAAACCAAACAAACCCAAAACCATTATCAAAGGACTATAAAGTCTCTATAGCCTTAAAAGATCAAAAGAAAAAAAAAGAAGAAAGAGGTATGTAGCTGGTTAACAAGCACAGACTGGAAAAGCAGACAATCCAGCTGAAATAAATCATAGACAATCTGCTCTGTTTTTTTTCACATTGTGGAAGATCTAGCCTGAATTCTTCTTTCAAGGTTGTCATGACTGAAGAAGAGATGATTTATTAGCTCTTATTGACTTGTCTTTGTAGGTTAGAACCAGCATCCCGGTTTCCAGTGACTTTCACAGAAATGTACATTCCCTCTTTTATAGTTTCTGATGTAAAGTCTAGTCCTATTGCAAATCTATTGATTGTTGTACACTGTTCACTATTCAAAAGGATTTTGTATATATGTCTATGCATGTTCTGGATTCATGGCCTACCTCAATAAGCCTTTCCAGGGCCTGAGATCAGCTGAAGTGGTTTCAGAATTAGTCGGTGAACAGGAAAACATAACAAGTACTGGTAAATTGTGGTCTCAACAGGGGCTCCCAGCTATGCATTGAATGCACTTCACCAGTCCTTTCACCTCTCTCCAGGACCCAGTAAGGGTTTTGATTGAACAAAATAATGAAAACAGTAATAGAAGTGCCACTTAATTAGAGAAGCTGTGGATGCTTCTCCCTTGGTTTTGTTCAAGGCCAGGTTGGATGGGTTTTTGAGCAGCCTGGTCTAGCTGCCCATAGCGGAGAGGCTGGAACTACATGATTTTTAAGGTCTTTTTCTACCCAAGCAATTCTGGGATTCTGGGATTCTGTGATTTAATTACCTCCATTATATGCTTAATTTTAAGATCTGTTTTTAAGGTCATCTCTTCAGTGAGAAAGGGGGCAATGAGAAACAGCAGATCAATGAGATCCAACTGGGGCACAATTAAACTTTAAAAATATTGTCTGTGGTTTTGAAGGTTAGTATTTGCACTTGGCTGAATGGCACAAACTTTGAATAGAATCAGTATGCTTTGATTTGGATTGGTTTCTTTTTCCCAGAAAATATTTAGATAGCACACTCTTTAAAGTGTGCTGCAAGTGTCTGGGATTTTCCATCCTACTGATCATGCTTCGCTTCCTGTAGAAGTCAAAAGTACAGGGGCTTACCAGACTTTATTTTTATCATATAGAAGCTTATAATGTTAAAATATGCACTTTTGCATGTTTATGGAGCTGACATAGCCAAAAAGACACACTGAATATTTCTGTCTGATTTTTGTTCAAGTCAAAAGACTTCATGGAGATATCAGATATCCCAAGTTAAATGTTCACATGCAACATTTTATAGAATTTATATAGGTTGGAAGGGGCCTTAAAGACCATCTAGTTCTAGATGAAGAAAAGGTGTCAAATCCCCATTATCTGCAGATCACGACAATGCACCCTGTGGATTCTGTATGCATCTCCTAAAGCACACTCCAAACTGTGTGAATGAAATAACACCCTGGAGATCTTGGCAGTCCATTTATATGCTGTGACTTAGGCAACTAGTGGCATTTGAGACATTCTGGGCTGTCCCACCTGATCTCAAGCAGCCATTCCAGAAAAGTGATCTACCATGTACCCCTGATTTCAGTATGAGAAATTATGAAGATTCCTGCATTTAGACCCCTGAATGTGTCTTGTTGCTTGTAATGACTCTTTCTTCTTTTGCTGAAATTATAAATACCTATCATACAGGTAGACACTTGTCTATAGTGTAGACATATAAGAGATACCTGGAAGCAGTTAGCTGAATCCAAAACCACACTAGGAGATAAGCACAAACTGCTTTAGTTTATCATTGGAAAAGAGCCTCCACTTGAGAGAAAAGAACAGCTGTTTATCTGCTGAACAGATGAATAACAATTAAAATTAAGTAATGATACAGAATTCAAATACATACCAGTCTAATGCAAAAGGCAGGTAGACTTGGATAATACACAGTATTATCACAGTACCAGTATTAAACTGAGACAAAATTAAACCAGAAGCTGAACCCCTACACTCAGTCCAGAGACCAAAAAAATCATCCAAAGTCAAATTGAAATAATGCTATTGACCACTAAAGGAGAAATAGTTGGACGCTGCCTAGAGATATAGTTACTTGGACTAACCCAGTTGTCCTTGGAAATAACTGACTTAGCAGCAGAAGATTAAAAAAAACCAAAAAAAGTTGTTTGTGATGAAGACAGGATTAAATTCCTTGAACTATCAGCTGATCAAAGCCTTTCCTCTTGATGAATGTCCAGGCTTCTCTAGAAATGCATTTTTTTAGAGAAACTATGCCCATACCTACATCTTTTTCTTTTCAATGTAAAGTTTAATTATGCTAAATAACAGAATAAATGAAAATAGGAAAGAAAGGACAGAAGCTGCAGACTACTATCTTAGGTTGGATATCTGATATTTAGAGCATGGCAAGGTAAATTTCATCCTATATTGAGATATGGATTTTTTTACTCAGAGCATCTAAGTACTGGATCCCCATTGCAATGAATAATGATCATGCTAGCACCTTAGAAGACTTAGGAATCTGCTCCTTTGTGCTGCAGTTCATTCTCTGTTCAGTATGGATAATCTGCCAGATAAGACTGCCGTTATCTCATAACAGTATTGTAACGGTTAAATGCAAATTTCTTAAATGCATAAAGATTAATGAAGTACCGCGGCACATTAGCCAAGTAACATCATGAATTAATATGAAAATCAATGCAAATATCACAATAGAGTATGTTTTAACCTGAAACATGTTTGACTTCTGCAGGTTATGGTAGGAGGCAGAGAGATGCCATAAGTCTTTATTTTCATGGTCTCAGTCTTTCTTTGAAAACTCTGTTTCATTACTGTAAAATCTCAGCAGCAATTTTGGATTGACTCCACTTTAAAGCCTCTACATAGGTAATCAGTTAAAATTCCTGTCAGTTTTGCTACTATTTTTCCTTGCCTTAATTCTGGGTCATCTACTATTTTTGTAGCATCTGAAGGAAACTGGAAGAGAAAGAATATTTCATCTTCTGTATAATTGTACAATTCTAGCAGTGCAGTTCCTTTATCTACTCCTTCACTTCTCCATATTCTAATAAGGCATGCAAATGCTTGCCAAAGGGCTTTCCTATTTTCTTGGCTACTTCTCTTAGAATTACAGAATCTCAGTACATTTGAGATTCTGTACTTCAACTTTTTTCAATTCTGATTACCTTGTGATCTCATCACCTTGTGATCTGATCTTAGTAAATGGGAGAGCTCTTTACCATTCTCTTCCTGTTCAAAAAAAAAACTAACTAAAATCTGTCTGTCTCTCAGAACATAGAATCATAGAATGATTTCTATTGAAAAATACCTCTAAGATCATCATATCCAACTGTTAACATGTTCACCAGTATGCTGTATCCCCAAATACTATTTCTACACACCTTTAGACCACTTCCAGGGATACCACCACTTCCCTGAACAACCTATTCCATTGCCTGACCACCCTCTCAGTGAATAATTTTTTCTTAATACAAATCTTCCATGACAATACTTGAGGTCATTTCTTCTCCTCCTGTCCCTTGTTAACTGTAAGAAGAGACTTGGCCCAGCACATTGTTACAATGAGATGCATTACCCTAACTTGTCCCTCATTAATGATAAATGGTGGAGACTCCCAGTGACATCACGGTAAATTTTATTTGTGTCCTTCAGAGGCATGGCAGAACAGCATGTTGCAGCTCTTGGCTGATAAGAGAAGACATCTCATAGAGATGCCATTCTTCTGCTTTCCACTGTGGGAATATACACAGTATTCTAGTACATATTTGTGCTTATTCACTTGGGTAGTTTGTGTTGGAGAAAGCCATAAATGTACAGCAGAAATCTATATTCTTTCCTATACCATTGTTTTATATTTGGAAATTATTCAACACAGACGTCCCAAAAGTTGGCATAAAAGTCTGAGCATTTTTTGACCACCCCATGACACACTCTTCACAAAATGACTGAAACTATTCATGTGCTATATTTTCTATTTTAGCTGATTACCAGTGCAAATTTAAAGGACACTGTCATAAATAAACATCACTCATGTATTTTCTGGAAATATGATTTCAACAAAAAAGAAAGCAATCTGGCATATAGCTAGAAGTTACATACATACACACCACTCCCCCAGGAGAAGGAGAAGAGGAAAAATATACAACAAAAAATTCCCAATTGAAATGCAGTTGCCAACTTTGTTCTCACAGAAAAAAAAAATAGAAAAAAAAATTATATTCCCTTTTAAATTTGCTTTGGAAGGTGTAGGACCCAACCTTGATAGACCCTACTTAATTCTCAGCCCTTCAATTTTCATCGTATGGGACAGGGTTCTAGGATTTAATCATTATTCTCTTGTGAGAAGGTGTTTTTTCAAAGAAATGTCCCAGAGGGAGCTAAAGGCAGGGCTGTGATGCACCATAAGAATAGGAAACACAACAAATTGAGGTAGACAAAAGCACACTCCGCTATGGTAGTTTTCTTTTTCCTTTCTTCCAGACAGCAGGGCAATCTAAACTTGGAGAAATTTTAATTTTAACAACTTTCATACTTTATTTTAAATATTTTTCTCTGAATGGCAGAGCTTACAAAGATTTGATTTCTTGGGGATTTCATCTTGTGGTAGGTCTGTTTTCCAACAAAATCATCTAACTGCTGCCAGGTGAGCTTCCTTTGCTGCCTTCCAGGGAATCCTTGTGGAAGAGAGTCTTGCCTAATGCCTTGGTAGTGGAAAAATCTTCATTTGATGTTCATTAGCTATCAGACACAAAAAAATCTGCTCTGAGATCTGTGGGATGCATGTTCTGTGCTATCTGCTGGAGTGTGGATTGGGATTGATGTGATTTAGAGCAAGCTGTCTCACATCTGGGGGGAACTGGAAAAACTGGAGAAGTCAGTTGGTCTAGTTATTTATGTTGACTTTTATTTCTTGGGCTTCTGCTGCTTACCTCTGTCAGTTTGGTTAAATGTACATTCAATACATATATTTAAGTTAACAGGAAAAATGCATGACCATCCCTAGCAGTAGACCATGTCAGAAACTGAGCAGAGGAGAAAGGATAACTCTTCTCAGGAGACAAGTGAGGAAGAGGCAGAAAAACAAGAGGAAGATAAGGATACACCATCAATGGACACTGGGGAAGATTGCAGTGATTGTAATGAAACAGAGATGAAGTTATTTTCTATTAAGCTACATGCAAAACTTGCAGAGAGGAAGTCTGGTACCCATCTTTCTACCTCCTTTTCCTCACCCCTACTGGTGTCACTTTGCTACTGGCAGCAGACACAGGTAGCAGGGCTGAAGCTGATTTCTGATTTCTTGGTCAGTCTTTTTGACCCTTGTTGCCACAGTTCTTACACACATTCCCTTTCTTCAAGCCTTTCTATTAACTCAGAAAGGGCTCTTTCTAAATGAAGTTTACAATTGTATTTAACTACCAGCTTGACATGATTTCCTTATTCTTTTAATAAATCTGCAACGTTCTTCCAGTTTTCTAATTGGAGAATTCTTCAGAAATTTCCTTTAACTTCTTTTCATTACAATATTACACTCTAGAATTTTTGAGTACAGTAATTTCACTATTATAACCCACACCATTTTGACTACAATTTTGGTCCGAACCCGGAAGTGCGGCTTGTACTCCGGAGTGGCTAATATATGAATAAAGTTCAGAAATTTCCCAATGCAGAAGTGTGAGCCGCGAGCTGAGCTGAGCTCGCAAATTGAGCACCTGCCAGTAAAACACGCGATTGCGCAATTGTGACAAATTGGTTACTCTGTTGCATGGCAGGAGGAGGTGGGCTCCAACTGGCACCCTGGCACAGGGGAAGACAGCCTTGGCCCTGGCCCGGGAGAAAGGTGGGCTTGGCTTTGTCCCGCTGCTACCCTGGCCCGGGGAAAGGTGGGCTTGGCTCCCGCCAGCACC
>PYHW01009633.1:783026-793520 GCA_013186435.1 Turdus rufiventris
CACTTCTGGGTTTGGGGAAAAATTTTAGTCAAAAGGGTGCGCCTTATAGTCGTGAAATTACTGTACTTTGTTGCGCAAAAGTGCGGATTATGATCCGGTGCGGCTTATATATTGCCAAAGAACGAAAAGTTGCGGACATCTGGTATTGCGGCTTACAATCAGGTACAGCTTATAATCATGAAATTACTGTAATTCTTTCTTAAGTACTTTTCAGTAACAGAGCAGTGAATAATGAGAATTTATTTCCCTTTTCAAAAGTAATTAATAAACAAAGAGAAGACATTCCTTTCCTACTAAATCAGTAGATTAATAGAATGTTCTCTTCCTGACAGCTATAAAAGAAATGCGGATTAATGTAATGCTAGTTCTCAGAAAACAAAATAAAACTGTTATAATCACTTGATCTAATGCTACACGTACAATACAGAACTGGGAGCAACTCCTGGGCTCTCTAGAGGAAAACAATACTTGCTGTGGCAATGCATAAGTGCCTTTGTTTTTTAGAGAATAGTTTAAGTAATATATCTGTGTATGAACTGTGTTTGCTAAACAGTTGATTTAATTGGTCAATTCAGAAAAAGACATTTTATACTGTCTATGGTTCAACTGATGGAAACAGAACTCAAGGCAATGAAAAATAGTCAAACAACTTATTGTTTTGAGAACTTGGGGCTCTTTAGAGTTTTTGCTGTGATTCCAAATGAAGTGCATGGCAGAGTATGTGCAGAAGAGGGGCGAGGGCATAGGAAGTATAAAGACAAAACCAGTTCAGGATGAAAGCAGAAAACAGAATCAGATTTTAGATATTCATTGGCCAGACTTTGATGTTAAAGTGTAATGGAAAGAGATTTTGGAAAGTGAAAGAAAATTCACATTCTCAGGTAATCAAAAATGTTTCTTAGCAGAATAGCTAAAAGCTTGGTATAAATTAACTACCAAAACTTGACAAAGGGACAAAGACCATGCACACAGGGCAAAAAAATGCTGTAATCAGTATGCAGCTGCTACAAAGGCTGGCATACAGTTAGGATGGAAGAAGAGGAAGAATCACATTCCCTTTTGATGTGAGTGTAAAGGTGAAAAGCAAAGCAAGACCTCTGAAATTTGGATTTTTTTTTTTTGAAAGGCTATATGGTTCAAAACCTCGAATTCTGTTATAGAAGCACTGTCAATAAGTAGATACGCTTTCTTAAATAAAGATCATATATAATTCTCAACTCTGATATTAATCTGCTCTCATTGCATAGGTGAATACAAAGTAAAACTGGAAAAGTGGGAAACCCACTCCCCCAAAAACAACCCACACAAAAAAACCCCAAAACAAAACAAAAAACCACACCAAAAAACCAACAACAACCCCAAACTAAAAAACTCTAAATATATTTTGAAGTGGAAAACTCTAAGCACTCCAATAGAGTCAAACTGAAACCTTTGCACTTGCCAGCTACCTCTCTGTCTGGCACAGCCCTCGCCCTCAGCTCTAACCATCCTGTGCTTATTTCAGAGCAAAACATCAAAGGAAACAGAATTTCTTCTTGAACAGCCTGAAGCAGCTCTTTGCTCTCTTCTCAGTGTTTCTTACTCCACCCAGAGGCATGAAACCTTTTCTGGTTGTGCCATCAGGAACTCACAGAGCTAGTCAAAGGCTCTGCCCCAGTTCTCTGATGTATGGATCCCTTTGAGCCTCAGCCTCAAATAGCTCATGTTTCTCATAACCTTATTCGGCGGTCATATCTGAATTCCACAGTAGAAAATGATACTAAAATGGGAGGTGGAATAATGTGGGTGAAGACCAAGGAACCAAAATTACTTGGTTGACTTCCCCAACCAAAGGCAGCAAAAATTATGAAGTTTTAAATGAAAAAAAAATGTCATACAGAAGAACTAAAAAAAAGAAAAAAAAAAAAAAGAAAAAAAAAAAAAAAAAAAAAAAAGAAAAAAAAAAAAAAAAGAAAGAAAAGGCAAGGAATTATATTAATGGACCACAACATCTATCACAGATATTAGTGGTTCTACTACAGTAGTTCAACTACAATAACAATTCAAAACTAGTTTCCTGATAAACCCAAGCTTTAACCATAATCACATAATCAATTGTTTCAACTTACACTGAAAGATGAAAAGCATTTGTAAAAGGACACAATGTAAAGTCAGTCAAAGTACTTAATTTTATAGAACCCAAATTACAATGAAGCAATGAAATATGTACAAGCACTGTGTCCATCCTGTCCTATCTGAGGGAACTATGGAGAGATTTCTCTCCAAATTGACAATGAAAGAGACTGATCAGCATGCACTTGGGAGGAAGATAAGCAAAATAAATCACCAGGAAGCTACAATCAAAGCAGCCATGGCTGTGCTGCTAAGGGTGCTACTCTCAGCATCACTCTGCAGCCACACGAGCTCTCTATGCCCTTCACTGTGTGTCCCCAGACTACTGGAACAGAATCACTGGAACCAGGCTGGAGACAGGCTCGGGGTGGGCAGCAGAAACTGATGTAATTCTTTCCCCCAGAAGACAGCAGAAGGAAATAATTTGACAGAAACCTGAAAACGAACTTCATGTAAAGACAGTGACTGCACAAGTTGCAACTTATCTGCTTTCTTTGTGCTCTTTTCATCATCATGTTATTTGTTTAAATCTGCTCAGAATATTTCCAGATCTCCACTGGAATTAAGTTTTCTCTGGTTAGGAAAGCACAGGTGACCAGCTTACAACAGAATCAATAAGGATATTGGTAAGGAGATGGTCAACAGAGGTGGGAGGATTCAGCATTGTGCAAATGTGTATGTATGTATAAAATCCATTTTGGCAACTTGTCATGTTGCCACAGTGACCCCAAAAATTAGAGAAAAGGGAATTTTAAATATCAAAACACTGCAAGAAATTCCCACTGATTAGAAGACATGATCAGCTGTATCCTAAGCAATAATAAAGTGTGGAACAGGTTTTATTTTATATTTCTGGCAGTATGTTCCCCTGTTTCCATTTTAATGAGGATCTTCATATGTTAGTGCTTAAATTGACTCACCATTTTTTTTCCCCCTCCTACCTAAAATTCTACTGGGTTTACAACTACAAGCAGGAAATTTAGTTTTGTTTACTCTCAGCTCTCAGAGTACCAATAATTAGCCACAACCAGGAATGGTCCCATTGAAATAACTACTTCCTTGCATATTTTTATTTTTCCCTTATATCAGGGTATTACTTTTCAAAGTTTTAGGACATTGTGGCAATAATGAAAAGCTTTGGTTCATTCACAGTACATGGGAATAAGTGTTCATCCAAATCCCACTATTAATAAGATGGGGGAACCTTCCCACTTTTAAAATCACACGTAACATGCTACCTACAGGATCCTCTGCCCACTTCTTCAAAGCAGCCACCTACCAAGGAAAAGCCATTTCTCAGTGCAAGTAAACAGCTTCCAGCACTGCAGAGCAGGATACAGAAGCTGCCATTTACAGAATTTGATACAGAATTTAGGAAATAACATTCTTTTTTGATTTTCTTAAGACTGCCTGTAATATGAACACTATTTTTTTTTTTGCCATATCATTTAATAAGGATGAGCTCAGCCTTGTAATTTTTGTCAGAAAAATGCATTTTTGTTTTGCCATACAGCAAATACAAGCTCTGTTGCTGTGCTGTCTCCTGCACTTAGTAGAATGTGAGCCACAGCCCCGTGGAACCACCACGGCTCCATCACCACGGCACAGTAGGTGTGGGTGTAAGGTAAATGTTAAAAAATGCTGCTCTTCATGCAGCCTCTGCAGACTGTTTGTGAAGATGCTGCTGGCTCTAGTGATGGCACTTGTGAGGAAGGTGTTTTTGCCAGCTGTTTCAAACATTGCACCATTTTGAGGTGGGTAATTGATATAATCTGCTATCTCTTACCCAGTTTGGTGCAGGAGAGACAATGCTTGCAGTACTTTGCTGCACAGATCCCAAATAATCCTAATACTAATGAAACCATGGCACACACAGGTAAAGTAGGTTTAAACTTCAATACTGTTAGAAATGGGACATGTACAACTCAAACACATAATGCCTAGCACAACATTTTCCTGCTTAATTAAAAGGAAGAAAGGAAAACCATGGTAACTATTATTGCTATGCAGTAATAGCTTGTCAGCTTAAGGTAAAGGGTTGCTTTCAATGTGTGTGCTTCATTGCTTAGGAGCAAAATCCTGATCAACTTAAGGCTGTGCTTAGTTTTAAGTATGTCTTACTAATTCAGTTATTTCATTTCTGTAGTGAGCAGGAATTAATGTTGCTTTACTAAAGTGTTTTGTCCTTCTGCCAAATAATGTTAGACCTAGTTAGAATGGAGGTAAAAAAAATAACAACCCCAAAATTCCATTCATTTTCTTTAGGTGTCTCAATTTTATTTACAGTGTCATTTTTCTCAGTGATGAAGCAGCAGAAATAAAGCCTTGGTTGGCTGGCTTGTAGTGCATCTCACTGCCCTGTTCCATCTCTCCCTGTTTTCATTCTGATTTACAGTTTTTGAGGTTATCCCACCGCATCAATCACTGCATCCTTCAGCACTGGGGGAACTAGAAGAAAATGCAAAACTGCCCTGTAAAGAATGACTGGTGTTAAATTTCTTTCTGCAAAGACAGAGATAAAATTTGGCATGTGAGGCATCTTTGCTGGGAATGACTGTTCTAACTTCATTAAACTATGAATACTGGATTCAAAGGGGAAATGATGCCTCTTTAAGGAAGCTTATAACCACTAACACGGCCTTTTCCTTAAAGGAAAATTTGTATGACAAATAGCTTGCAAGATAAGTGAGGTATTTCTATGGTAATTCTGTGCTGTCCTCCACCATCCAAAGGCAAGTGCAGGTAACAAGAAGGGAAATGAAACACAAGTCTGACATTTCAGCATGTTATTAGCTACGTGCAGGATATGTAAAATATCCTCAAAATACAGAAAGTCCCTGCTTGGAAATACAGCCTGAATGCCACTCTTGAGCTATGCCTTACATTTTAAGATCTCTTCCCTCTCTCACTGTGGTATTGTCATGTCCAATTAAAGGTACTTTATGCTAAAACATCAATTTTTTAGTTGCTCTTCTCTGCCAATCATTTTTCTCTCACAACAGTTAACATCTGTTTTATGTCTGTGTTGCTTTTTTTAAGAAAAACTAATCATGGGTTTGGACAATATTCTCAGTGCAGATGCAGATATCCTTTCCCATCTGAAACACAGAGGAAACTCAGCTCTGGCTCAGAGGCACAGATTTCTCTATTATGATAAGAAAAGCAGAAAGTCCAGACATAAACATGCATGAAATTCAAGTGCATTTTGTTTTCCCAGTGTTGTTCGAGTCTTATGTGAATGTGTGAATGTTAACTCTGTTGATTCCAATAAAATTATCTCTGGCTTAGACCACCTTATGGGGAAGGAGGAATTAATGAAAAAGGGAGAAAAAAAAAAGGAGATAGTTTGATACCTGTGTGGTCAAACCTAAGAATCTGCTCTTGATGTTAGTAATCCAATATTTTATTAAAATTATATACTGCTTTGGATCAAGTAAAAATTAAATATAGTATTTCAAAATTGGCATATATACATAGAGTTAGGTCATAGGGTTTTTTTCTGCGTTCAACAGAAACAAAATCTGTACAATTTCTTTAACTTTTTGTGTTTTCTCCAACTATTATATTCTTTTAAATTGGTAGTTCTAGATGTTACTTAGAAATTTAAAGTTTGTTAAAAGAAAACTTTTAACTCTTCTTTAATGTCTTTTTCACTTCCTTTCTCACAAGCATATGCACAGATACATAGGATATCTCAGATGTGTAAGGAGTCAGGCCAATTATGAATATGAAATTAATATGACATATGATGAGCGCACAGTATATGTGATGAATAAACTTATTAAAATAACTAATAAGAAAAAATATACATAATGGATAAGCTTTATCTACCAAAAGAATGTCAAAATTCATAGTAGACAAAAATTCTAGGGCAAATTAAAATCTTTCTACCTCCTCCTGGAATAAAGTTTTGTCATGTAGGTGTTGTAATTTCTCACCTTTTGGATACTGCCAGAGTCAGGTAGATACACAAACATTTGTTCTAGACCGGAAATATATCCTAATATCTCACATGCATATATCTCTTTTTATTACTAAGTTACACACATGTTCTTTCTACATGTGACCCACATTATATTTTGTTTAGGACACTCAGGCTACTTCCTCCATACTTACACAATTACCTATGTGATTTGTATTTGCCATCAAAGAAAGAGAAAAAAATGTTAAAGAAACTGGAGTGGTGTCCTCTAACACTAAGAAGTGGGATCATATTTCATAATTTGTAGAAATAAAGCTATGTATTATTCAGCTTAGAATAAACTGACCCAAAACCCAGGGTTTCTTTGCTCAGGAGATTGGATTAGAAGAGTAAGTGATATAGCTAAGGCAAAATGCTGGCCTAACCAGAATTTTGAGATCAAAACTTGTATTGCTGAATAATGGGTACCCTGGGACCAAACAACTCTGACTGGCTTGAGTCCACAGTGCTCAGGAGTAGCTCCCTCCAGATGAGACTTTTTTGTGTGGAGTTAATTAGAGCACAGAAGAGAGCCTGGGAGAAAGCTAACAGTTTTGCAGTGAGAGGAGTAAAGGTCCAGGCTTTCTGCCTGGCTTTTTGCACAGTGGTTCAGAGGTAGCCTTCCACAGTGGTTCCTTCCAATGTGCAAATCCCAGTGAGCCCAGAAAAAAAACAAAAGGCAAAACGGCCTCTGTAGCTCTCAAGTTGCACTTGGTAATGCCAGAGACTCCCAAATGATCTGGTTGCAGCCCTGCCAGACAAGGAACTGGAAAGAACACTTTACTTGGTAACAGAGAATGTGTGATTTATATTCAACCTAATCCAACATTAACAAAAATGAGAACTTGGTAGTTTGAAAACTGAGGGGAGAAAAGAGAAAATGTGAAGACAGAGAGGTATTTGTCAATCAAAAGCATAAGGAGTGAATAATCAAGGTAGATGTTGTAGTATGTGAGGGTTGTGAGAAAGATTTTTCAGAACAGCTCAGGATCTGTAGAAGTTGCAAAGATAACTATATAAAAATATTACAGACGTGTGAGAGGAAAACAGAGAAGAAAACGAGAAAGGAGGTCCATTACACCAGAAACACCCTATTTCCGTGTTGTACGTGTGACTGGGAAGGGGCTTCAGGCTCTTAGCACTTCTCTGCATCACTAAACTCACTGCTGGTAGCTGGAATTTTTTGTTCCATATGACCCTGAGCAGGTAGAGTGATTTGGACTGTGCTTATACTGCAATGAGATTTCCCTTCCTAAAGCTTCTGTTTAGGCTTTATCTCAGGTTGTTTGACATTCAAATATTTTCAGTGAGCTTTTGGCTCTGTGGCTTAGCCTTCCTTTCTCAGGACAGTTCCCTTAAGAAGCAGGTTTGTGGAGAGTTAGAAGCTGTGAAACAAAAGGCTGGTGTTGGGCACAGACACATGAGTTCAGAGCAAATCCACTAAATCTCATTCTCCATGAACCCATGTCTTAGACCTAACCCACCACCTTGGTAGTTGAAATAACAGAAGACAATTTGGAAAGCCTTGACATGGTACAAGCTGTTAGTGGGGTGTGGGTGTTTTTGGGTTTTTTTATAAAATACAGCATTATGTGTTCATTTTGTGGATTACAGCATGATTAGGAGATACTTTCATTGCAAATTATCCAGCAGCTTGGATAAAATATTTGACTTTTCAAGAGATGAGCCAGTCAGGTCATTAAATGTAGACACAACTGGAGACTGCAGGTTCCTAAATTTGGAAGCCTCAATATGCCTATAGGGGAGATGGACTGCTAATTTCTCATTACACTCAGTGGTAACCAATACAATGAAAGGAGCCTAGAGAATTGCTCAACTCACTCTAATACAGACGCATTCAGCTAGGCTCCACTGACTGCATTAACTAGCTCCCAATTAGCTAGAAAACTGAATTAGGAGTCTAGTTCAACACCTGCTCCTGGATGTCTACAATCCAGAGCTAAATCCCAGGCCCATAGTGTGGTGTTGCAATTAAAGTGACATAAATGTACTGATGTTTAATCAGCGAGATTTTCCTGTTCTTGCAAAACAAGAAGACTAGAAGAGATTTCAGATTATTAAAAGGGTTTACCATTGCTACAATAACTGTAATAGGATTGGTCTGCATTTAACCTTGTAGAAGTAACAAGTGCTTAATCAAGACTTAAGCAAATCTGATCATCTGTACAACTGACATATTGAGAGGATAGTGAAGATTATGGTCCACTATGTCACAGAAATTATTGGGAAACTTTAAAAGAAAAAGCTTCCCTAACATAGTTCTTGCTGTGGGGCTAAAACAACATTCACAACACCCTGTTTGCAAAGCCATCAATAATGGGTGGAGAACGGGGGTCAAGCTGCTTTGGTGTTGAAAAATGCTGAAACCAACCTGACTAATCAACCTCAAAGTTAAACATCTTTTGGAAGGACAAGGTTTCCTGACAGAAACTGGCACTGGTAAGGATGTTGCAAAGTACCTCATAAAGGAACGAAAAAGTGACAGTACTGATAACCTATCTATAGCTACTGAGCTGACACAGTTGGCCTGGAGATGTATAACTGACAATCAATCACTTTATAGTATAAAAGTCTGCACCAAAACACCCCAAACCTGCCAAAATTCTGAGAATTTCTAGGAAAATGTCAAGAAAAAATTGAGTCTAAAAACACCAAAAAATCCCTAAAAAATTCACACTAAGTAATGCAAAAATCCCCTAAAAATCACACTAAAAATGGCCAAAAAAGTGCTCCTAAAATCTGCACTGAAATACTCAAAATCTGCCAAAATTCCAAGGATTTCTGGGAAAAAGATTGGGAAGGAATACCTAAAGAAATCTGCCCTAAAATGGCAAAAAATTCCTAAAAATCCTCTCCAAAATATCCTAAAATTGGTCAGTGGATCAATAATAGAAGATATTAATTGTTAATATCTTCTAACCAACTACTTCTCAGAGTGTGTGTGGAGATTCCTCCCTTGAGTAGACTTGCCTCTCAAAGTTCCTCCTTGAGGCTGAGTGAAAGGTATTTGCTCACAGCCCTTGGCATGGGGGAGAAACATCAATTTCTATTTAATAATAGTTTTTGATAGCTTTAATAAAATTGCTTCAATACTGCTTCAAAATAGTGCACTATACTAGCAGTTATAACCACCTACATCAAGTAGTAAATATTTGTGATTATGATATTTTAGTGTAATAATTATCATATTCAATTTATACAAATAATTTATCATATTTAAAGAAATATATTTGGGTTGCCGTTCTTGACCAAAGTTCTACAACGTTCAAATTACACCTATCCTTTAGACATAAACCAATGACAAAGTCTGGGGCTAAGACTGCATCCAGCAACACCTAGGCTCCTTTCTGAGATGGAGTTCAGAAGGTAAGGAAGTCCTGCACCTCATGACCCAGTGTGAGGCTTCCCTAATTAGCTTTGTCTGAAGGTCTCTTCCCATGACATAAATAGCCTCTTTGAAGTAAAACTTGCATATATATGTGTGTGTGTGTGTATTTATTGCTTCATTTAACTTTCCTTGGAGTTCTTCTCTGCTTCCAGAAAAAAAAAAATTAAAAAAAATTCAGACTTTCCTTTACCTTCATCCCAATCTGTACATCAACTGGTATTTACTTTTTATGGTGTTTGTGGCAAAAAAAAAGATTTAGCATTTCTGATCTTTGTTCAAGTAGGTGATATGTTTCTAAAGGCCAAGAGTAGAAGCATGAAAATTTCCAGAGCTACAAGGTTTTGTTTTAGAGCAAATGTTACTATAGTATTGTGAAAGGACGAACCTAGGACTGTGCATTTGCTCATTCAGGACAGATATGGCTCTTTAGGTTTCAGTTTCTCTATTGCACTGTCAGTGGCTGAAGTGCAAAACAGGAAAATAATTCTGACCAGTTCGGAATGGAAAATTAGAGAGAGAAACATACAGCTGTGGGATGAAGGGAACTCTCTCATATACATTTCTGTGATAATTTAGGCTTTCAGTTACAGAGAAAAAAAGCAGCACAGTCCTATAATAAAATATCAAAACCAAAGAATGTAAGTTAGAAATTGTCTTTAGACTAATTATAGTCTGGACGGTTTAAATGATATTTTAAAATCTTTATCAAAACCACTGAAAACTCTCTAGATTTTTCCTTTTCAAATTGCAGGTAATGTGTTCCTATAAAAATTGATCATTTTCTAGGGAGCTAAGATAAATAATGCAAATAAGACCAAACAAAGAATGCAAAAGGGATCACACAGACAATCAGCAGCATTTTTAGTTCAAATTCTGTTTTGTTTTGATTAGCTTGTGAACCAAATTATATCTACATATCTAAGGGGGAAGGAAGGAAGGAAGGCAGGAAGGAAGGAAGGAAGGAAGGAAGGAAGGCAGGAAGGAAGGCAGGAAGGAAGGCAGGAAGGAAGGA
>PYHW01009633.1:793570-839471 GCA_013186435.1 Turdus rufiventris
AAGGAAGGAAGGAAGGAAGGAAGGAAGGAAGGAAGGAAGGAAGGAAGGAAGGAAGGAAGGAAGGAAGGAAGGAAGGAAGGAAGACACACTGGTGACAGGATTTAACAGGTAAATTCTGACTGCACTCATTCTGGCCATGGCAGACCAAAAGCAGACATCTGGAGGTTGCTCACTTGGAAGATGGCTGAGAGTTCATAATGAGGATGCAATGCATGATCAACATAAACAGCTTTTTTTTTCAAGATCAATATGCCAAGGATCTAAATTTAAAAGTGGTGTAAATAAAGAGGAATATAATAACCATGACTGTGAATTCAGAGTTATTTATATCAGAATGATTTCATGGGGGCAGCATAGGAACACGCGAGTGTGTTATCACAGTAATTTCTGTTTCAAGACTCATTAAAAAGCAATGAGTCTTAAACCTGAGTTCAAGATTGCAACCACTGGGAGTGAGGACTCCCAGTTTGGATCACACACCAACACAGAATCACAAAATGGTTTGGATTGGAAGAGATCTTGAAGATCATGTGGTTCCAAACCCCTGCCATGGACAGAGACACCTTCCATCAGACCAGGCTGCTCCCAGCTCCTTCCAGCCTGGCTATGAACACTTCCAGGGAAGGGTCAACTGCATTTTCTCTGGGCAACCTATGCCAGTGCCTCACCAGCTCCCATGAAGAATTTTTTCCTAATATCTAATCCAAACCTACTCAGTTTAAAGCTATTCCTCTTTGTCCTATTGCCAAGTGCCATTGTAAAAAGCAAAAAAAATGTTCATCATTAGGATATAAGAAACTCCCTCAAGGAATTAGTTTTTATTTTAAAACAAGAATATTGGATTCTGTTTCTAAGTTTAAGTCAAGCGTTGACAACAGAAAAAAGAAGTAGAGAAGAGAAACTTTCACAGGCTGCATAATTTGTTGCAGAAGTGGGGTGTAGTTGGTGAGGTTCAAAACTCTCAGGTGCTTCATTGGTTAAAAAGATGCCAGTCACAGCCATGGCCCTCCTGGGAAGATGGTAGTGCTGAGGTGATTGTAGTGGGACACACAGGTCTTCTTATAGTCACATGAATTATTAATTTTTACATTATATACACATACGTATTCTATTATTTTAAATATTTTATATAATATATAACTATATTAAATACAGTAGTCCCTGTACTAAGAAAGATTGGTGACAAGGCTGTTTTTTTACAAGCTCTTGTACTTCACAGAGGAGATAATGACTGCCAGTCCCAGGTGCATTGAAGTGCTTCAGAGAGCAAGGAGCAGCACAGCAGCAACTGGTGACAGTAGCCCTCATCTGAGCACTGCCCAGCTCAAGCCAGACTGATGCACATCCCCTCTTGCAAGCAAGGAAATCAAACCAGCTGCTCACCTCATTTTATAGATTACACTTTTCCAGACTGGAAGACAAATGAGAAATCAAAGGGATGAAAAACTCCAGAATCCTGAATGTTGTTATTTCTGTGTCACTTTGCACAGTGCTGTCTCATTTTAAATTTGCAACAATTCCTGTTATTGCCGTATTGCATGCAAGTACTCCTTTCTGCTCTATTAGAGCATATTTCTCTGTTATGCAGCTGTCTAAAATCTGCTTCTGCTTTAAAGACAGAAGCAAACAGCTGTTTAATGAATCTGTCATTTCCTCATCTTCTCCATTTCTGCAGGCTGATTATTTCTAAGTGCTGCACTGTCTTTTAGAGACAATTCTTGTAGGAAGAATAAGTCACATTTTCTTCTGATTTCTAATATTTATGTCAACTTGGGAAAATATCATCTCAACATTAAATCTTTAGAAATAAAAAAAAAAACAAAGTGAGGGAATAAGTTGATGTATTAGACATTAAATCTGATGTGATGTTTTACAAGTTTGATCTCACAAGGAGCATGTTGTCAAAGGAAATTCTACAGCTTGTTCACATGCTCGTGAACTGAATGCCATTTCATTTGCTTGATGGAAGTAATTTAGAATAATGTATTAAAATGCCATATATCATAGGCAAGCATTTTTCTCTGAGACCTACTGCATACAGTCTAGACTGATTTTTAAAAATACTGTCAGTTACTGCTATAGTCTAGTATTCCTCAAGCTGACACATTTTGAATGGCAGATTGAGGATAGGAGTGAAATACACTTAAATGTGAAGATAAAGGAAAAGCAGGTAATTGTAGTGAGATTCAGGAACTACCTAAAAATGATCCAGGTCTACAAATTGCAATCAGGATAAGAACCAGAAGAAGCCTACTGAGGCATGGCCAGGAAAGTTTTATGTAAAAACCCTGTTTGAATTACATATATGCTCACCATCTTTTTTTTTTTTTTTTAATATATCTCTGAACAGTTTTAAGAAAGTGAGTTATACTGCAAGAATGTGATACAGTTTGATTTTCAGTTTAGGATTAGTGTTGGGGTATTTTTCTCTTGAGAAAATGTGAGCCCAAGGTTTGAAATTGTATTTTACTGAAACTTGGACTCATAGTCTGTTTCCATCTTAGGAATCATCTTTGAATTATGAACTTTGAAGCAGAAATAAGACAGGGGAAGAAAATACATACATGAAAACTGGATTACAGAATCATAAAGTGGTTTGGGTTGGACCGTGTTAAGGAAACTCCCCTGTCTGACCATCCAGGAGCCACTCTGACAGTCACACTTGAACCACCTGAGCTGGAACTGAGGTCCTTTTGAGGCTACACACTCCACACTCACACTCAGAGCAGGTTTTCTTACTCTCTCGACCCCAGATTTTCCACAGTAGAGTTCCAGATGTCCAGATCCTTACAACAATTTAATCTTGGTGCAATAACTGTATAAAATAACAGCTGAAGCTGGTGCCTCTGAGGAGGCACTCTGAACAAAGGGTTTTAATATCCTTTGAAACCCTGGTATTTTATGCTCTCAGTCTAACCTCAGGCCAGTGTGGAGTCCCCAGCTCCTGCCATGAGTGTGCAGTCACCTGGATGGGTGCCCTTTGTTACGTGAATGGCTGCCTGTTCACTATCTCGAGCTCAGGCTCCTGCACCCCAGAGCTCAAACTGCAGCTTGAACTCAGCTGCTCACTGAAGAGCCTGAACTGAAGGCATTGCCCCACAAAACAAAACCTTAAAAGTTATGTAGTCCAGCCTCCCTAGCACAGGCAGGGACATCTTCAAGCTGCTCAGTGCCCTGTCCAATATGACTGTGAACCTTTCCGTGGATGGGACATCCACCTCCACTCTGGGATCCTTTTTGACTAAATCAGTGGTTTCCTGATTAGATCCAGCCTGGTTATTTTTTGGGTAACTGCAATCACATGTCTTCAAGTGCAGTCAGCTCATGAGGTGAATCAATGATGATTCATCAGTGATGCCTCCACCTCTAAGTGCTCTGGGGTTATAGATGCACTACTTGCCACCAATGGACCTGGGTCACTCAGAAATCAATTTTTAAAAAATTCATTTTCCCACTTTTCTTATAGTTCAGGTCATCTCCACATCAAGACATGGGCAAGTCCTGGTAAGATGTATGCTCCTATGTTTTTCTATCATGAGTGCAGTCAGACTGCTGCAGCGAATTTTCTCTTCTTCCAGCTTCTTCTCTCCTGTTGCCAAATCCTTTTTCCTCCCTTGGACAGCGTGCTCTTTTCCTGATTTACATGGGCTTTGCAGACTCTCAAATACTAGTTCTAGCTGTAACATCAATACTTCTGATTTTTCTGCTGCTTATATTTCAAATGAATATTCCAGTCCTGCACTACAGCATTTTCTTGCAACCCCAGTGCAAATATTGAAATTACTCACAGGGGAGGAGTTACAAGGGGATCTTACCTTCCTTTTCTCTTTTATATGCAAACTTGAGGCTGATCTAATTTTCAGATTATCTTTCACCATTGGAAAAACAGAACTAAAAAAATAATAGTGTCTTAAATACTGCAATAGTGTCTTAAACAGTGCAAAAATATTGTGTAAAAATTGTAGACATACACACTGGGATTCATATTTTGGAACTGCACAAGGTAATAAATATATATATTTTTTCCTTTTTGTGTCTTAAATCCTGTTTTGATGAGACTAGGAGGGATACTGTGAAATGGTATACAGGTAGTGGCTAGCACAAACAAAGATGCTGGGCCACCAAATGATCTAGGACTTGTTTGGCTTAAACATGGTTAACTGCTTTTTCTCATCAGAATGGAACACTTTTTCTCAGTGTGCAGGTCTATGAAGCACACAGCTGAAGATAAAATGATCCACTGTCCCATTTCCTTGCAGTCAGTGGAAATGAGGAGTCACTTTCAGAATGTGACCATCTCCTTAGACTTTAAAGCCAACCTGAGTGACCAGCTCTGATCCAGCTATCTGTAGGTTGTTCAGACGGCTCCTACTGCAAACCAATGTCCTGGTTCATGGTATTCTACTAGGAAAAGCCCAGCTTGAAATTTCCTATACAAATTTATTTTAACTGACTGACATAGCAGCATCAGAGAATGAAATATAATTACTGCTTAGAAATATATATATAATTTTATGAATATTTTTAAACGGTCCCTGTATTTTATTCTTTTTCCAAAGTTTAAGAAATCCTATTCATATATTAAGTACCATATTATATTCTTTAACTATTCAGGTTATTTTAAAATGGAATCTCTACATTTTCTATGGAAATAATGAGGGGGTAGGGGGAAGAGCTATGTATATTGAACTCTCATTATGTAGTTTTCTCTCAGAACTTTTAAAATAACTGCATAGTACCTGAAATAATACTTTTACATGGTAAACTACAAAGTAAAGGAAATATCAAACGAAATTCCATACACAGAAATAAATGATGATGATGATGATGATCCTATGTCCAGTCAGTAAGACAGGGCTTTATCCCCAGCTCATATTGAAGCACTTCTACTGACATAACACATCCCTGAGTATCAAATTGCATCATCACAGCAGACTCCTTAACCCCCTCCAATTATTAAATGACTCTCAAATTTTACTAGTGACTCCAAAATTTTACTTAGCAGCCTTTTGCTGACCATGATGACAAAAATTGGTTTTGCTTTCTGCCTTTTCAGTATAAAATTTATGTTTCACTAGGTTTGAGAAACTTTTTGAGATTAAATTATTAATTAATTCAACTTAGATTAACACAAGATAGAATAAGAAAAATATTAATTTCACGTGGTAAGTGGAAGTGAAAGAAGGATGTTATAGAAAGATAGGATTTGTGGTTAAGATTTTTTTTATGCTCACATATATAGTGATGCTCACTAGGCTATAAAGGGGTCTGGCCTGTATTCTTGGTGGGTTTGTTCTCATCTTTACTGTATATTTCTTGTAATTCAGAGAAAATCTGGAAATAGATAAATGGATAATCCTTGTCAGCTACCTAGGAAGAGAGAAACATTCAGACTCAGGTGTTATTCTATCAGTTATAGCCCCAAACAGCCCTCAGTAGACTCATTTTAGCTGAGAGCTTATTTCAAATAAGAGACTAAAAAAAACTTACTTGGTTAAAAGGCAATATTTAAATTATTTTTCATTCTGCTTTCATCAATCAGAAGTAGTCTCCTACTAAAAATATTCCTACTGGGAAATAAACGGGGCTTAGCTATTTTTTCATAAATATGCTGTGATAAAAGTAAGGAAATTATATATTCAAGTCATTTGAAGATGATCACAGAATCCCAGAATTGATGACAAATCTAAGGAGTGGGAATTTCTCAGTAGAGCAGTTTCAGGAATACAGACACGAGTATCCCAAATAATATGTACAACAGCTTTCAATGATACACTAATTTTTTTTTTTTTTAGCCATTGTTCTTTTATATCACAATTTTGTAACTCTCTAGTTGCTACCTTAAGTATTCAAAATTTGCATTTATGTGAATTTTTGTTGTTGATTTTCACAATTCTTGGTTTTATTTTTTTTACAGGGTGGGGGACAGTTTATAATAGATCCAATAAAAATCTCAGTACAGAAATAAGCTGTATGTCTACACTCTTCCAGATTAGCACAACAGCATATTTTAAACTGGAGTTACTGGGAAAATCTATAAAATTGTGGGTTTAATATTTGCTCCACTTCAGGTAAAATCTGAAAGGGGCTAAAAGCGTGACTTTGTGTCTATTAGATTTAGATCAGTTTAAGGGTGATCTTGCCCCACCAAGGGTGCCAAGACAGACGTCAGTTTTCTTTTGGTTTATGAGAAATAAGGAAAAGCATGACCTGTTGTGTAGCTCAAACTAAGTTGCAAGCACTGGGTGAAAGAGTGATCTCAGGCTGTGAGGAGTCTCTCCACAGTCCTTGCTGAAGATAACTCCTGGATGCTGACAGTCCCAACATCTGAAAAATGTTGGATGTTGCATAGCTTTGAAAAGGGGTACATCAGTAACTCAAACCTCTCCGCTGCTAACTCAGGCTGGGAAGGCGGTTTCACCATGCTTTCCTTATCCTTTTTTTTTTAATTGTTATTTTTACTCACACAAATCTTGGTAAGGTCTTGTGTGAGCAGTGCTTCATCTCTTACAGAGTTTTAGAAAAGAAACTATTTGTCTTATTACTTCTAGTGACCTTGAATCCACTTTGTGTGGAAGCACAGGGAGTATTTTCAGAGTTTCACAGGTGGGCACCTTAAGCCCATGTGCTGTCAGTACCATGGGTTTAGCAAGTAAGCCCTAAGGCTTCTTCTGCATTTATTCCATGACGAGCTGATACATCCTAATGGCTTGTCTCATCATGTCCCATCTGGTATGTATTTTGTTGGCTAGCTGAGACAGCATGTGGTTTACTTTTGCACATGTTCCTTGTTCTTTTTATATCAATAATGACAGAGTGTCATAATAATAGAAATAAAAAATAACTGCAATTTGCCCAAAACTGAGAGCACTGATCTCTTTACTAATAGACAGTATTGGCTTAATTTGCCTAAGACTTTCTGTGGTTTGGTCATGCTGACAGTGGTGGGGATTTTCCAGATGCAAAGGATTATGAAGTCTCAGACAACATTGCCATTTCCTGCAGTTTTTACTAGGAAATTTGCAGAGCTGGCATCATGAAACAGCCCAGGTCTCACAGTGAAAATCTAATTTTCCATTAAAAAAAAAAAGTTTCAGTTGTGGAGTAAATATGCAGCACCTTTTAGGAAATTATACAACATATATTAAGTTGGCTCCACAATATTTCTTCTTTCATTTAATTTTTTTACAATAGAAATCAAAATACCTGCCTGTAATAATTACTCTCACTCTTTGTTCCTTCACCACCCAGATTCACTGTACTGATGGCATTGGCTAAGATGGCTCATCCATGTTAGTTCCACATCCCAAGCTTGACATTACTCAGTGTGAGAGTTAACTGGGCAGTGATTTAGACTCTGACATCTCTTAAAAAGAAATTAACAAAAAGCAACCAATAAACAAAAGGTCCCAAAGCAATAACCCCATAAAATCTGCTTTCTTTTTTAAAAATTGCAGGATTCACTCAAAATACTGTAATTATTTTTTTTCAGATTTTCTGAAAGTCATGATCTTGCCTTGAGTCACCAGGGAAAAAATAAAAATACAAAAGTGCAAAAGAACAACTTTGCTAAAAATATTAATGATTAGCTGGTAAAAAAAAAAAAAAAAAAAAAAANAAATTCCTATAGATATAGCTTTTGGGTCTATTAGCACTTCAGGCATGATAGCTCCTATTTTCAGTAAGGCAGAATTGCATATGGTGAACATTTTTTTGTCTTCAGTTTTGGAAATAAAAAATAACAAACTGCTTGGCTAAACCCTCAAATGCCAAGCAAGGATGGTATTTGTAAATACTACAAAGCAGTATTTACAATACTAATGAGGCATCAATGACTAATAGCTCAAGGAAGCTTATTTAAGAATCAGTTCACAGCTGGTAATGAATGATTGCAACAAAGAGAATTACGAACACTGAAATCAAAATTTAGTAGGAATCTTCTTACATTCATGTTTTACAGACTTCTCAAGAACTACTCTGTGTTCAATCAATTTTTTTAATGTGAGAGCCTGGGGGTTACCTTTTGGTTTCGTTTTGGTTTGGGTTTTTTTTTTTTTCACTTGGTTTCTTGGGCATTTAGATTCATCTAAACCAAAAATCAGATCTTAATTTGGTGCAAAAATACAGCACATAAAAATCATACAATGAAATGTCTCTTGTGAGAGCAGAAGTATACAAAAGTATAGTGCAAGAGGAATAGATTTTGCTTTCTTTATTTGTCTTTTTTTTCAGGTTTTTAAAAGTTGAAGTTCATATCATAATTATAAAAATTTTCTTCCTCACCTGTTCATAGTTAGTTCTCTTACTTTGTATTCACAATTTTTCAAGAAGTAGTACCAAGATAATCATGTCCACTAAGTAACAGCTAGAAGGAAGCACGCATAATGTACTTCCAATCTCACAGGAGCTCAAATAGAAATGCTTTTAGTCAGGATATTTAAATAAGTTGGGAGGAGATAAACCGGAGGTAAATTTGACATTTTCAATAAAACCTTTCCAGATCCACTTTGGTATCTCTTAAACAGGTGAGATGGTCTCTTCTTTTCCTCTCTTCCTGCTATTTCTTTCACTGTTATTGCTGCAAAATAATATTTGATAGGTGAGAAATAAACTATTTTCTTCTGTGCTTGAGAAGAAAGGGTGAGAATGATGCCAGAAGAACATCTATAGAAATGAATCTGGTTGTTAATCCTCATAGCAGATGCAGACAGGCTGAAATAGGAAACTTAATTGTCTCTTACTGTACCTTTCAAGGGATTAATACAAAATAATTCAAAAGCCCCCAAAAACATAATATACCAAACCAAAATAACCCCAAGAACATATTTTCCAGGCATTTACAGTTTTAGGTATGTGCAAAAGTTTATTAAGTTGTTTTTTGTGTGTTTGTGGAGGGGAGTGGGTTGTTTTGTTTGTGGTTTTTTTGTTTTGTTTTGTGTTTTGTTTGAAATTACTTTGACTGGTTTGGCAATAAACCTGAGCAGAATTCTTCAGAGCAACCAGTTTTAGTTGATATTCTCTTTCAGACACATTAAAACTATTATAATTCTACCTTTTAAGGAGTCAAGCTGTGAGCAATATAATTTTCAAAATGGGAAAGAAGGGTATACAATGGTTATGGGCAATCTGTTCTTGTAAGTTCTATAATCAGCCAAGATGATGAGCTATGGCCTTCCTCATTATAACAGAGAATCAGATTTACCTCTGCAAAAAGAAATGGCAACACTTAGCATTTATATAGCCTTTTATCTCTCAAAGTTCTTTAGAATTATTAACTGATTAGAGGCAAAGGGGCAGAGTTTTGAAGCTTACTGAAGAAACTAACACAACCTAAAATTCTATGAAGGGAAATAAAATTCTGACAGGGAAAATGCACCTAGTTTATACTTAGAAAATTGCTTGAAGAGGAAAAAAAATTCAATGGCATTGCAATCAATCCTGTTACAACAGTGTATTTAATGTTTTCAATTAATCTGTTATTATTTTCAATGACAAAATTTTGGTCAAGTAGTTATCAAAAGAAATACCTGACATGGGTAGCTTTACTGTAATTTGATGTGGCCACTTGAGATGATTTTTTCCCTGAGTCTGTGTTGCATTATTTATGGTTGAGCCATTTCATTTAGTGAAGAACTACAGCTTAACTAGTAGAGCTTAGAGGTGTAACTGCCCTTTTAAATAATTGGTGTGGTTTAATATGCTAGGTTGGACAATCCTTTCAAGCAGAAGTGTTAAAGACAGGAGTAAAAATGTTAGGGTAATAACATGATAAAAAATTGCAAGATTTTTAAGGTATTTGTGCTATTTTCCATATGACAACTGGCATCTGTCAGAAATTTTTGAAACGATCATGGAAATGTCTTTTACAGGAAAATTCTTGAGTTGGAAGGAAATTTGTTGTGATTACTCTTTCTTTTACATGTAGGTAGATTTATATTTCTTATCAGGTCTTTTATCCAGTAATATGTCCTATCTTCCTGCTGAGGGATTGTAATGAGGCAGCTGTCATTTCTCTTCTGTTTGTATAGTGGAGTGATATAAATCTTTTATTTTTTTAATTATTTATACCCTTATGTCTGCTTGAATGCAGGCCAAAGAAATAGCACTTACATTTTTACTTCCTCCTCAACTCTCCCACTACAGTACTCTCATATCTGTATTAAAAATGTGTCTATGTGTAAATGGAAAAAAAAATTTCTCTTTGGGTAAGTAGATTTTTAATCATAGTCTTATTCCTAGAGCTTTGGCTGGCTGGAAATTTTGTACTAGAAGTATGCTCTCCAAGATTCTTTACTAGATTCTGCAGGTACTTCATGCTTAAATCCAGTATTGCTGAAGCTCACATGGCTGGCAATAGCAGTATTTATGGCTTGGGTCAGGCTAGCATCCAGTAGAAGGAAGCAATTTGGTAACCTGACAGATGTCTTAATCATATACGTTGCTATATGAGAGAGCAGCATCTGTATCCAGAACCATTTCCAAGACATTAATTCACTGCAAGCCTGTATCTTCAGCCAAAAGAAACTATTATTTTTTGGAAATATCCTTTGCTTGTCACATTAATCTCTCAGTTGCTTAGATTCACCCAAATACTCTTTGCTTGTGAATCAATCTCATTTTAGCACTACTTCATCTTGGCAATGATGGTAGGGTTGCATCTGCAGAAGACTGGGAGTCACTTTGCCTTACATGTGTCCTTCTGAAATGTTTGTATGTTTGTCCATGCATCTAAGGAGATATTTGGTTTGTTTTAATAAAGCCAATGAAGGCCTAGCCAACCACAGATACTGCAAGAATTAAACTTATTAAACTTTATTATCAGTAGAAGCAACTGTGAGAAAGTTAAAAAAATTCCATCATACAATCTATTGATCTTTTTTCTCTGAATCAAGAGAAAGAAGGCAAATAATCAAAGTCACAACGTGTTAATGATAAAACATCAGTATATTTGCTATCCAGATAAAAAGAAGGAAAGGTCTTAGGAAATAAGGGGAGATTTTTTTCCCCCCTTTCTCTCTATTTCTTAAATACAAGGTCTGGGCAGGAAGCTACACAAATCCTTGGATCTTAAATGCTGATAGAATTTGTAAACATCTTGCAGATCTTACTAGTTCATATGCTCTCAAAGATACATATGAAATGAAACTCCATTTCATCCACTCTACTTCCATAATTCT
Source organism: Turdus rufiventris (assembly GCA_013186435.1). NCBI lineage: Eukaryota > Metazoa > Chordata > Aves > Passeriformes > Turdidae > Turdus > Turdus rufiventris. The sequence goes on from PYHW01009633.1 coordinate 804,748, forward strand.
ACAGAACAATGTAAAAAAGCTCTTTAAACTCACACATGGGTTACCTTACCACAAGCCTTTAGTTTTCTTTTGTATCTTATATATCTTTCTCAACAATTACTCCTTTACAGAAAATGAAAAATAGTTTCATTTTGTTTTGTTTTTTCTCTCAGAAAGGTTTAAATTTATCTTCATGCCATTGACACATTTGCTCAGAGTTGAATCTACACGAAAGAAACAAAATATAAGGATATAGAACAGCTGCACTAGGGTTTATTTGGTCCTGATTTTGTAATTGCAGCAGTCAAAAGTGCTACTGGAAACCAAAAGACACTGAATTGGACTGCAAGTTGCAGGAATTATCCCAGCATGAAGCCTGACAGATGCTTCATCTCTTGGTCAGAAACAGAGCTATGGTCTTCAGTGTGAGAAACACAATGTTTTGGCACCATGTAAGTGCTATTCCCATACTCTCAACAGCAAGCTGCCCTGGCAGAGAGCAACAATGTGTTTTATTGTGCATTCTTTACCACTGCCCTTTATGCTAAAATGCTCTATATACCACATAAAATGTTTATCCATTGTAAAAAATTGGGAAAAAATACTTTAAAACTAAAAAAAAATTAGCCAAAGCCCATATTTACCTCACAATTTTCCAGTTTGAACACAAAAGGGCAAAATAATATATTTCTCAGTATTTATCTCTCAGACTCAGAAAAACACAGAAAATTTATGCATGCAGAAAAATGAGGAAAAAGTGGTTATTTTCATTAATTCCATGGTGCCATGAATATCTTTAATTAAATGGTACAACTTTTCGACTCTAAGTAGCTGTTAATTAGTGGTTTCCAGTTTCTGGCAAAGCTCAAAGCCATTTCTCTTTATCTAATCTGCTTGTATGATATACAGGGAAAAGAGAAAAAATCAGAAGACAGTATGAGAATGAACAAGATATGCCATACAGACGACTTTCCCAATCGGATTTAACAACTTCTGTCATAATGTTAATCAGGCCACGTTAGTACCACTGAAGATAATATCCTTGGGGGTGTTGAGTGTTGAATCCTCCTCCTTTTTAGAATTTGCTCTTTGCACAGCCTTACTTTGACTTTGCTGAACACAAAAAAGAGAGCTAATCATCTGTAAAATACTTCGAATTCACTGTTATGTAGTTAGTGTCAGTTCTCCCAGGACTCAAAGCTGGTTTCACTGAAGTTGTGTGCTCTCTAATCTAGGATGACAGAGAACTTTTGGCATGATCCCATATGACTCAACTCAGTGGGAGTTTCAGTACTGATTTAAATGGAATGGGGTCCATGAAAGCAAGTTAGAAACTCACTTCAGTACACCTTTGCCTCTCTTTGGCTAGGAAACAATGCAATGAAAAACTGTTCCTCCTTTTGTGAGGGCTGTTGTCCTGATTTAGGGTGGGTATATTCACTGACAGTACAGGCATCAAAAAAGAAACTCTCGTGTCACATTATACTGACTGTTCAATAAACGCATAAAAAATAAACAAAACCACACTCACACACCCAGTGCCTGTCCTCAGAGTTTTACAGGATTTCCCCTCATGTTGTACACTCTATTGTACAATGTCTCCAGCACATTACTGATGTTAGAGATTGAGGGTATAGACACCTATGAGAGTTCTCAACCTACAAATGCCTATATTTAATTTTCTTTTTCCACTGGTGCTAGGAGCAAAGCTTATCATGATTTGAACAATGAAAACCTACAGAAAAAGCTGCCAGGAAAATCAATTTAAATCCCCAAAGTCTGAACAGACTACAACACAGAGAAAAGGAAAGAAAAAGGAAGAATAATAAAGAAGCCCTAGTCTGGCTTATTTTATCTGTTTGGTAGATACCATATTCTTCACACAGTATTAAAAACCTACTGATTACTGGGGGGAGTGGCATTTTACAGAAATTAAAAATCCAACCCTGTCACATGGGTGTGCTTCTGCAATTATCTGTTTCCAAGCAATACACTGCACTGAACAACTTCCGTAATGATTAAACAACTCTTCCTGATCCCATGGAATTTTTCTTTTTCTTCCTTATGTTTTGTTATGTCATGCTATGTTCTGTTTTGTCCTGTTATGTTGCTATGTTATATTATTTTCTATGTCTGTAGCCCTTAAGGGATGTATAATGAGAATAGCAGCACAAATGAGAAAGCAGAAAATACAAAGCAGTAAGCGTAGATTTAGGCAAAGTGACAGCTGCCATTAGAGATAAGGTAATTCTCCTAAAAGGCTCCAGCAGAGATTTAAAAACTAGTCCACTCTGCCAAGCTGCCAAAGAAAGAAAAGGGCTTGTTTCCAGTTGTTTTTCTACATTGTTCTTTTTTTTTTTTTTTTTTTTTGGTGGGATGATTTGTGAAATTCACAAAGAATTTATCCTCATCTTTCACTTACACCTTCCTATTAATAACTGGGGGAAGGAGGAAAAAAAAATCCTCTCTTACTTTAAGGACTATAGTTTTTTTATTCCTATAGATCCTCCAAGCCCAACCTGCTGCTACCTTTTGTTGTCAAGCTGCACAGAAAAAGAAAGCACAAGGAAAAAAAGTGCCTAAACATGGTGAACTTGAAAATGCACACTCAGCCTTTTGTGAACATCAGTAAAAAAATACTATAATCACCCAAGCTCCACCTAAACATAAAGAAACAGTATTAAAGTAAGTTAGGAATGGGGAGAATTTAGGAAAGATTTCATCAAAATTTCAGGGATCACTTAACAGTCTCAACCTACCTTCTCCACTCTGGATGCCTATGGGGTTAGAACCACACTTTGTGGGCACTGAGCACTTTCATTGGGGATTAGAGCATGTCTGTGAGTTGCTTTGAATGTGTTTATGCAGCAAATTACTGTCCCTGACAATTCTTAAACCTTAACCCATCACATGTTAAAGAGTGTTAAACTGTTGGTGTGAGTCCTTCACAGGTGCTAGCCATTGCTGGCAGCAGGTAACAGACTCAAAAAAATTGGGCAGACCCACTGAGGGGTCACAAAGTCCCTCTGATCCAGAGGGATGTTTGGGGAAGGGTCCCCATAATGGGATGCTGATGGGTTGATGGCACACAAGGGGGTCATCTTTCCTGTGGGCTGACAGACTAAACAAGGACTAGAGATTTGAGAAAATCTCCCTTTTTCACTGTATATCCTTAACATGGATTAATAACCTAGAACTATAAGCTGCAGCAGATAGATATCAAGAAAAAAACAAACCAACCAAACTGATTTAAGTAAATCAGAGCTGATCTACCCATCAGTGTAATTGGCTAGGATTTAAAGTTTAAGCAGCCACCTTAAAAGACCAAATTACCTTGGAATAATAATTGCTATGAATGCTTCAAACACAATGAAATCCAGCTTTGATCCTATTTGAATACTGTGAAGTTTGATAGGAAGGAGCAATTAATACACACTCTAAGGGGCAAACTCAAGGCAATGAAGATGACTGTGCTGCCTGGAATCCTCTTAATTTTAAATCCCTGTATATTATTACCTCATAAAGCTCTTGGTTTTGTTTTGCTGGCTTTTCCTATGTTTTTCAATTATTCAGACATTTTAGTATTATCTTAGCTTTCATTTGTGCTCTACTGCTGACAATGATGTTCATGTGCTTCACCTCCCAATCATAGATGAATGACACAACTGTGAAATTAATGCACTTTTTGTCATTTTTTAAATACAGATTTGACTTGCAAGAAATGTGTATTTATGTGACCATATGATATCTCATCCACAGAGAGAACTAAGCTGGAGTTCTCCTCAGATGTAAATTTTGACCCATTAGCCAAATAAGCACATCCTTTGCATATTCCATGTAGTATTGCCCAAGGCAGATATCACATACATCTATATACACTCACACACAGGGATAGGTGACTTAAAAACAATTGTGAAAGGTCATTTTTTGGTGATGTAAAAAAACATAAATATCCAAAATTCAAGGAAACAGAGCTCTTAACTGAAGAGACCAATTGAGTACTCTTGCACTTCAGCAAATCAGCCACTCTACTACAGTCATTGGAGTAGTTTTCAAGTGGGCAAGCACCTGGCTGGTGCATTTGGAAGGCAAATTTAACCACATATAGCTATTACCTCTCTAAATCCAAGAAAAACACAATCATTTTCCTTTTTTTCCCTTTTTTTTCTTTAATAGCTGAGTATATTCTTGAAACAACCTGCATGACTACCTTTGTCTAATGATTCATCTAATGTCAGAGTCGCTATATTATGTTACAAGTTCATGCTTAAAATAATTTTATATCAAAATATGAGCATATTTACATATGTATTATATACAGGATATTATTTTTCTATATTAAATAATATAGATACATATATATGTATGTATACATTATTTAATCTGATTCTTAAAATCACAGCTCTAAATTATGCATTTGGTGACAGGACAGTCTCTTTTTTCAAACTTTATAGAAATTTAGGAGATAGAAAAAAGCTGCTATGGACAATATAATGGACATTATCATCTGCTGAGACACATGATTAGACATCTGACAGACTAGAACTGGAATAGTATCACCAGGCAACCAAACCTATTAACCTTTTTTTAGCAGCTGGCTAAATCTGTAAAGCTCAGCAGTATCAATTTATACATTTCTACAGTCCTCAATGAAATGGAAGTAGAGTGATTCAAAAGGAAAATCATGTGCTGATCTACAATGGATTATTAACAGTCAAGTTTGGGAGAAAATTTTGCAGAAATACCAGCATAAATCTCTTGAACAAGGAATTTGAAGATCATTAAGACAAAAATAGTATTTACATATTGTTGGACATCCTTTGGATGATGTGAGTGTGTACAGATGGTGGTTGTATGACAAAGGAAGAAGAGATTAACCAGATACTTCAGGAATGGAAACATAAAATAGCTAAGAAACTAAGCCAGTGTCACTATATATAAAAAAATATGGAGTTAAGAAGTTCTAGACCATTAGATTTAATGACATAGGAGTAAGCACTTTTAAAAGGCTTTACATACTGCAATGACATGATTATACACCAGGAAAAGAGTGACTCACATGTTAAAGGACAAAACCTGGCCCAAACTTTTTATATTACCCTTGTGCCATGCTCCATATGCAAAGGGGAATACCAGTGAAATGAATGGAAAATTACATGTATTCAAAACTGTAGAATGGTTTAATACTATGTTAGTGGGGTTTTTTTTCTGCATAGAATTAACTGCTGAGACAAATCTATAAATGGTTTTGCTTTGCTTCCTTGTCCAACTTTTCCTTTCCCTTCTTCATTAGTTGCATACCCCTCTGAAAGTAAATTGTACAATTTAATAAATCCAGCAAAAAAGAAAACAATAGCCTTACTCTCAATGTCAGTCAAATTACTTAAGCTTCAGGTATTTTTGAGCAGATTTTTTTTTTTAAATGACAGGTGATTATCAGCTCTGATTATCATTCGTATTCTTTGGTGCTAGCAGCTGTCAGGCTTCTTATTCTCAGTATGGATGACCTCAAATATATAGAAAAGACCTATCAAATCAGTTTTTGAAGCCTGAAGAGCAAGAGATCTGCACGTGACACTCACATTTGCAGATATCTGAATAGAAAAATTGATATTTTTCAGCATGTGAGCATGCTGACAGGCAAAGCTGAGGAGACAGTATGTTTACCACTGACTGAGCACTACCTTTCCACCCCAGTGCCAGCCCAATTTTTTTTTTTTCCTCTTGAGCAGCCATAAGTACTGCAGCAAAATACTATTGTTTAACTCTGCAATCTGTGGCATCTAAAACACAGAAACACTATAAAGAGCCGATCTGAGTCTTAGTTCCTTCAGAAGGAAATACCTGGGGAGAAAATTCAGGACAAAATGATGGCTTGGGGAAAATAAATTCCCTTCCTGCTGTCTCACTGCTCACAGGAAAATAATGAGAGGAAGTGCTCCTGTTGTAGCAAGTTAAGAGATACGGTGTCACTAGAACTACAGTTTGCTCAGCCCAGTAAGAAAAGGCTTTGGGGACACCTCCTACAGGCTGCCAGTAACTAAAGGGGACCTAAAAGAAGCTTGAGAGGGGCTTTTCACAAGGACATGCAGCGATAACACAAGGAACAGCTGTAAACTGAAGGAGACTAGGTTTCCACTAGATATTAGGAAGAAATTCTTTCCTGTGGGAGTGGTGGGACTCTGGCACAGGTTGCCCAGAGTAGTTGTGGTTGTCCCATCCCTGCAAGTGTTTGAGGCATTGTTAGAAGGGTTTTGGAGCAGCCTGGCTTACTGGAAGGTGTCCCTGCCCACGACAGAGTGATTATAACTAGATGGCCTTTAAAGTCCCTTCCAACCCAAACCATTCTGTCATTCTCTGGTTAATCAGTGCAGAGACCCCAGAGATGCTCTGTGTTGTGCAGCTGGTGAAACCCCTAGTCTGTCTTGCCGTCAGTGTCCTTCAGGAGCGCTGTGCACACCCAAGCCTCTGTCGTGTCCCCATTACTGTGGGCAGCAGTGCAGTTACACTGATGGGTTAAAGGTGCAGAGATGCTCCTGCCAGCTCTGCCCCTCCCAGTGCTTCAAGAGCATTTGCATTAAAGCAGTAGTGTGGTGCACTGCTGAAGCTTCCTAGGCTACAAAATCTCTTAGATTACATATTCATGATACAGATCAGTACTTTTACACGCAGTGACAATAAGAAAATTAAGTATGAATTTCAGGTGTAAACATTATATAATATATAAACATTAGATTTAGATTAGCAATATCTTGGCAACTGTACTGATGTTTATTGCTTTGGGTGAAAATGGACTATCACATTTTACCTTTCCTCTGTACTTTCCATGTTGAATATTTGTAATAGATCTAGCAAGCAGCTTAGATATACACATTCACATTTGCTCTAATAACTCCCGTAAGTGACATTGTTCAAGTGATGTATGTGAGGTTCTAGAGCAAATCAAAACCAGTATCAGATGTCAGGTGTTTTCTGTCACTGTTCCCACATCTAACCCAGTAGATCACTGTGACCTTAGACAAGTAATTTAATCTCTGTTTCTATTTCATGTTCACACGTTAATGGACCTAAATGAAACTGCAGTGAAACAGAAAATAGTTTGCTATTATTCTGAAATATTCCTGCATTAAAAACATTTAACATAATGATGCCATAAAAGAACTGATGTAGGACTGCTGCAAAGCTGGAACACAGATTTTTGCGAGCACATTGCCTATAGTAGATGATACCTTGAGGGTGCTTCCTGTTTATGAGGTGATAACCATTTCCTAAACCATATAACTTTCAGGTCTGTTATGCAAGGACACAAATATTCCAGCGTTAACAGCGAGAGTTCTTAAGGCATTGCATAAAAAATCGGTTCTTCTTTTCATAATCAATCATACCCTTCTTGATTCCAGCATCACTGCAACAGACACTTTGTCCCTATTGTTCAGAGAAGTTAAGCAATACAGACACAAACAGACAGATTTTATTTTGCCTTTGATCTGAGAGGTCCATGGAACAAGATGCATAATGCTACAGCACGTACAGCATACAAAGCTTGCTGGCAGAAGAAACCCTGTGAATAAAGCCACAGATTATTGTATACAGGCACACTCTGATACTGAAATAAAAGGATCTGATCCTTTAATGATGTGAGGGATAGTTGGAAAGAAACAATTTTTATACAGCCTAAGTAAGTAGGACTGATCACAAATTTCCACTTCAAATTTGAGTATAATTTATGGTACGATGAATCAAAGTTGCATTTAACATTAAAAAAAAAAAAAAAATCTATATTATGAAGACATTGATGATTTCGGTCTGGAGTAAAAAATGTCTTCCAGAGAGCAACCCAGAATTATCTTTGCAACGTGAATACACTAAAGCATTCAGGTCTTCCCTGTGGCCAATTCTTTTTCTGATGAGACCAGAAAGTAAGGAAAACCTTCAGCATGATAGGAGAAGGCAAATAATTACAAATAAAGGTGTTATAGGGATATTCCCTTGTTTAGTTTTAAAAAGACAGTTTGCACAGGTTCTCTCAAAAAAAAAAAAAAAAAAAAAATTGAGATAACTTCTGATGTTCTGAACATGAAAAATATATTAATCAGTCTTTGCCTTTATGTATTTAGCCGCCTTCCATGAAATATGCATATAATGCATGTAGTTTCAGTGTGCCTGTTTGTTCTTTTTTAGAAAGTATCTTACTGTTCAGTTTCAGGTGGGAACATGAGACCAACTTGCTAGAAATGGCAATATCGAGTACATCCTTACTGGACTTCAGATAAAGTACCTGAAAACATCACAGAATATTTGTTATGGCTCCTGGCAGGAAATTCTGAAGGCTGAGGACTCAGCTGGTGACTGGTGACATCATCCCATGTCCTCTGCTGTCTTTCTGCCCACAGAAAGGTCTAAACAGGAGACTCTTTCATGCCTTATTTGTAAAGTGATGGGATGTCAAATGCCATTCTTATTTTGGAGGTTCTGATGTAGCTTTTCTTTAGACAAGTACAATATAAGATATAGAGCTCAGCAGCAGCCTGTCAGTTCATTTTAGCACTTAATGTCAAGATCTTATACAGTGTTTTTCATGTCTAGTACCATGTATAATTATTGAGGCTTTCACTGTCCTTATAATACAGAAACAAAAATATTTCTCTCTCTTTCACCATAGTACTGTAGAATCATAGAATGGTTGGAGGGGACTTTAAAGATCATTCAGTTCCAAATCCTTGCCATGAGTTGGGACATGTTCCACTGCACCAGGTTTCTCAGAGCCCCATCAAATTTGCCTTGAACTCTTCCAGGGATGGGACATCCACAAATGCTCCGGACAATATGCATGCATTGCAGTATTTTAAGTTACATAAGTCCACAAAACATTTTTTTCTTTCTTTCTTTCTTTGAGAACAAAGGAGCTAATGTTTAATCCTCCCACCTTTTTTAGGTTGAAGGACGTGAAAATTTAGTGCAGATATTTGTTCCCATGATAGGCTTCCTTCTCAGCATGCAGTAATGTGAAACCAAACACTCATTTGGTTATAAATCCACTGGGAGGATTTGCAAAAGTAATTCCCCCCAGCAAATGTATGGAAAGCTCAAGATGGCTTAAATTGAAACCTAAATTATTCTCTGTTAACATTAGTATTCCCCTAAGAAATATATCTGCCAGGTTACCTGTGTGTGTGGGGAATGAGACCTGAGGACCAGCACCAGCAATCTCATTTAGCTGCAGTGGATGCTCTGCTCCTTTGCTTCCTAAGCAGACTGTCAAGACACCTCAGCATCAGTCAAATACAGGATCTGAATCTAAGGTAGTCAGGTAAATTACTATTCCAATTGTCAATGCCAATAGAGAAAAACAGAAGGGGATAAAAAAAATAAGAAGAAGCAAAGAAGGCATACAAGTATTCACATAATAGAATAGGATGGTTTGGGTTGGAAGGGACATTAAAGATCATCTAGCCATGGGCAGGGATGACACTCTCTAGACCAAGTAGCTCGGAGTCCCATCCAACCTTGCCTCAAACATTTTCAGGGATATGCCATTACAACATGAACTTGTCCTGATAAAATATGAAATTATCCCTCTGACCATCTGTTTTATGTTTAAGCTTTTTCTGGCAAGCCTGAAATAAAGAACAGTGTTCCAAATTTCCTATATAGAACTTTGATACTTTATACACTAAAATAATTTAAAATAAGAAGGAAGGAGTTTAAATCCTGAAGGTTTCCAATGTAAGACATCTGAATTCTGTCCCAGCCAGCTCTGAGTACCATTACACTAAAAAAACAGGGAAAAAATATTCTTCAGTTCAAGCACCTAATCTGAGAATTTAGTTGCAGAGGAATCTAGAGATATCCATGCTGTGCCTGGCAAGACAGGTGCCCATTCTTGTGAGCCAGATAATGAAGAAGACAGAGAGAAAGAAGAAATCTTCATAGAGCAGTAAATAATCTTTGTGCTGACATTCTATGTTATAATCAAACCTGGACAAGAGGATAAAGTAAAATAGTGTCTAAAAATGCACAGAAATAAGGTGAAATTCTCTTATGTAATGAGTTGGTGACTAATGCAGAAAATTTTAAGGTGTGATTCAACTAATCGTTGTATTTGCATGATTACAATAGGTCAGAAAAATTCCTCTAAAAAACCCAGTTTCCTCCAGAGATGGTAAATACCACCTAATGGGAATACCACAGATGTAATAATCTCCAGGAAATATAATGAAGACTTCCATTGGTCTCTGTGCTGCAAAATTATTTACAGGTTTGGTTTACAGGTATTTGGGGAATTCTTTTCTTCACTTTCCAAAAATTTTATTAGATTCCTTAAGAACAATTTTATTTCTAGAGTCATAGAATAAAACTCCTCAAACCTCTAAATAAAATATATTTGGGGTAGTAAATGAAAATTAAGTGCCAATTGTTTCACAAATCTAAAGTAGATTAATTAAAAATATGAAAATACCTAAGTTATGAGAGGACATACATGACCCAGTGCCACAAAAACTAAAGACAAGAATATATTTCCAAGATACAATTGCAAGTACTCTAAAGACATGTTAAGGAAATATGAAAGAGTGTGCAGTTAGTTTCAGAACAACCGTGACTGTTCTGGAGAAATACAAAAGTATACAAAAGAATTAGTCACTTAGATAAAATGCACACAGCTTCTTTTTTCTTTCTTTCTTTTTATTTTTCTTTTTTTCCTTAGCAACAAAAATTGACACCCCATGTCATATTCAGTTGAACAGTAGCATCAGATAACAAGCATAACCCTTAATAATTTTTTACTATCCTGGATATAGCATGGACTATTCATATTTTCCTGTCCCTTTCCTTCCTCATGCACTAGGAATCCCAATGAGACCTGCTGGATATATCAAGAATATATTCACCCAATATATTAACCCAGGCAGCAGCAGGAAGGTGATTATAAATCAAAGTATCTTCTGGCAAGTCAGAACACACTTTGGCAAAAGAAATAAAGGAAGTTCTAATGCTACAAAAGGAAGCAGATGTGTACATTGGTGCGACATCAGAGAAACCAGCTGCCTATAGGTATTGCTATATCACACAGCAGTCAAAGAGGCTCAGTGGCTGGATTAACCTTGACCCAGATTAGTCTGTGTTAGTGTCAACTGCAGCAGGGTCTGAGCCTTTAGATTCTCTTTGAAACACCACTGCTGCTCTTGGGGCATTGGTGTGAAATATTTCTGAAAAAATGCCGGGTGAAGGTCCCCTGGTAGCTGTCAGAGGGCTCATGATTCCTCCTGACTTGCACACAGGCAGCCAGACTGTGATTAGCTGTTTGTTTTCCCCAGAACACCCCTCTGGCTCAGTAGGCTAAGACCCCTTCTCATAGCTGGTATCTACAAAACTGAGCGTAGAATTGGAATTTCTCTGCCAGCTCTGCCCCTCACCTGGTCACAGTAAGCACAAATTCACAGCTCTGAATCTGTATCTTTGTGTTGTTTCAGTTGGGATTTTTCTACCCAAGGGCTGATTGTGTCACTAGGAGCAGTATTTTGGGATAGTGCCTTTATTGGAAGCATCAGCGTTGTCCCTGAGAAGCTTGAAGCATGTAGGAAGGTGTTGTGGTAGGACACTGAAGGTGTTTTTATTGGTAGTTTAGTGGTTGAGTACTAATTCTTCATATTTGGTGTGCAGATCTACAGGGTGAAGAGGTGGCAGAGGTGTTCCGTGCAGTTGGGGAAGAGATGCAGAAGTTTTAAGGTGCCTAAAAGTGATAAAATTAACTATGAAGAAATGCTTCTTTCCTTCCACTTTGTACATGGAGCCAAAGGTGACCACATTGCAGAGGTCTAAAATATTACTGCATATATCCCACATCATCAGTTTTTGAAAGCAAGGCTCCAGATTTTGTTTTTCCCAAATGAATTGAAAATATAAACCTGGCACTACTACTTACATTACTTTATTTTCTTTCTAGTGGGCTTCATTTTCTGAAATGCAAATTCAAATGAATTTGTCATTAGTTCTTTAGAGTAAACATATTTGTGGAAAGTAATTATTCATTGTTAATACAACGTGTACATGATCACTCTTTTGTTTAAATTAGATTTTAAATTATTTGCTAACAGAGTGATTGCAAAATATTTCTGGTTAATGGCCTTAAGCAACACAGGTTTCTGCTTCAAGGGACAAAATCACAGGCAGTTAAAGTCAAGATAGCAGAGAAGATGGATATCTTCCTCCAAAACAATGCCAAAGGAAAATGTATAAGCACTAGTTGTTGTACTACCGATTAATATTATTATTTATTTTGAATTTGTGCTGAAGCCATGTGTATTGGATTAGTGTTACAAGGTTTTGGTTGGAGGGGGACTAAAAAGGATGGCTGGTGTGAGGAGCTGCCAGAAACTTGGCCCATGTTTAATGTGGCCAGTGCCAGATGGCCCAGGACAGGCTGTCTGCTGTCCAAGGCTGGGTCCAACAGTGGTAGTACCCCAGGGACAAAATATTAAAGCCAAAAATTAGCATTCAGTAGGAAGAACCAGGGACAGGTCACTCAGGACAAACAGTCTGATCAAGTGTGCATGGGTAGGGTTAGGAAAATATGGTGAGGGATTCTCAGGGCAACAAGCAGGACTTGGTAGGAATTTCAGGAACAAAGGGAAATGAAATATGCTCCCACTGCTGAATATGGCACGAGTCCTGGGGGTTCCCCCATTGCTGAGGGCCAGTCATTACAGGGGCACTCTAGACTTTTTTTGTAGATGTAGCAATCAGAACCTCCTGAGGATAGAAAAAAGAAAATAGATCTGGAAAACAGTTTCAAAATAGAAGTAATTTCTGATGTTGAATCCTAATCCATTCCATGATACCAGGCATCTACAAATTTGCAAAATGCTAAGCAGGCTTTTCAAAATTTGTTCAATTAAAAGAATATATTTTATATTACAATATTTTTGACATGACTCAGTATATTTTGTTGAGATATTCTTAAACAATTCTGAAACTTTGCTTAGAAAGAGAACAAATGACCCAGAGAAGTTCCCACACTGATTGTCATCAAGCTGCTTTCCCAACATGGCTCAAAGAGAAAAAAAGAACCTATTATGTGACATGCACTAAACAAACTACACTTCTTTGTGCCTGGAAGCTACAAAAATGATTGTAGTCACCAGGTATTTTCACGGTTCAGAAGCTGCGAGAGGCTGGAACAGCTTACTTTTATTGAGAAAACTAGCCATCTTTATAAGATTGCTCCCATAAATAAAGTAAATAAATTAGTGGATTTTCACAGCTTTTGACGGGGAATAAGAAAATCATAAATATTTGCATTAAGAAATTGTATTTTTGTATTTATATTAGGATATTTGTTGTCCCACCCTTTCTTTTCCCCTAGAAAACAAATTTTTTCAATTAATTGCAAAATATATTGCCAGAAGCAGTGCTAAGGGCTGGTTCCTTTCTTATATGTGTTCAAACTCACTTAGAAAAAAGCCATTTCTAGTGATATTTTTCTTATTATTTTTGAGTTTCTCCTACATATTATGGTGCATGACACTAAAACAGCATGTTTCTTTTAAATTAAAATTACAATTCAGAAAATATATTCAACATATTTTAGGAAATTACAACCTAATCTGGACCTGGTCATTGCAATCCAATGGAATGATTTGATATTTAGCATATCTTTTTTCTTCTAACAGAAGTAGGCATTGCAAAATAAAGAGAAAAATTTACCTGGTACAAGGCTCATTTATTATGTAAGTGACATTAATATATTTTTATTCTCTCACCTTCTGCCTTTGATTTAGAAGGAAACAGAGGTGAATGAATGAGGCAAAGAAAATGCAGTATGTATCAGCTTACATTCTGATGTGTGTACTTAGTGAATTTCTCAGAAAATAACCCTGTTTATTTATATAAGAATATTTAGAGAATAAGAAACCATCATGACCAAGGATGAAAGATAGTATTTTCCAATGGCCAAACAAGAAATAAAACCAGTGTACCTTTTTGTGCATAAAGTTATGTCTGAACCTTCTCTTATGAAATACATGTCAGAGCTCATTTTCTGGCATGCAGTTCATTTGGCGTTATTTTTTTAATGTAAGGGTTTTTTTAATCAATAACTATATCATATTATTACTGAAAATATATTCTTTTCACACAATTGAACCTCATTCTGACCAAGGCTTACTGTATAGTCTTACATAACAAAAGATTATTTCAGTTGCTGGCAGTCAAATCTACTCCTCTGATTGAAGAGCTCTTAATTCCTATTTACTTAGAGTGCCAGAAATTTTCAGCTGGACATTTAGAAATATAAGCCATCCTTAATGCAATAATCATGTTAGGATCATAAAATAGTGTTTTGAAAGTGCATTGAAAGAATGATAAACTCTCTGTTCAGCTGATTGGGTTGCACAAACCAGGTCACTCAAAGCAATAAAGTTACGGGATGAAAACATGTTGCAACACTAAGAAAGTCCTGTCTTCCACCAAGCTGGCAATTTTAGCTCATGTCATAAATTCTCAAGAGTAGCAAAATCAATTTTGAGATGTTGATTCTGCATATCTGCCATTGTAATCATCTACTGATCGATCTTTTCTTTCCCTTGTGGCTTCCCTAGACATTCATTTCTAAGATCAAATACTTTTTTTGAGGCTACTTAACCCACAGTTCTCTTTATCTTATTTGGAAAACATTTTCATTCCCAATTTCTGTAAGATGATGTTTGTTTCAGAAAGCATTGTCTCAGTAGAAGCATTTCTTGTTTGTTATTTGATAGATTGCTCTGTGATGACACTAATGAGAGTAATGGGATGGGTAGGATTGACAGCTTATGCATCAGAATAAAATACCACGAAGTATAATACAGTTTATTGGACAAAGCACTTTAGAAATTCTGCAGTTAGTAGCACTAAAGAACACTTGGACAAACTAGATAGAGTCCAAACAACAATTTTCCCATCAGACCTCATAATTCATACTAACAGATTACACCAGAGCCTTTGAGTCTTGTGTGGGTGTTGGCTGGGATAGAGTTAATTTTCTTTATCTGGTACGGAGCTGTGCTTTGGATTTGTGTTGAAAACAGTGTTGATAACACAGACATGCTCATGTGAGCAGTGTCAAGGCCCTTGCTGCTCCTCACCCCATCCCTCCAGCAAGGGGCCTGCGAGTGCAAAAGTAGTTGGGAAAGGACACAGCTGGGACAGCTGACCCTGACTGACCCAAGGAATATTTCAGACTACAGCATTATACAAAGCATATAAAGTCAGGGTAGGGAGTAGGAAGGAGGGGGAGACGTTCAGAGTGATGGTATTTGTCTTTCCTGCTTTTGTGGGGAAGGCTGAATGCCTGTATGCTGGTAGAAATTGGGGAATGAATCCTCTGTTTTGCTTTTTGTGCATGTCCCCATCTCAACCCATGACTTTTCTTGTTTTTACTTTGCTGCTTCTCTCCTCTCTCCCCACTGCATGGAGTGAGCGAGAAGCTCCGTGGGACTGGGTTGCCATCTGGGCTTAAATTACACTCTCTATTAAAATTTCTTGTAATTTTAAATTTAACCTGAATTTTTGTATTTCAAACTGTTCTTCTTATTTCATTTCTATTTCCTACTAAATTCCTTTGTCACTTAGATCAGCAGTGATCATGTCTAGATTAATAGCAATTGGAGATGAAAGTTTTGAAATGTGTCTGAGAAAAAAAAAAAGAAAAAAATATATGATTCTACAAAACTGAAAACCATTATGAAATGTTGTGAAGAAAACTATGAATCAGAATAGGTATCTTTAATCACAGGCATTAAAAGATAATCAGATAGAAAGTCCAGCCTGATCTTTAACTGGCCAGCTGCATGCCTTTCTATGGAAAAGGCTAGATCGTACTTTCAATTTATAATAACAGACCTGGCTGTGTAGTTAAGATTTCAATTTGCCTTTTCTCTTCTGATGTCAATGGAAACCTTGGGGAATAAAAAGATAATAAGAAATGCTAAAATATGGCATTTTGCTGTTTTTCCATTGTAGAGCTGATCTCAGTGCTAGGAAAGACCTTCGTGGTTCTCCTACCTGGTTGCTTGAAGAGCACAGATTACAGAATTTCATGCACTAAATTGAGACTAGTGATTCTACAGCTTTTTCTGTTTTTATCTGCCTTTATTCATCACTTTTCATGTCTTCTTTAATTTTCTCTTTCCTTCCTTCTGCTACTCCCCTGACTTCTCATTCCATCTACTTATTTCAGTACTTCAGGCAGACGTTGCACTAAACAAAAATGATCAGCATTTCAGTAATAAATGATAAAATGTGAGTGCAAGTGCCAAACAGAATTAACACACGAAGGAGAATACAGAGTCAAGGAGAAGCATAGATAGTGGGGCCATAGCTCCTGGGTTCTGGTAGACCCAGGATGACAGCATTGCAGTGACTACATTAATTTTCCTTAAATTAATTAGGATTGGAATGTTTTCAATTTATTGATTTTTAAAAGTTATTTACTTTATTTTAAAGTGATGAAAGCAGTATAAGTTATTTGGGCCACTGGAAAAGCCCATTTATGTTTAAAGCTTGACCTTTCTGTTTTGCAGTATTGAATTAGAACAAGTGGATCTCACGTCAAGCTCACTTAAAACTCTGTGACAGTATGGATTAAGTTATGCACATTAAAATTTGCCAAGAGTCCGATGTATTTTTCCTAAGACATCATGGATTCATCCAGTGATATCAATATCCCAAAACACTAACATATTCCTCAGCAAATAACTTTCTGCTGGAGACACAATAAATTTTTGAGATAATATGCTTATGTGAAACAAGCTAGACTGTTTTTTCTTTCTCCTGTTTATGTTTTGGCAATTATATTTACATTTAAAGTTATCTTACAAGGGAGTGTTGATCTCATCCTCTTGGTTATCCAGAGTAGCAGAAATGTACTTGGGTGTCTGGGTCTTAAAAGAAAAGTATAATATTCTCCAAAGGAAGGAGATAGGCTGGTACATAGGTAGACAAATAAATCAATAGAAATTTTGACCAAAAAAACCCAAACCAAACCAAAACAAAAAAACCCACCAAACCCCCAAACTAAAAACAACAAAAAGAACCACACTTTCCTCTACGAAACCACAAACCTACAGAAGTATATTTTACCTCATCTTCACCCTCCCAAACTATTGACAAAAATCACCTGGTTACATCAATTTTGGTTTTCTTAGGTAGGAAAAAGGGTTAAAGTGAGATAGGGGTGATTCAATGCTTTAAAAGACTTCAAATCACAACTTGGAAGTTGGTTTTGTTTTGCAAGCTCTGTTTGGTGTTAATATCCAAGATATCTTGTTCTCCTTTCAACGACTGTCATGGAAAAAAAGATAGAGTAAATGGCAACATATAGACCCACAAATCTCATGCCGACTACAGGTGCAGGGAGAAGTCTGCAATCTTCTGATACCAAAGCAAAGAACGTAATTGTGAGAAATGACTGTAATGAGAGTGTGAACACAGAACACTATGTACAAAAGATACAGGCACAAATGGCTAAATAACAGGATTTGTGCAAACAACTTGGAAATGGCTCTCTGAGTATTTGAGATGATCCCATGTGAGGAGAATAAAAGCCACCGAGACAGGCAAGAAATAGCAAAGACAAATAAGAACAAAATGAGGGTTTTTTTTCCATTTAATTGGATAAGTGTGTCTTAGGAAATACAGATACATTCTCCAGGGGAAGGGGGGGAAAATGGAAATATTAAAAAAAAAGGGAAACACTATGGAAGAAGAAATACAATGGTTACAAATCTTTATGATCCTTAAAATAGCCACCATCACCTGCAATATTTGCCAGTCCTGTCCTTAGCACTAGAATACCATTTAAACTTAAATAATTTATTGCTTGCTTTCAGAACACAGGGAACTGTGGAAATATTTGTGATGGTATATTTAGCTGTCCAGAACCTAGAAATACTGATGTGGGGAAAAAATAAAATAGGAAACCCCAGTTTTTCCGTAAGAGATATGTTTCCTGTTGGTATTTTCATTCTCATTCTATTTAATGCTGTCCGAAGATTTCAAGTGTTAAGGAATCTATTCATATATTTGTTGTTTTGTGCTTTTTGTGTTGCTTTGTGGGACCATATCTGAATAACTCATTCAAAAGCCAATTTGTCTATATGTCTTCCCTCTCCACTTTCACGGTGGGCCAAAGGATACTTCTTTTTAATTATTTTCAATGTTTTACTGATAACATACTGAACAGGGAATTAACTGGAAATTGAAAGAATAGAAAACTGTGATCAAAACTTTGATCTTTGGTGAAAAAGATACTTAAAATCTGCAAAATCACTAAGGTGGCAGTGAACCCGAGCACTTTTTACTAGTGATGTCAGCTGAAAACCATAAAGTTTCTGTACTAGGAACAGGGACAAAAATCATCATGTGCTTGCTGTAGTTAGACAACATTAGGCCTGCAAAAGTGGCAAGGATTTGCTGGGGAATTTAGAATGTAACTTGACTCTGAAAAACTACCTATAGTCTGAACACCAGGTGTCTTCCAGGTGCTTCTCTGGGCTGGCAAATTTACTCTGCAACACCTATGGATTTACAAGTCTGGGTCAACATAACCTCAGTGTCTGATGTAAATATGTTCATCACCTCCAAAATCAATAAAACCAAACTGTTTTCATGTTTCTGACTAGTTTTAGCCTGTTTGGAAAATGACTGTGACAAATCAAACCATTTAACTGTTCAATTGTGTAGACACTTCCCTGCTGATTACCTTCCTCCTAAAGAGTTTCCAGACAGTTCAGGAACTAGAGTAGACCAGGGACCATTCCCTGGAGGTAGTCTGCAAGCAGTTTTGGAATACAAAGACACACTTAATATGTTAGTATAGATGTAATTTATTTGATCCTGATCAAATCCCTTGTTTCTTCCATTTTCCTTCCTGCAAAATGGCATAACAGGATTCTTCCAACTCTCCAAAATATACAGATGCATCCCTAAGCAGCTGGCTGATACATAGCTGTGAGGGTTGAAACAGGAAAATAGGGGTGATTTGTATCAGTTAAGCATATGGGTTTTCGAATTAACTGCTTGAAAATGCACATTTGAATGCAGGGAAGAGCTAAGCACTTCTGAAGTTTGCATCCTATTTCATGTTTGTCAGTCTTCTAACATCAACAAAGACATGGTGACACCAACATTTCTCTGTATCAGCTACTTCTACCAACAGAGTTGTGTATCAAGAACTGGGGAGATCTGAGGACATTTTGGAAGGCACTGTGGAATTGCAAACTTAGCTAAGAATGATGGAGAACTATTCACACTTGGCATGCTGCTGGCTTCTTGCAGGTGTGGGTATCGTATTTTCCTAATGAGAATGTAAAGGATGGGTTGTTTATGAAATAAGCTTGCTCCACATGACAGGTTCTCAACCAACAGGGTTAAAGACAGACAGCCTGGGCTGAATCTAGACAAAAGGATCCCCCCCAAATGTGTTTCCTTAAGGTCTGTTTCACTTAGTACTCTCCTTGCATATGCTACAAGAAAATCCAGAAAAAAGTACCAAGCCAGAGATATTTCTGGGCATCCCCAGCACATGCAATGCAACACCTCATAAAGGTATAAGCTTGACTTCTTCTGGATATGTCTAGACTCTCAGTACTTGTCAATAATTTAAATACGTATTTTAATAAATACACAAGTTCCCTTGCACACTCCAGCTTAGCCATTGCCCATCTGGATATAAGCTTTTGGAAGAGTGGCTGATGGTCACTTTGATGCTCAGTCCTGATTCCAGGGCTATCCTGACCATTTCTGATATTGCTTTAATGGCTAGTGGCTAATAAAAGCATACTATCACCTCTTAACCCGCTGAGCAAGAGGCAGCATGCGATGCTGCTGGCAGCCTTTTTCAAATTTATATTGTACACGTTACACACGCGTCTGGGTTATTACAAGCTCCCTGTTCCCATCAACAACAGTAATTGTAAGCTATTTCTATAAAGTCCATTGAATTGGTACATTTCAATAATGCCCCAGAAAGAAGGCTACTCCAGCTACTGTATATATTTCTATGGTTTATGAATCAACTTTATGATTTTAATTTTGGAACTGTTATTAAAGAGACAGATTGCATTTAATAACAATTTTAGTATTGCCTGATGCTCTAACCAGCAAGCAATAAAGCAAACTAAAATTAAAACAGGAATCCTCTGCTAGGAGGCAAAAGCATTCAGAAGGTAGTGGATTGTTGTTCAAACCTTCATAAAATATCAGCAGACACAGTATTTCTGTCACTGTGGTGCTCATTCCCATGGTTGCAAAAACAAGCTGCATGTACTGGGAGTCATTTTTCCAATAAAAAAACTAAAAACCCTTTCTGTGTCCCTGCTTAAGTTTATCATGAAGACTAGCTGCATGAATTTTTTGCACTCAAGTCCATTCATGCCCAAATTGTCTGTTATTTTTACATGCGGTTTTTGCTCACTCTTCAACAGAAGTGTAGAATTTACAACAACAGAATCAATTTCTGAGATATTGATGCCATACCTAGGGATTATTTGTCAATCACAAAGGTTCTGAATTAGCACTTCTGAATTGGCCATAACTCAACATTAAATGAGATAATGGAAAAAAGTTTATCAGGAAACATTCTACTGTAAACATTACTTAATTCCTCCATCCTTATTTAAGCACTTATTTCCTAGTACATTAAAATGAAACCCCTGATAATATTTATCCTCACCTAGAAAAACATTTTATATTCCTCATGGGTCTTGGCTTACCTGAAATATATTAGGATTCCTTAACCTCTTGTATCAAAAATTTAAGATGAAAGATCTCATGGAAAAAGACTCCCTCAAGATTAGTGCTGTGCTTCTGTCAGGCCAAGAGTTAAAATTAGGAGGTCCAGTTCACCTGATCTTATGCTTGGTTTCACACCATGGCCAAACTGAGCAATGATATAGTTTTGGAAAATGTCAGTTTATAACCTCCCAAGCATGAGAGGGGAGATGGGAGTAGGGGAGTTAAAATGGCTGGTGAATAAACATGGTTAAGGACCAAATTCCAAAAGTCAACTTAATGTCCTGTTTGGAGTGTGAAAATATTCAACAGTATGGATAAAGGTCATTCTGTATGTATTAGTTACTGTACTGAGGATGATCCTGAGAATATTTAAATAGTTAAAATCAAACCCTTCAGAAACAGCCTTCTACATGGTATTGTCCCATTAAAGCCTCACTCATTCACACACAGAAGTTGTAAAAAGATCAGTTTGTAGTTACAAGGGAAAGAAGAAATGTGTCTTGCTAAGTACTGCATTATGCAGAGTCTAAAAGGTGAGTTAAGAAATATAGTTCCCTGTTGCTCCTTAATCCCTACAGAAACCAAATTACCACTGCTGTGTGAGCAGCTCTGTTAGTCACCTAATGTGCTACAGAAAGGCTCAAGATTAACTTCCTGTTCAGTGCTACACAGATCTGTAGGAATTTAGAACCTTATAGATAGGGCACTGCTAGATCACCACGGCTGGGGGTCACTGCTATGGAAGTGAGGAAACCTGATCTTCACACTATTTCTATCAGAGCAGTTCTTCAAGCCTCAAAAGCATTTAGAGTGAAGGACACTTGTAAGTGATACAGCTTAAATTGGTCAGAGGACCTCTCCTAGCAGACAGAGAAAGGAATGGCAGAAAGGTGTATCTGAATTTAATCAGATTCTTCTTCTCTTGTTTGCAACCCTGTTTTATTTAGGAGAGAGATGGTGTTTCATAACTGCTGCCTCAATGGACAGCTCCTAAACTTGAGTAGCAATGCTAGGAATGCTTCATGCAAGAACAGACTTCTTTAGAGCAAGGCACTGATCTCCAGTGCTTTTATACATGCATAAATATTACAGTAATTTCATGACTATAAGGCGCACCCTTTTGATTAAAATTTTCCCCCGAACCTGGAAATGCGCCTTATAGTCCGGTGCGCCTTATCTGATCTACAAAGCTGCAAAGTTTGCCAACTCCTGGGGGGTGCACCTTATAGTCCGGTGCGCCTTATGGTCGTGAAATTACTGTACTTTTAATTTCTCACTCTTTATTTGCCTATAATAAAATTTCAATTAGAGAAAAAGGGACAAAGCTTGTGTCTGCATTCATACTCAACTAATTAGTGACAATGAGAAGGCGCTGCAAGATAGTTTAATAGGGGTTTTAGCAAAATATTATTTTCACTCAGCTTGCCTAAGAATGATAATAATTCTTTAAGTAAATATGAATTATTATATGTGAATCATTTGTGTACAAATTTCTTTATGAGTCAGGATTAAAGTATGTAAATAATCTACATGTCACTCTTCAAAGGAGAGTAACTTGCATTCAGAGATATCCTTTATTCAGTTGGAAATTGAGATGACACAATATACCACAATAATAGGAATTGCAGTACTGCAGTTGCTTAAAATTGAAAGGTGAAAAAAAAAAAGTGTTTTTGAATTCTTGAGTTGTTTTGGTTTTTCCTGATAACAGTACATTTTTCCTTTGTCTAGGGAACACTAGGATGGCTCTGGTGTCCTGCTTGGCACCCCTCTGCTCAGGGGCTTGTGCCACTATCAGGGCAAAGGTAATTTCAAAAGGAAGAGATGGATCCACTGAAATTCATGGAAGTCCTTTAAATTGACATCTGTGGGTGTTGGATCAAATCCTATTTTAGATGACTGGCTGAGCCATTGCCAAGAAAATCCTGGAATCAATGGGTTGCGGTACAAAGCCAGCTTTGGCAGTGTCTTGAAGAGGTGCATCTTCTGGGGTCAGCAGGTCAGATCTCCACATGCCAAATTCAGCAGCTGGCAGAATGCACGTGGTTGAGTGAACAAACAATGTCCAGCAGAATAACATAGAGAAAATTAGACGTATTGGAGATCCTTAAAAGCAAAGGTTTGTGTTTTTCATTCATGTTTTCCAGTACAGCTGGTGAGACCCCTACCAAACAAAGTTCATATAGAAGGAAAGGAAGGACTGCACTATATAATTACTGCTGACTGCAGCAAAACATCTCCAAATTGTGAAATAAAGATACATTACATGGAAACTGAAGGGAAATTTCCAGTCAAGCTACTCCAGCAGTCTTGATTGTGCATTCTACTTCCCTGTCTACCTGCATGGCAAAGTTCATTTCCAAAAGGAGCTGGTCTGGAAGGACATGATACAACTGATCCCTACGTGATAGACATTATTTATCCAGGATGTACTCCCAGAACCAACAAACGCTTCCAGCTCCAGCACTGTAAATATGACAGCAACATGGCTCTTACCCAACCACAGGCAGTCAGTAAGTGGTATGGGGAATATCCCTCCCTTTTCAGCTACTTTCTGTGCATTAATCAGCTCGATTCACGGCCAAGTGCTTCAGTAAATACTTCAGGAAAAAAAAAGAAAAAATTTGTTCTTCAGTCAGACATACCACAGTGATAACTTGGACCATGACTGAAAACAGAATCCTTTAAATTACAGACAAGTCTCACTACAGCATTGCAAAGGAAGATGGATGCACACATATTCAATGCTAAATTAAATCAGCAGACTGAAAGACAGTTCCCTAGTGATTGCAGTAGAGTACCAGTAAAATGTTGGGTTGGGTGGTTTGTTTGTTTTTGGAGACTCACCATTACAGATATACTTCTTCCTTTTAATTTTGCATCAGATGTATACAGAATTTGTTGCAGACATTGTATAAATGAAATGGAAACATGAAAGGTATACTTTAGGACTTGAAATGGTAAAAGTATTACAGTTTTTAGATAGACAGCTTCAGTGATGTTGATTTCATAAATGAGACGTACAACACTTGAGAGTTTCAAAGAACCCTGAGAAAATGAGCCAATCATTTCCAGAAATCTGGATCTTTAAGGCTTAAAATTCTATCACAGTCTCTGCATAGCACTCAAAACATAAAAAATAGATGTCCTGCAGGTCATGTAAACTTTGCACCTCCAGGGTTGCATCTCTTACACTGCTGGAGGAAACAAAGTAAAAGAGTCAAATAGAAGTTTTAAAGAAGTCAAAACACCTGCAGAAAAAACCCAAACTATAAATCACTAAGATACAGACTATAAACAATGGAAAATACAGTGTACCAGGAAGACAAACAGGAAGAACACAATTGTCATGACACTTGCTAGGAGAATCACTGGAGACAAACCTGAGATGGTAATACAAGTTGTGTTTCTCTCTTCCAGTTACAGGTAGGAGATTTGCTGAGCTCTTTGGAGCAAATAGTTGATAAGACCTCTCCCCCTGTCCTCATATTCCTTTCCGGAGCAAGATTTATTGGTTCAGCATTGAAGCAAAACTTACAGCCAGATCATTGCAGTATCTCCCAGGCATCCAGAATGACTCCTCTCATTTAGAAAAACTTGCTCTTCACTAAAAGCAAGAATGTTCTGTCGTAGTCACAGAAATGTTGTATTTGTCTTATTCATTCAGGTCTCTTCTCCTATTAAAAGCACTTATTCCAAACACTTTTCAACATTAAACAGAACCAAATATCTTAAACTTAAGTTCATCCCTATAACAGTGAACTAAACAGTGACCTCTGTGAAAAGTCTGGAATAGGAAACCAGGTAATGTAAGAAATATGCTGAAAACAAGACATTTCTTTTTAATCAGGGCACTGGAGCTTCAATAAGGAAATTCTGATAAAAAACATGTCTGCAGCCCAAATGTTGGAAGGGAAGACAGAAGGAATTCCATTAATATATTAACAAAGACTAACTGAAATCCAACTCATGATACTGCCCTTAGCAGGGCAATCCCAGGGTGCTGTTTGGACAGTGACTTTTGAAATGTAGGATAGTTATCATAAACTTAGATAGGTCTGAAGTCTCTCAGCTATATTATCCACATCTTGTGAAAATGATCCCTCCTACCTGCCTTGCTCCTCATAGTCTCCATATCTTCAGGTTAGAGTCTGAAGGGAGATAATCTAGCCCTATGATTGTTGGGCAGAGAAGAGGATGGGTGGAAATGCTAGGGCCCATAGAATAGGTGATTCTAGGATACCTACAGCACACAAAACTGGTGTAGGCTATGCAGATAAAAGCAAGCAATATCAGCCTTTTCAGCTTGTTGTTTTTTTTTTATTATTATTATTATTATTTTGCTTCCCTCCCCCGTCCAGAGTAGAAGTAAAAATGGAGGATATTTTTAGAAGCATGAGAACTGACATTAAACATTATCCTTATTGTACAGACTGCTTCTCTGGAGACCTCTCAGGGATCTCTGGGGTGTCTTGTATGTGCACTCATGCTGACACCTGGTGGCAAAAAACGAATTCAGAAGAAATTGAATAAAGATGGCAGAAGATGTTTTCTCTGGGTTTGTGAGATTAACCAGTTCCCAGGTTAATTTAACATGTCCATGCTGAAAATGATGCTGATCAAATGCCTTCTATCATCTGTCCCTTACTCTTGTGTTGACTTCCTTAAAAGGTCATTTGGCAAAATAAACAAATATTTCTTGAGCTGAAACCTAAGAGTGGTAGTTATGTTGCTCATTTTGCATCTCAAGAAATTACAAATTATTGTGTTTCAGGGGCAATAAATTGCAGTGGTACTGCTCTGCAGACTCAGTGCTACATTTTCTGCTGCTGCTGTGCTTGGAAGCAAAGAACCATAGAGAATCTTGGGTTGGAAGAGATCCTAAAGATCATCTGGTTCCTAGCCTCCTGCCATGGGTAGGAATGCCACCCACTAGATCAGGCTGCTCAAAATCCCTGTCTGACCTGACCTTAAACATTTGCAGGGATGGGGCATCCATAACTTCTCTGGACTAAGCAGGATTTGTTAAGACATTTGTGGAATGATGTTGCTGGAATATTTTCATAGTTTTCCAAGGGCTAGATCTCAAATCTTGACTATGGTTTATACATTACATTCACTATCTTTTTTATCTTTCTTGTAATTAGGTTTAAAGCCAGCTCAGGATTCAGGATTGATTTTCTTTTTCTCATGGGAAAGGAAGCAAAGTTGTACCTAGGAATATGCTAAGGGTAGCTTAAGTTATATACTAATTCTGGACATGGAGCAAAACCAATCCTAAAATGCTTAGAAATTTTACAATGCTTTCAGAAATCTCACCTACCCACATCGTTTCCCAGGCAGTTACTTCATCTTAAAACCTAATTCCATGTGTAAAGGAATAAAGCCTGCTGCCCATAAGATCCCGTAGCTGGGAGTCATGGAGGAAAACTGACCACCTTTCCTCCTTTCAAGTTCGTAACATGTGTTCCACTCAGTAACTTTTGTCACCATTACAGAAGCCTCTAACTCTTGTTAACTAATTAATGTCAATCTGCCCCCACACTGACTATTTAATTTAACATATTATGTACTAAGTTTAAAGCATGAGATCTATCTCTCCTATTTGGACACAAAATCCATCATAACAAACAATTTATTGGACTTTCAGCAACCCCATCAAAATTCAAGGAAAGGCATACATTTCAAACACGCCCTAGAAATGTTTGTTTCTGAGCTATATTCTAGAATGTATGCGTGCAAGTTCTGTGCAGAAAGGATTATTTTCAGAATGAAGGTTGTGAAATGGTTGTTTACTTGGTGTCAGATCAGGGTAAGGAATTACTGCTGGACTTGTAAACAAAATTTAGAAAACTGTGTTCTGTCCCAGGCAACAGCAGAATCCATTTCAAGTAACCTAATTTTCTTTGCTATACAGATTATCCAAATTATCTTATCTCTAAAGAATTGGGTCTGTCAGGTATTCTAATGAATTGAAACTGTATTTGCTTAAATCTACTAGCTTTGTACCTTTCCCAATAAATGTACACACCTAAAATGTTAAAGGAAACAAATAAGCACACCTCTCATTGTAAACAAACGAACAACCTCAAAATATCTTTTGACCAAGAAATTAAAAAACAGATTATATTTTCCAACTGAAACCCTTATCACAAAGACTCAGTGCAGCTATCTTCTTGTATACTCTCAGTTTCCCCAGGGAAAATGAGTGATGATAAGCAGTGATGTGACCCAAATGACAGGAAAGCTCAGCTATCAGATTTACCTTGTTTTTGCTTCTCCCCACCCCAACTATTTTCAGGCTACAAGAACATCAAGTAATAAAGTAATTTTTGTCCCAGATTAAATTCTGACATTAAATATAATATTTTTGTAATTTTTTCATGTAATTTTTGCTTTTGGATTTAACTACTTCTTGACAAACACAAAGCAGAGAAAGTCATGATTACAAAACATTTGACAACAAAGAATTTGTTCGTGTTTGGAGTTGTACATGTAGGCAGATAGATACAATTTCTTTCACGAAAACAATACAAGCAGAAAATCTGAATTCCACATATTGCAAACCTCAATCACACATGAGCCTCTCCTAAAGCCTTGTTGATAATCTTCATCAGCATCAGTTTTAGCTATTCCTAACTCTTCAGAGCCAGTGATCTGAGTCACTGCTCCATCTGTACCATCCTAGTGGAAATGTCAGTGGCAGCTGCTGCTAGTTAAACAGGATTTAAGATAAAGGAGATGGAACAAGATATCAAAATACTCAACTGAGATTTCAGCTGGCTCCTACTCTCCTTGGAGTGCTATATTCTGGAATTATCCCAGAATACAGTTTTACTTATGTCACCTGCAGGAAATGCAAAGCTCCAGCAGTCCTTGTAGGATAAAAGGCTGACCCTTGGAGATGTTTGCATACTTGCTGCTCTGTTCACAGTATTAGTGCTTCAGTCACTGCAAACCAAACATGAAACACAACTGATGGGAATGATATGACCCATACTTGACCCATACTTCCAATCTTGAAAAGGGTCTCCTACAGTAAAGAAGTGCTCTTCTGTTTGGACACAAACACTGCCTTGTGAGCAAACATGAGAGAGAATGTAGCCTCAGGTCTATAGCCCTGAATAACACTGGGGAGATCCCCACAGCCTGTCTCAGACCAGCATCAGCCACTAAAGAAGCCTCCAAAATTCCTCTAACAATGTTGAGATTTAGTGAGGGATTTTTCTCTTGCTGAGAGAGAGAAGGATATTGCTTTATACTGTTTTTTCAGGTCTGAGTCAAGCTCATCTAGCTACAAGTTTGACCTGAAATCCTTACATATCTTCACTTAAACAAACATTGAATGAAAGGAAGAAGAAGAAATTCTGAAAGAGCTTTTTTTTTTTTTTTTTTGGTATTTCTTAGAATGAAATATTTTTGCTTTGCAGAATGTTTGATTTGCAGCATGATAGCATGATATAGGCACCCTTCATTGGAAAAGAGCTGATGGTCATTATGCCTTTTCCTTTCAGTCAAACCAGCCTAGCTCTGTATCCTCAGATTGTTCTAAGACTGTATCTGTTCAGTGATGCATAAGCGAAGAAGACTGCTTGTGAGGAAAAGTTTAAGGAAGTTCCCACAGTTTCCAGAAAGAAAAAGATAAAATGTGATTAAAAAATATCACTCTTGTAGATTGCACTGTCAGCCTTATTCTGAACATACATACTCAGTGTCTCATTAAAGTCTGAGGGCAGAGTTACATACTCCAATTTTAATTGGCTTTCCCATTGCTGAGAGCAATTTTGTATCACTGGGATCTTTCACTTCACACATATGCCTAAAGAGATTGAAATTTCTTTCAAGCCCAGAAGCTTTTTGTAGATCAACACAGATGGCACAGTTGTGTTGTTTTGTCTCTTTGACCAAGGTAGAGATAGATACCTGGATGACATATTCCCTAAACAGTCAAGTGTGAATTAGCACAAGCCTGGGAGTCAAGAACTTGAAGAAGTTATTCAAATATTGTTTTTGCATCTGGGAAATTGTCTTCCTAGTTACAAAGACGCTTCTTTCAAAAGTCGTAAGCATTTTTCTAGAAAGTACTTTGGATTGTGTTTCACTTTTAATGGTTTCTCTTTCACCTTTCCAGAGCCTAAAGGCTCTGCACCTTTCCTTTGGGCTCTAACCCTGGCTCTTTAAATCTGTAGTGCTTTAGTACTATGAACATAATTCTTTTGGGAAAAAGGATTTTCAGGAAGTGGTAATGATGAGACACTTGTAAAAATTAATTCTTTTTCCAACTGTAGATGAGTTCCTTGTGTTTCAGAGTGATAAGCTGTACTTTCTTTGATATTCCCTTGATATGACTCTTTGTTTTTATCTACTGAAAGTGCTGCAAGCCAGAGCTCTCCAGAAAGAGAGCTGAATATATGAGGTTATTTATATGGAGGAAACAGGGATTTTTTTCTCTACTAAATATAAGTACACTATTCCCCTCACTAATAAAAATTACACCAACACATTAAGGAGCAGAACATGCACTTCAAAAATTAATATGATCTTATATAAAGAGATTTTACTGTAAAAACTCCCTAGGGTTTTACACAATCTCCTAATAATTTATTCAATAGCCATTATTGATAGACTAGGTAAGAAATACAGGCAATATTTAATTACCCTGCTGGATTTGACAAAGTTGTCAGAGCTTTGAGCACCCTGCTCTAGTGGGAGATGTCCCTGATCATGGGAGGTTGGAAATAAATGATCTTTCAAGTGCCTTCCAGCCCAAACCATTCTGTGTTTCTATGCTTCTATGACTTAGGCATGAGGGATGACAGGATTAGCAGCATGAAGAAGACTTTAGGGAACAGAAATGTCTCTGAGCTTCACAGGACTCAGAAGTCATTCACAGGAGTTTAGGGACCTACTCTTCTGAAATGTGAGATACGCAAAACTTCCTCACAAAAATCTTATTTGTGGATCCAGCCACATCTGCTCAAAACTGGATTTTCAATTCAAAGACAGACCAGAGACACAGGTTGTGGATGGGGAGACAAAGAAATTCTTGTCTGATTTAGCTGATCTTACAGGGTAAAGGCAGTGCATGATACAGCCTTGCAGAGGTTCAGGGAGTGGATATTTTTAAAGCCAGTACAAATAACTGCATTGCCTTGACTACGGTCTGGAGATTTCTGCTTCAGCAACTAAAGACCACTCAGCTGTTAATTCAAAGCTAATTCAAACAGCCAGAGTCCTGGCTGTTTACTGAAAGGGGGCTGAAACATTTGGAGCAGGACTGAGATTTTTCTCACAGCTTTGCACCACTCATGCACTGCACATGACAGCCATGTTATACAAGCTTAGATGCATCTCAGAAAAGATCAGAAGCCATTTTTCTGTTTGTCTTACATTATAGAAATGTCATTTTCCCACTGGAACTTATGTTTAAACATAGGGAGAATAAACAAACCAAAAAACAACAAAGAAAACCAGATAGAAGGATATCCACTAGTATTTTGATTCCAATAAGCTTTGTTTATAATTGGTTTTTCAAATTACATTTACAATATCATTGGCTATTTACAGTGTTTTCTGAGCAAACTAAAATTTTGTTTTAATTGTATGTTTTACAAATTAATAATTACAGTTGACATTTTCAAATTTATGGCTATTTTTATGGTGATTTACTTACAAAATAGTCCTGTCCTGTGGTTTATGTGACATTCTGCTATAACCTTAAGCTTTTAAGAGGGCTTTTGTGTCTTTTCAGACACAAAAAGGCTTGTCAGAATTTTAATATATATATATAATCAATTTAATAACAGATCTCAGAATTTTTATATATAGAGTATAGAGAGACCTGTGAAGATCTCCAATCCAACCCAGTGCACAAAGGGCTGGCTAGACCAGGTTGCTCTGGGCTGGGTGCAGTAGGGTTTTGAATATCTCTAGTAGTGAAAGATTCATAACCTCTCAAGGACTTTTAATCAATGTTTTGCCACTCTCATAATAAAAAAGACTACTTCTTATATTTGGTAAGAYTTTTCTGTGTTTCATTTTGTACTCATTGATTCTTGTC
The DNA here is from genome assembly GCA_013186435.1 of Turdus rufiventris. Classification (NCBI taxonomy): domain Eukaryota; kingdom Metazoa; phylum Chordata; class Aves; order Passeriformes; family Turdidae; genus Turdus; species Turdus rufiventris. The sequence goes on from PYHW01009633.1 coordinate 835,559, forward strand.
CTAGCACTGRRCACCACTGAGARGAGCCTGCKTCTGTCCTTGCTACTCCCTCCATTAGGTGTTTATAAACATTGATAAGATCCTCTCAAGCYATTTTTTCTCTRGGCTGAACAGTCCCAACCTTTTCAACCTCTCCACATACGTCAGGTACTACAGTCAATCCTTTAACATTCTTCAGGTGCTTGGCTGGCCTTCCTCCAGATGTGTCTCAGTAGATAGGAAGAATCATCCTCTTTGAACTGCCATCTGCACTCCAATACAATGCTACCTAACACAGCCCATCACTTCTTGGCTGCTCATCATCTCCCTCCCTTGTTCCCGATTTGATCCATGCTCATCAGCATGGCAAAAGTGTTGGCAAAGGTGCTCTTGCCCTGCTTAATAATGTGGCTCCCTCCTTACTTTTCCTCCCCTCTAAGAGCAGTGCTGGATGTACAATTCAGAGAGCATTTCAAAGACAAAGCTGAGTGAATCTAAAGCATAAACTAATCTGAGGCACAAGAGGATGGTGTGGTAATAGTTATGCATAACTAACAGAATATCAGTAGGAGGGATTTTTAATGAATGTGTAAATTCAGGGAGTAATACCCTGCCTGAAGAATGGCAAACATAATGGGCTGCATGAAAAGGAAAAATAAAGGTGATCTCTGCAATTACAAGACTCTAAATTTGACTTAAATGCTTTGCAATGTATTATAACCATTCTTGAAAAAAAAGAATAACTGAGGACGCAGAGACAAAGGAAAGTTCCTAAATGATCCATGTAATTTCATCAGTGGTGCTAACCTAATCTAATATCTGTATTTTTTTAAGGACTGATATTTTAGATTATGTGAAGCAGTGGATTTAGTACATTAAAAAAAAAAACAAACCAGATTTAAAAAAACAACCAAAGGAAAAAATCAAAACTCAAAACCAAAACAAAAAATCACAAAAAAACCACCCAAAAGATTAGATGTTTTCTGTAGGAAATTAGTGCGCAAGGAAAGGATGGTGAACATTGATATAAGAATAGTAGGCTCATAAAGAACTGACTAACAAAGAGATTGCAATGGCTTATGTTAAAAGAGATGAATTGGACTGGAGAAGTTCTCCTATTTGTATTCTCCTGTCATCAGTCTGAGACTGGTTTCACTTAATTTACCAGTGACCTAGAGATAAGAAATTGATAAGCATTCATCCAGACTTTCGGCTGGAAAAACTGGAAGATGTTGCCAATATTAGGGAGGACTGAATTATCATTTAAAGAAAATTGTTGAATCCAGCTGAAAAGTCTAGATGAGTGTTGACATTTAAGAATGCAGGGATGAAAGCAATGAACTTTGGTATAAACAGTGAAGACCCTACTTGAAGGCAGAAATGAGCTACCTGCAGGTAGATACCCTGCCCTGTCCTTGTCCCAGACCCATCCCCATGGCCTGATGCCCATGGCTGCCCTCCTGCTGACTGTGTTGGCACAGTGTGATGGGACAGGTTCTGACTGTGAGGCTCCATGCTGTGCAAAATCCCAGCCCCCAGGGAAGCCACTGGTCTTTGCAGCACCTGGTCACTTACTGGAAGTACTGTGTGTAATTCCAGAGGATTATGGTCATTACACTTACTTTAGCAGTAAACTGCGTATTTATACCTTTCTGCATGTTTTGTTACTTCCTAAGCATGAAAAATTACAACACTGCATCCTTGGCTCCTTGGAGCTGATTTAAATATTTGTGAAGACAAATTAAAGAGTGTTTTTTTGGTATAGATTAGGGTGTTACTCATCTCCTCATTCCATCCCTTTTCTGTAATGAGAAGGGCTGATTCCGCATTTGAAAACTAATCTCAAGCTGATCAATATCCAGAGTACACCTCCCATGGTTCCAATAAAAAGAAGAGTGAAATATCACAAAACTCAAAAACCATAAGAATCGGTCACATAACTTTTCCATTTTAATCTGGGACCCAATCCTCAAATGGGTCAGCCCCACCTAGTGCAGAACTGAAATGCGTCTACATACCAGGGAATATCACTAGTTCCTTGGATAATAATTTCAGGATTTTACTTCAAATTTATGAATTTGGATATGCAATCAGGCCCAGTCTCTGAAGATATGTGAGATTAAATTTTAAATTGCTATAGAGGTAGATCATGTGAGACAAGATGCTAATTTACACATCTGAAGCCATCAGAGGGAAATTTTACACAAATTCCCATTTTCCATTTCTAGGCAAAAGATCAGGTATGGGGGATCCAAATCACCTTGAGATTCCAGCCATCTTTTGTAAGCAACTCAGCCAATTTTTAATACTCAAGATATTTCAATAATCTCAGAGATGTTTATCCTGCAGAATAATTTTGAGCTCTGTCTTGCTTTTTCCTAAGTTCAAACCTCATTCCTGCTTCCTTTAGGGATCAGAATGTTTGTTGCTAATGAAGCCTGTTTGCTAAAACCACAAGTAGAGATGGGCATCAGTAAAAATTATGTAAATGTATTACAGTTTGAATACTCAGCCTCTAAAGCTTGCTTTGCATATGCCAAATTCATTTTTTTTCTCTAAAGGATCAGTGGAATTTAATCAAATTTCACTCCTTCATCCTCAGTTGGATTTGAACCATGAAACTAAGTTGCACGTCTTTGTATCTTGCTTTAAACTCCAGCACATATCCAGTCCAAGGCATCCTCTCCTGTCAAAACAGGGAATTTTGTAGTGGGAACAGGAAATGGCATGACATTCTTTATTCACCAACCAAATTTGACATTCAAATTATATTATAACTCCATGCTGCACTGGTTTAAGCTTTGTGTTGCTCTGTGTGTCAATCTTTTTCTTGTTCTCCATTTACATCTCTCTCTCCAGTTGGAGAGGATGGAAGGCTAGGCAGGGCTCAGAAATCAAGTTGTTGAAAAGAGCTGTTTTACACACTTGTACATTACTTTCTGCTAAATATACATGGGATTTAAATTGTAGCATCTAATTCTAGTGAAATGCAAAAATGAAATGAATAATATCAAATTTTCCTCATCAAAAGGGCAATGATGAGACAAAAAAAAATACTACAAATATACTATAACATCATTAAAATTTTAAATCTCCAGTCTTATGGTCTGCAAAAGTTGTGCTACTGGTGAGCGTGGTATTTTATCAAGTCCATTTAATTTGCTTTAGAATAAAAATCAACAATCTAGAATTTAATTCAGATTCTGAAGGAATACTTGACTCTTGATTACAATTTCAATTACCTGCATTTCCTGACTCTTGAGTTGTACTTATTACTTACTACCAAGTTCTTTGCTTTTCTATTCATTACATGTAATTGATACTTACACTTCTTCTCCTATTATGTTTTTTAGCCTGGATTTCTACAGAAAAGAAAGCTTCTGTAATCACTCTGTGATTGTGTGTTTGTGGAGGAGGTATGTTTCATGCATTTCCTAAGAAAAAAAGTAGGCTTAATCTATTGGCTATTCTGAAAGAAATTTGACATATACATAAATTTTCTAAAGTTACTAAGTTAGTATAACTTTTATGAAATAGAAATTTGCATAGAGGCTTAGAACTCATTAAGAGAAAAACTTCTTTGTAAATTCATTTATTCCTAGATGCCACAAAATCTCCTTTGGTGAACACTTTTCTGAAAGACCTGGGAGAACAGCTTCAATTAGAGATCACACAGTATTTGATAAAATGTCACTGAAAAACCAAGTTTCATCAGGTCAACTGATTCTAGCTGAGAAAGATTTCTTTTGGAGTGCAGAAACTTGCAGGCTTCTTGTGGTGTATATAAAAGAAAAGCTTTTAATAAATCTTCCACATTTTAGAAAAGTTGTGTCTTGTTTAATTCATTTACAGTAATTTCACGACTGTAAGGCGCACCCTTTTGACTAAAATTTTTCCCCAAACCCGGAAGTGCGCCTTATAGTCCGGTGCGCCT